>VZRS01006369.1:254403-387347 GCA_013398055.1 Ifrita kowaldi | reverse complement strand
TTTTTTTTTTTTTTTTGTTGTTGTTGTGCAGTTGACTGAAGAAATGTTAACATCCCGCTCTAAATCTCTCAGTGGAGTCTCTGTTCCCTTCTCTGATATAACAGATGGGTTATTGCTTGTTATAATTATTAACATTGTGGTGTGGGACAGGGCTAGGGTGGGAGCCATTCTGGGGGGCGAGGGTGGGGTGCTGCGGGAGTCATTAAGGTTGGAATGTTAACTCCAGTGGTGACTGACTGTTTCCGTAATAGCAGGTTGTTGTGGCTGCACGCTCTAGTACTTGAGGCTGTGTACTTCACTGAGCTTGTGGTAGAGCCTAGGGCGAACTGCTGTCCCAAGAGAATGCTGGGATGGATAGAACTAGCCAATATGAGTCTGAACGTGGTGACTTTGCTGGTTGTTCTAGCTCCAGATGTCAGCATGCTTAGTTTTTAATTTTGATTAATAAATGTTACTCCATTCCCCCTCCCACACCTGATTCCAACCCTTCTTTTCTTCTTCTTTAATTTTGTTTTTTGTTTTGGTTTGGTTTGGTTTGGTTCTGTTTCGTTTTCCTTTATGAGAGACATGAGTTAAAAGAGAATTATATGATAAGCCTTTTTGGTTTCAAACTGCATCTTGCTGTCATGTTCAGAGTATGTGCCAGGCACATTTGAAGTGGCTTCTGATCTGAAATGTGACTGGCAAGTGTGGAAGTGTGGGGCAGAGTGGGAATCAGGGTGCATGCTGGGGCCAGCTGCCCTAAGGAGGGTGGTGCCTGGAGAAAATACCTCCTACACTGTGCCCAAGTGACAAACCAAGGATTCAGGAAGCTCATAACCTAAGGGGAATACCACAACGGCATTGATACAAAGTTTTGTCTTAATTTGGTGAGGTTAATGAAGATTGGATTAAGGCTGCACCTCATTCCTCTTGACTCTTTCACATTTTACATGGTGGTGCAATGATTCCATGGCAAAACCAAGCAAAATCTCCCCAAACCATCAGTCCAAAATGCGGGATTTGAAACAGCCAGGTGAGATTAAAAGGGCTAAACTGTAACATGACATCTCTTCCAGGCCATGTGGTGATGTTTCACAGGTGTAGGTCTGTGTTGCTTTCTCTCCTGTTAACCAGAAGATTGAAGAGGCCGCAAGTCCCTTTCCTCTGGAGTAGGAAAGGGTCTGCAAACATGTTTTGGATAGCATGTTAGCCTTCACAAGGCTAATGCAGGCCACACAAAAGAAACCAATATTAATTTAAAATCATTACTTCTGATTTAAAAGCTACCCAGGTCCAGATTGAGAACTGTTGAGCAAACACACAGTTCTGTAGTGGAGCTGATCTTGTACTCTTAGTTACATATATGCAAAAGATTTATAGGGAAGAAGTGGTACAGGTATGTTGAGCTGATTCTGGAGGTGAAGAGCATAACTCTGCCTCCTGGTCCTTCAAACCCTGAAATGTCAATAGGAAGAAAAAAGGAAAACAAAAAACAAACCAGAAGCAATCTGGAATTTTCTGATTTTTTTTATAGCTCAGTGTGTTTCTAGAAAGTCAAAACTATGGTTCATTTACCAAGCCCTCACCCTCAAGTTAAAAAAAATGTGTTCAGAAATACAATAAAGATCTAACCAGGGGACTTCAGAGCCCCCTTTGCTGCCTGCTGTGCCACTTTTGTCCCTGGTCTGAAAGGTGGCTGGCCTTGGTCTTTCCGTACTGCAGGCCTTGCTCTGCCCCAAGAGCTCCTTGTGGGAGTTCCAGGAGGAGACTCACAGGTCTTCCTCTGAGTCAGAATTCACATTTTGACAAAACAGCTGTTCAGTATGTTTTTAGTAACTACCTCTGATCACCTTTGCTACAGGTGTGTAGCATGGGCAGAAATGCAGCAGCAGAACGGACTGTTCTGGCATAAATTCCCTTGACCTGTTTCCTTTTTATATGGAGAGGAGGGGAGAACAGTCTGGTTGGCCTCAATGTTGGTTTGCTTGTTGACAGCCCTGAAACCACCAGGGACTGTCTTCTCTGACCATCTTTTCCTGATTGCTTTTTGCCTTCTCTGGCTGTTGATACTTTTGCACTTGTGGACCCAATTAAATTTGAGCCCTTTGGGTTTTCCAGGCTATAAGAAAGGGAGGGTAAAACAAAAAAAAGTTGGAATTTCTCTGAATGGTCCCCTTTCTAAAATATTTCATAGAAAGTGTCTGCCTCTGTTTTCCCCCCCTTAAGAGGAAGGGACCATAAAAATTTCCTTGCATGCAAGATTCCAGGTCTTTCCTGGTTTCCATTTCCTCCATGCCAAATTGCATTTTTTGCAGGGTTATAACAATGCTTAGTCTTCCTTTCGTGTATTCCTTCTGCTAAAGACAATAATGGAAGGGCCTCCCCGGTCCCTCTAAGGAAAGGAATATACATGAGTTAATGGGTGATGCTTGCGATAGACAGGACATGGGAGCTGATGCAGTTTGAAACACTTCCTCTCCTTGTGATGTGTGTGACTTTTTTTTAATTTTTTTTTTATGCTCTGCATGGGTGGGCAGGTATCTGTAAAGTCAGTTCTCTTCTCTCCTGCAGGGTGGATACGCAGCCTACAGATATGCACAGCCTGCTACTGCAACAGCAGCCACGGCCGCTGCAGCCGCTGCAGCAGCTTACAGCGATGGGTATGTAAGGGAGAGGTGTCCATGGGGGCTCGCTTGCTGTGCTCAGGGATTCAAGGAGCATTGATCCATCGCAGAACTTCTGCTTCTTTCCCCCATTTCTTTGTCTTACCTGCACTCGCATGCGCACGCATGCATGCACCACCCGACACGGAAGACTTGAATGCACGGTTTGTCTCTGCTCCTGGACGGTATTGCCCTCGGTGTATGTGAGCTGGCACAAATCGTGGCTTCTTCCCCGTCCTTGTGATTCTCTGCACAAAGCAGGCAGCATGGTTACAGCCTCAGAGTCAGAGAGCTGGCTTTGGGCAGGTTACTTAATCACTGGGTGTGTTTCTCTCCCCATCGTGAAGTAAAAATGACTCAGCTCATGCAGTGCTCTAGGATGCTTTAACGTGCAGCTCTGAATAGATACAAAGGATTATCTTCATCAGAGTGCTTGCCTTAAGATTTTTCATTGCCTGTGCAGTGAGGCCATGTTTTAATCCTAGCACATGTGAGCCCATTAAAGTTTATACTCCTCTCATAGTGGAGAATCCCTCACTGCTTTCCATTTAGCAGCTGCTACTGTGCCAGTAGCACTAGTGCCAGCAGTCAGTCTCCTCCCTAATTGCATCACGCAATTACCCAAAGGTAAGGGATGCACTAGCTGTCATTTCAAAGGTGCTGACCTCTTTCCCGCAGGCCAGGCTCGTGGCCTCTGCCACATTCCTCCTGGCAGGCCGTTCTCTCGCCCATCTCATACAATGCATGGCAGCATGCCCGTAGGGGGGCTGCCTGCGTGCCTTTGTGTGCATGGATGCATACATGTGTGTGCAAGGGCATGCTGCTGCTTCCATTACCTGTGGTCAGACAGCTATTTCTCTCCCCCTCCCAAGTGACTTTTTTTTCTTTTTATATCTTTTCTCCCTCTCTTCAGTTATGGCAGGGTGTACACAGCAGATCCTTACCATGCCCTTGCCCCTGCCGCTAGCTACGGAGTTGGCGCTGTGGTAAGTGGGATTTTCTTTCTTGTGCTGTTTCTCATTTCCAGCATGGGGAACAGCTGTCCACTGGGTATCATACAATGAAACTTTACCCAGAAAAACTTCTTTGTTGAGGGAGGAGGTCCTTAGCAGCAGTGCTGGGTTCCCAGTTGTTCCGCATTCATACCTATGTGTGCACTAAGAAAGGAACCAGGCTGTAGGAGACCAGTTATTACTTGGTCTTGTACATCATCTACTACAATGAAAAATGAAAATGGAAAGCGACCAGAACTGCCGGGAGCCAGAACACTGTTGGTGAATCAGTAGAACTGTATCGAGGTGCTACACAGAGCAAAAATCAGCAATAGTTAGAGATTCAGGATACTCTTTCTTGCCATTTTCAGTTCTAGGAAGCAAGGGAATAAGTTGTTCTTGTGACATCTTGCAGCAGAGCTGCTTCACTTGGTTCCCTCCTGCACTAGTGGAAGGATGCGGTGTCCTGCCTGCCAGCAGTAGTTACGCAAGGGCAGGATGAGGTATGCTGGCATCGGAGGGGAGTGGAGCAGCTTGCTGAAAACACATGCTTGCCCATCTGCTAGCCAGCGCAGTATCTGTGTTGTTGCAAAGGCTGGAATACAAATGTGTTCAGAGAAAAAGACACCTAAAAATAGATATCTGCAGTGTAGCACCTCCGTTTCAGCCTCAGCTCATCCTGTGGATTCTCTTTAGGGTCAATGAGGGAAAAGCAGGTAATTTTAGGATACCCAGTCATCATATCTATTTTAGACCTTTACCTTGAGGTGAGGTGGAGAGCATCCTATAAATCCTGGTCTCTGCAATCTATAAAGGCCGCCTGGACAAGTGGCTTGAGATTAGGACTGGTGAGTCCCCTGTATGGTACTGAATCCCTTCCAGCAAGACTTGCCAAACTTGACCTCCAGCTGGCTGGCCATGAGCATGCCCTCCTGAACCACATCTCTGGTTTTGCAGGCAGAGTTCTCTCTTGCTTCTTAGAGGTGCTGATGGTGGTGGGTCAGTGCCAGGACAGGCCCACTGGTCCTGCCGAAAGCATTTGGGTGCAGTCCTGGGTATCTCTTCACAGTTCTCCTCCTAACAACCTTTTTTTCTCCCATTTCATTTCTACAGGCGAGTTTATACCGAGGTGGCTACAGCCGATTTGCCCCCTACTGAAGTGACGTGAGCCCCCTGCAAGTGGGACAGCCCCCCCAGTTCATGAGGCCTGGCTATTGCAATATTTACTAGTAGAGGAACTCTATAGCAAGTTGAGGAGGAAAAACAAAAAAAAAAACAAAAGAGAAAATACTTTTTTATACCTCACTATGTTCTTTGAATATGTATTTTTTTTTCCTTTAAATTTCTGCCTTTAATTCTTTTGTTCCAAAGATTGTGCTCTTTTTTTTTTTGTTTGTTTGTTTTTTGTTTTCATTTTTGGGGTTTTTTTAACTGTGGTAAAAATAATGCATTTCCGTGTCTGTATGTTGGTGCATAGCTTATCCTACCAATCACGGAAAAGGCGATTAGTGATAAGGAAAGCTGTTAGAAACTGATATCATGCAATTAATCAGGAACACGCAGACAGAGTTACTTCCCTGGGTCTGGTGCTTGGTGCCTGTGAGACAGGGGAACGTGAGGGAGAAGTCTCCACCTGCCGTGTTTCTGGTCTGCAGAAGGAAGCGCTCTCTGGCTGTGGCTGGGACCTGAACGCTGGTGGGAAGTAGTCATTTACATTTGGAAATGGGGGAAATGCAGAGACTTTCCTTGTTTCTATCACCATCTGATGCGCACAGGTTTGTGACAGTTTCAGCAGTGTCAGAACTTTAGACTGCGCAAGAGAAGAGTCCCTCAACCTGCCCAAAGACTTCAGCTGTTACCTGCTGTATAGGGGACAAGATTTTGAAAGGAGTTTTTGATGAGGATGATCTTCTCCCCACACACAGAACTTTTACTCGCTGACTTTTGTCCACTGCAGGTGGCTGTAATTGTCTTAGTTTTCATTCCTCCTTTTGAAGATCTTTCTCTCTTGCTGTCCCTTTCCTCCCCTTCGTTCCTCGAGGAGTGGCAGATGCAGTGCAGGATCACGCAGAGTACCTCTGTTGCGGGCAGCAAGTGGTTAAACTTGGGGAGGCGAAGCACCTGCAGCCTTGCAGAGGAAGAAAGCCAGCAGAAGAGTCGAGCATGGCACATCCTCTGAGGCCCAGCGGGCAAGGGCTTTGCTCCTGTTCATCCTGGGCTGATTAGGTGCTTCTGCAAGTATTCTATTTCAAATAACGTGAGTGAGGAAAAACCAGTCACACGTAAGCTGCTCGAGGTGAGGGACAAGCATGTGGGTTTGTGGGGGGGAAGAGGATCCTTTGTATCTAAATGTGATCCTGAAGTAGTTTTGTATCTGGCAGAAGCAGTTGTGCAAGCTCTGAATTCATAGGAACTTCCTACCACAAGCTGTTTCAGGCCCTTCCATAGCTGCATTGGAGCCCCTGGGTTTGTTTTGCCCAGCCTCTCATAGAAAGTTGTGCACCTGGTCTGCTGAGTCCATATAGACACTACATATTAGAAGACTTGGAAGGATAGAGACTATTTAGCTGAGGGCTCCACGACTCCCAAGACCATCGCCCTTCTGGTCTCACATACAGAGCATTCGCTGTGTTTCAAAGACAGCACACTTAGATGACTGTGAGCTGTGATGTGATGCGGAGTTGCTGCTCTCCAGACCTCCCTGTTCAGCTGCTGGCTCCTAGAGTGCTCCCAGTAACCCCAGTGGTCAGAGGCAGGCTCTAACCACATGCTGGAGAGATGCAGAAGTGTAATTACACCAGGCTGCCTCGACTCCATGGATTGGTGCTGGGGTGAGCCACTGCCCCCAGAAGGGCAGCTTAGAGTATGGGTTTGTTGGCGGAGCCTCTGCGGCTCCTGTCGAACACCTGCTTTTCATCCACCGCTGAATAGGAAAATTCCTGCATTTAACACTAAGCAAGCAGAGGCCCCGCTCCTGGGGAGGTGTCCTGGCCCAGCCACACACAACCACACATTTTTTGCTCTTCCCCAGTGATACATGGGGCCTCTCTGTGCACAGCAGAGTGGAGGCACCTCAAATGGGAAGAATGGGGACGTCATTAATTAAGCTAGAGACCCTGAAGCTATTGATTTTCTGGAGGAATAGCTAGATAAAGGGGACACCAAACTGCCAGCCTGTTGGCCACCTTTTTTTTTTCTGGTTTTATTGTTGGTTTTTTACTTTTTTTTTTTCCAAGCCAAAGTTTGGTTTGTTGCTGTTATGACAATTTTTTTGTTGTTTGTATATAAATATTTTAGCTTGAAAATAGGGAGGGGGGGAACAGGGTGTTGGGGCTTTCACAAAATCTAGGAAATGAGGGAGACTCGGTGTGTTTGGGGGCTTTTACTGCCTGAGTTGGGGTAGAAGAGGGAGGACTTGTGGTAGAGATAGTCATATTCAAGGGGAGTTATTTCCACTGCAGAGCAGCCAGGGGACTTGTGGAGCTGGGATGCAGCAAAAGCCTCTACTGGACTTGTTCTCCCCGCTGTGGATGGAGGGCCTGAGCGAGGCCGTCCCTTCCCTTCCCACAGGCAGTTCCTCAGCCTGCGAGCCCCGGAGCATCTGCAGGGCCCCGCTGGGACAGCTGCTCCCCCACTGCCCCTCTCCCACATTCAGTTCAGCTGGTTCTGACTGCGGCTTCCCAGAAGCTGGGTTCTCCCTCCCCGAGTGCCCTCCTCTGCCCTGGCAGTGCCACCTGCAATCCCCCCCTGCCGCTTGGCCTCCCTGGGAGTGGGGAGGCCAGCCCCATTTCTGCCTCCTGGCAGAGTCTATGCATGGCAGCTTCAGCCCGCCCAAGTATATTAGGAATGTGAGGGGTTTAGTGCAGAAGCACCCAACCTTTGGGGGGCCGTGGTCCCCCGATCTCCGAGTAATTCCTGTTCTAAGACCATCCAGCCTGATTCCTCCCGTATGCGAGCCTGGCCTGCTCTGGTCCCTCCCTGCCGGGCTCCTCTGGTGCATTAAGCAGCCAGTGTCTCTATGACTCCACAGTTAAGGCTGCAAGATCCCCTGGGGGAGCTTGCTGATAGCCCGGCTTCCTGCTCTCAGCGCTGAGCTGCAGGGGGGACACCGGGATGCTTGCATGGCTGGGGGCCAGAGGTAGCTCACTGGTTCCAGGTGTCCAAAGCACCAGACCTCCCAAAAACTTGCATGGCAAGGTTTCTTGAGTGTTGTGCCGTGACAGGAGAGCTCTTCAGCCTTTCTTCCCTGTTGGCGAACAACAGCTCCAGTTTCACTCTGATGTGTTATGAACTGGCTAGAGATGCTTTCAGAGTAGCCAAGGTGTGGCTATATCCATCTTCTGAAGAAGTGAGGACAAAGCCTATATCTCCCTATGCAAAATGAATTACGTTTAATAAATTGAATGGGGCCCTGGCTTATTAGAATGATGGCAGCTAGTGCTTGTCCGTGTGATGGGTCTGCAGTCACAGGTCCCTTGCAAAGCAGGGTTTGGCTTTCTGAGGGAAAACGCACAGGCAGCCTGGCAAATAGCTTGCTGTTTGTCACCTTCTAGTCTGGTGGCATCTGGGATTCCTCTTGATGCAGAGAAAAAAATGTTTCTTTAAGTGTAGCTGTTTGTACTGTCTTGCAATAGGTCCAGCCAGCATATGATGACATACAGATGAAATTTTGGTTTGAAGAGTTGATTTATATGATGTGCTGGTCTTTATTTCCTTGCAGTTACAGTTGTGCTGGTTCAAAGTAACTTCTAGCATATTGTCTACTGGGAATAAGTTATACTGATGCCCAGCACATTAGCAAACTGTTGTCCCGGTCCCCATGCTTGGGAGGCTGCACTGTTGTAGGTGGGTTAGCTTTTCTAAGAAAAGCCATGACAGGACCTGGAGGCAATGGGGAGCTCGGTATGAGCCTGCTATAGCCAGCTTTTCCCAGGTTAAGCAGTTATATGGATCCTGTGTCATGAGTTCAGATGGACAAAGCCATGTTTAAAGATAGCTGTGGCTTGGCTGTTCCAGTGCCTGAGAGGGAGCAGACTTGCCCAGCGAGGAGCACTGGCTCCGGACTCTGAGACCTGTGTTTCGGACAGGGCTCTGTCAGTGACCCCTCAAGGGTCCCTGTGGGGCAGTCTTGTTGCTACTTTAGACTTCGCTTCCCTGTCCCTAAAGTGAAGTTTATCCCCTGTTCTTACCCGTTTTGAGATCCATGGATGTGAAGTGCACAGCAAGAGCTGAGGAGGGTTTTCTGAGTAGCTGGCTCAAGTGCTGGTTGTGGAACGGTTAATGAAGCCATTTCCCTGCCTGAAAAGAGACACTGGCTGCTGGGCTCTCAATTCCAGCACCCAGAACTCCATCAGTGGGGAATACAAAGCAGAGCCTCCTGGTTCTACAGACGTTTTTCCCCAGCCCATCCCTATCTGTATCTTCCCATCCTAGCCACAAAGATGGAGGCAAGTGGAAAACAGGTTTGGGGAGCACTTAGGAATTTAATAAAGGGAAACCCAAACAACAGCTCTGGGGAGCGCTTTTGCTGAGTCTAGCTCCAAAGGGAAAGCACACAGGCAGCCTGGCAGAGGGTCTGCTGCCTGTGACCCTCCAGCCTGGCAGGATGGGGGAATGCTGTCCTTGGTGCAGAGGGGTGATTTTTAAAGTGTTTTACCTGTTTGCACTGTTTTAAAATAGGAGGGGGGGGGAAACAAACCAACCTAGTGAACAAGATGAACATCCAATGTAAACTTCTTTGTGTTTTTATTTTTGACATGCTCTTGGATAATGTCAAACATTTTGTAGTATACACCAGTGAGACTTGATTCTTTGTTGCATAAAACACTATTTTTGGTGATGTTAATGTCTGAAAAGCCCGTTCCCTCCATCCCCACCTTACTGATTGCCCTCTCCGCCCTCCATCCCCAGTAAACTTCTCTTCTACAATGAAAACTCCAGTCAACAAGGCAAGCAGGAGTCTGATAGCCAGAGTGTGAAATGGGACCCTTTGCAAGCAGGCTGTGGGGTTTCTGCCTGGTACTCTTCGCTCCAGCCAGGAGTTGTCAGGATAGCCCCCGTCCCTCTGCAGTGCCTGCATCAGTGGCGGCCTAAACGGAACTCGGGATGGCCAAGCCCTGTCTCTGTTGCCACTGCTGACCCTGGAAGGCAACTTCTTGCTGGGGCTGCCAGTGCTGCCTGTGGTTGTCCTCTTGGGGTCACAGGCTGCAGCTGGCCCAGGCTTGTGCAGGAGACCAGCTTCCCGTGCTGCCTCTCAACTCATGGTAGAGCAGGAATGCATCAGCCAAAAACCTTGCCTGATTTCACCAGGAGATTGCTGGTGTCTAAAGCCGTCCACCCAGATTTTCATTTGGCTGGCAGTCAGAGTCAGCAAAATGCCTGTTAATCTTAGGAATGTTTTTTCTTTTAAAATTTTTGTTGTTGTTCTGAAGTGGGTCAATAAATCTCTTGCCAGATTCCCAGTTCTCTGCTGGTGGAGGGGCTTGTTGCTTCCCTGAGGAGTAAATTCCTTACAGAAATCAGGCCTCCCACATTAGTAGTCTCAGTTCTGGTCCTGTTTTTCTATTTTATTCTGTTCACAGTATTTTTTGTGTGCGAATGTTGTAGTTTTGGCAGCTCGATTTGGCTGCATTATCAAGTGACGAAATCATCCTCTTATACCCCAGGGGATATGATTTGGTTTTGTTTTCTTTCCTTGGTTTTTTTTTTGTTTGTTTGTTTGTTTGGGGTTTTTGTTGGGTTTTGTTGTTTTTTTTTTTTTATATGATAAATCCTGCTTGTAAATAGCTGGAGCTAAAACCTGGGGCTGATAGCAAATGAGAACCAGGGCTGTAGAGCGATACAGAGCTGGTGGAGTATTTTACTGACCTCACAGGCTGATCTTTTGAGACTTGGAGATTTTCAGTGCGAGGCTGAGATGCCGCAGCACCTCCAATGGCAGCGGCAGACTTGCCCCTTCTCGCAGTCTCCCCAGCACCTCCCATTGCCAGGTACCGCTGGGGAACAGGATGTGTCCCACGTGGGACACGTTCCCTTCCCCTGCATCGTTTCCTAGGACGCCCGAGCCGCTTGCCCAGGGTCCCATTTCCCTGCTGACTCTGGAGAAGCAGTATCTGCATCCCAGGGCTTTGTGACAGCCTTTAACTTCCCGCCCTCCCTCGTTAAGTATCATATTGTATAGTAGCTTTCAGACCATACAGTATTCATTGGGTTATTCCTATTATTATCAAGTAGCTGGAATTGTGAAGGTTGGAGTAGTTAGATCTTTAGCTTTTATTCCTTTTTTTTGTATTACTATCCATGTGTATAAATTATTGATCATGTTGCTGGCTTTTATAAACTCTAAGCAAGGGGGGAAACCCTTCCTAACCCTTTGCAAATGGTAATGAAGCACTGTTTTTAAATAAAAGAGAGAAACACCAGTCTGTTGGCTCCCATGTGTTGTCTGTTTTTCAGCACATCTGGATGGATTTCGCTGGTGCATCCCCATGGCAGGTAAAATGCAAAGAAGGGAAGCTGGTGTGAAGAACGAGCCGGGAGATTGGATCTTCTTAACAGTGATAAAGGGTGAAGCCTTGGCAAGTCACGCTGGCAAAATCCCAGCCCCATCTGTTCCTATACCAACCTCTCTGAAAATCCACACCTTTCTCTGCCATTCTTTCCTGTTGCTGCTTGTTAGCAGAAAAGGGCCAATTGCTTGGTATTTGATAAGAAGCCTTTTTATTTTTTTTTTTGCCTCTCCAAGCCTAGTTGGTGTTTGAGCCTGTTAGTGTGGAAGGAGAGACAGCCATTTCAAATTACAGTGTCGGCATCTCCTTTGGTGGCTGGGTAGCCACCCTCGCTCCGTCTGTGTTAGCACAGGTTTAATAGTTAACACACACAACTGGAAGCTGGGGTTCCTGTGCCAGCATAAATTTCCTCTGGGAGTTTGGACACGTCTTTTAATCACTGCCCCTGTTGTCCTGCCTGTAAAAGGAGTGTTGCTGCAGACAAGCAGAAATTCATTCACATTCTGTGTAGTACTTACAAATCCTCCAGTGAAAGATGTCATGCAAATATAGATCCATGTAATCAGATGCCTTTTAAACTGAAATGATCCTAAAAATAGCAAATAATAAATCCTGTGGCTAATTGGAAGTGATTATTGAAACAATAACTGAGCAAAATGATACAGCCAAATATGCCTAGTACGGTTGAGGCTGGTTGCTTTAATTGCTTTTGGAAATGCAAGGTAGCAGGAACAAGAAGGGTGGGATAAGGTGTGTCCCTGGGCAGTAGGATTGTCGATTATGATGCAGGAAGGTGTGCAAGCTCCTTAAGCATTCCTTCCCAGTATTTACCAAGGATATGTTCCTGTCAGATGATCCTCATTTCATTCTAACAATAACTCAAGAGGATGTTCAACAGTGACTGCTAAAATTAGATGCCTGGAAATCAGGGCTGAATAATTGTTGAAGAAAAGCTGGTTAAGGGATTCTGCATCAGTGGAACTGGGAAAGGTCGTGAGAGGAAGCTCTGCTGTGCTGGGAGAAAGGTATTGCAGAGGCAGGCTCCAGAGGCACAGCAAAGGAGCTCTAGGTCTTCCAGCCTACCTTCGTTTCAAGGCAAAGCTGTAAAATGGCTGATCCTGGGGTTCACTAATTAGTCAGTAAAAGTGTTGTAATATTCAGCATTGCTCAATGTGCTTTATCAAAAGTAGAGCTCACCAAAGGAAGCAGAGGTTCTTGGAATGCACTGCAAGCTGGCTGAGGAAGCAAACACAGCTGATTTAATACATTCCCCCTTTCTATAAGCTGTAAATAATCGTAGTAAGTAACAGACAAATCACGCTAGTCACAGCTGGTCACGAGCTGTGGTGCTTGTTTCCGTGTGTGTAGGTAGCATCACCTGAGAGTGACGGTACCACTGTCATCAGGAAGGACCTGGGGAGAGGGTTTGGCAATAACCTGGCTGTGGGCTCTGTGCCACGGGCCTTGGTGTCAGCCCAGGGTCCACCAGTGTGGCTGCTGAGCAAGAATCTCGGTGCCACATGGCTGTGCCTGGCTGCTGCAGGGTGGGATGGAGTCAGTAAACGGTAACGTTTGCTGGAAAGCATTCCGATCACACTGAACTGATTTATGAATTCAAACTGAATTTGCAGAAGAGCTCAAGGGTGAGGTTAGTGTGACTGCTAAGGCTGCATCTTAGGCTGGCACTGACAAGCTGCATCAGGAGATTTGACCCAAAAGCTCAGGAAGAAGTCCTGATCCCTGTGCCAGTAGCAAAGCTGACTTCTTGTCAGGATTTTGCTGCTGGACTTCTCTTGACTGTACTGGCTCAGAGATGGCAGCCTGAGCATCCCTTTGATAGGAGAGCTTAGCTTAGCAGTTGGTGTGGGAGGAAGAGTTATTTGCATGCCCTCTTTCTGTCTTTATGCAGAAAATTGCAAAGTTGTAGAATAATTTGGGTTGGAAGTGATCTGTGGAGGCCATCTAGTGCTATGTCTTGCTCAAAGGTCAGTCAAGTTCATGTAACTGTAGCATCTTCAGCGTGAGCTCAGAGGGGAGATGCATTTTGCAGTGCCAACAACTTCAGCATGTCCTGGGAGGTGAGAGGTGACCCCGCTCCGCTGTGTGCCTGCAGCTGTTTCCTTCCCCGTGCAGCCGGGGTTGGCTGTTGCTTGCGGCTGTTTCACTGGGGTGTGGAGGAGAAAAACTGCAATGTGCTTAACTTTGATTTAGACAACACGTATTTTTTGTGATTGCTCTCACTTTGCCTGGAACATGATCATTTCTGGCAGAGCGTGTCCAGTGCTGGCTCCTGCTGCTTCCAGCATGGTTTAAGGGCTGGAACTGTGTGGGGGAAGAGAGGGGAAACAGGAAAACAACCATGAGAGCTCATCTGTTACTTGTCAGGAAGGATAATTGATTGCTTTCTAGAAGCACCTTGCAAGGAACAGAGATCTGACTTTTCCGTGTCTTTCCTGCCAATTGGAGTAACATTCCCCAGCACGTGGCAGGTGAAGCCAGGCAACTCCAGCCATAGCTGTTGGGTTAAGGAACTTGCTGCAGTTAGTGATTTCTAAAGCATTTCTAAGTGCCAAATACTAATCCAGGAGTTTCCAGTGACACCATCCAGCCCTATTGCTGACCTCACTGGAGATGACCCATCCTCTCTCCTGGGTGCTCTCTGTTCACCTTGGACTCACACTGACCCCTTGGCCCAAACCTGGAACCCTTGGGTGCTGCTTCTCTTCCCTTTGCTGGTTGGTGGAGGCAGCCCCCCAAAACCAAGTCCTTGCTCACAGGGCCAGCCCAAGAGTGCCAAGCCCAGCATTCTCCCACGTCACCCACGGCAGAGGAGAAGGCTCCTGACTTGTGCGAGCCCCATAACCAGGGAAGCAGTGAGAATACTGGAGCTGAAACTGGAGGATTTCTGTTTCTGGCAAGAGGCAGGCATCTCCTGCAGGTCTCTGTAGGTGGAGCAGGGACTGTTTGGCTCCTGAGGTGCAGTGACCACCAGCCCATGACCAGACTCTAGGAGTCAGCCTTCCCACTTGGAGAAGCCTCGCTGCGTTTGGCCCCTTTCCTGCTGCAGCACACCGATGCCGGGGTCCCTGTGTGCGCCAAGGAGGAGATGCACAGAGCCGGCACTGGGAGCAGCTGTCCCAGTTTGTGGAAACTTTCTTGCCTTTTTAAGGACATGCAGAGTGCTGTGCTCTAACTTTAGCACAAAGGTATGGTTGACTTGGCTTCTTTTATTAATGGATGAGTATAAATATATCTGCTCTTGGTGCCTGTCTTGTTCTTCCATGTGTAAACACTGAGCTCTGTCCCAGCTCCTTTTGATGATAAATTCCTTGTCTTTTGAATCACAAATCACCTTTTTGTGTGTCAGGAGGAAGCGTCAAAGCCCAAAGTCACTTTGTTTTTTATAGCACCAGCGCTCTCCAGCTGAACTCCGCTCAGACATCACCGATTTCACGGAGCTCTGCAACAACAGCGGATCTGGCGTGTTTACGGTCTTACTGAAGTAGCCTTTGAGCTCCTCTGGAGCCCTGCTGCCACAGAGCGCTGCAGTCCTCTCTTATTTTCGCAAGGATGTCGCCCGTCCTTCCCGGCGGGAGGCTGGGAAACCTCGCTTCCCGTTCGAAACACCAGGGCTTTTCTTTTTCGGTCAGTGCTTCTGAGTTCTGCCGCTTCTGCTCGGCGAGAAGCGGCTCTCCAGAAATAGCTCCTGCTCCTGGCCGAGCGCGGCTCACGTGGGCGCGGTGCCGCCGGCTGTCCCCGCGCTCTCCCCCAGTGCAGGGCAGCTGCAGATGCCTGTGCCCACAGCACGAGGGGCTGGGGAGGGATTTCGGCTCACCCCAGTGCGAATGTGGGTGAGCTGCCTGCTCTGCTGTCCCACTCGGCTGCAGGGCTTGGTGGTGAGAAAGGAAAAGGGAGAATCGGTGCCATCCACGCAAAGCTTTGCACAGGTGGCAGGAAGCTTCGCGCCTGTGTTGTGGGGGCCTGATCGAAAAGTTTGGGGAGAAAATGAAAAAGTCAGAGTTGGGGAAAAGCTGGTGTGTGCTGAACTTGCACAGTGGCCTTGAGGGGGAGGGCTGAGCTGGCTGCAGAGCTGTGACCCAGAGATAACACTCATTTCTTTGGGGACCTGCAATGGGGTTTGTGGTACAGGAACAGAAATGACCCCCTTGCTCCCCACAAACACTGTGACATGACCAGCGCTGAGCTGAGAGCCGGTGCATCCAGAGGTCTGGAGAGGTGAGTCTGACACACTTCACAGGGTCAGATTGGGTGAGACAGCCTTGAAGCATGGGAGATGACAGCTGTGGTGAAGCCTACTCATCCCTGGTTGAGATCCAGGTCCTGCCGTGGTTGAGAGGGTCATTAGCTCTGGAGGGGAGGCCAGGCAGAGCCCAGCTCAGCAATTCGGGTCACTGAGCGGCTGTGCAAAGCATCTCTTTTTTGCATGGCTCTCAGAAAGAGAGAGCCTGGGCTCTCAGATAGCTTTGACTTGGAAAGAGCAAATACCCAGAGTTACCACAGGGTTCAGGGAAATACGCCATTCCCACAGGCTCGTTAGTTACATCAAATACCTCTTGCACTATGGATTTGGGACCTGTCAACAGCAGCATGAGTAAGTACCGGGGCCTCTGCCAGCAAATCACCGGGCCCCAGCATTATCCATGAGCTGTGGGGCACTGTGAAAGGCCTCCTCACCATCAGCCAGTGGCCTCACACCAAAACTGGGCAAAAACCCTGCATGTAGAGCTAAGGGAACTTGCTCTGCTTGTCCCCCCGAGGAGCAGCATGTAGGACATCCCTAGTAGCAAGGAGGGTCATAAATAGCCCCAGGGATGGGACGCCAGACCTGATTTACCTCTGGTTGATCCTAGAGCTTTCAGGCTCTCAAGTATGTTGCGTTCCACTGAGGAATGGTGCCCTCAAAAAATGAAGCTGAAGCCAAATTTTCCTCCAGGGGCTGAACACATTTGCACCTGGCCAAAGCTGCTCAAATTGTGGGAGTGGTGGCTCCCAGCAAAGGCCTGGGGTGCTTAGAGCCGTGCCAGCACGCTGGGAGGTGTCTCAGGTGGGACATCCCAGCACCTGCACAAAACCCCCTGTGATTTGCAGACCAGGTGTGACCTGGCACTGCAGGGGTAACTGGGGAGATTTCTTCTCAATGGCAGGGAGTTGCCACTGCTCACCACAGGGGGAGCTTTGTTCACCATTTTTATTTACCTGTGTGTTTATTTGGTTCTCATTTTGAAGGAGAAAAGGCATTTGGAGGGTTTGCACTGTGGCAAGGAGGACGTTGCAAGCTTCCTCCAACTTCTTGTATCGGGGAAAAGAAGCCACCCCCCTTCCCTACCAGGTGGGCAATAAACCTACATTTAGAAAACTAAATGCTCTGGAGTCTTGCCTGTCTCTGGCATGCCCTCATCCTGCTTGCAAGTCCCTGGCAGCTGCCTTTCCCCAAGGCCTCCACTAGAAATGAAACACCTTGACAAAAACAAAGGGGTCCTGTGAGAAACACCTTGGCTGAGCATCCCTCTCCCTGCTGGTGTCTGATGGCACCAGGGGCAGGTACTGTGTGGCTGTGGTGCAGAGCCAGGAGCCACTTTGTCCCTGTGGGGTAGCAGTGTCCAGCTCTACTTGGAGCTGCACAGATGCACAGTGGATTTAAACTCTGGTTTCCTTTGGGAAAATGTGAAATACTGATCATCCTGTGCTTTTTTATGACTTCCTGTCCCCTTGCAGGGGATCCTCACAGCTGAGAGGCTCTAGAGGAATAGGAGCATCCTTATGGGCACGGCCAAGGCTGAGGTCTCAGCAATCCTGCGTGTGCAGGAAGCATGTCCTGAAAAAGAGCTGGGTCTGGGTACAGTACATCTCTGATGTGACCCTGGAGATTTTGCTCACCACGTGTATCCGCGTCATTCCCTCCCTGCCACTGCAGCTACGTTGGTCTCCTGGGGCCACATGTTTCTAGAACAGTTACCAGCGCTGAGTCTGAGCATCTGTGCCCAAAATACAGTGAGAGTTGCCAGGAGGAGAGAAGAGGCAGTGGATGAATCTCCTCTTTTCTGCTTTGCAAACAATCGGGTCTCAAGCTTTGAGCTTTGCTATGCTGCCCTGACTGATTGGCTTGGTGGTAGGTGGCTGCTCAGGGCGTGCTGCAGAGCAGGACTTATCTTTGTCCAAATCCTTTGCTTCTGACCTCTGGCAGCCAAGCAGTCCTCATGGAACAAAATCCTAACATGCTCAGAGGCAGGTTTCATGCCCACAAACGTTTCTGGCCTCAGTTTCACTCCAGGCATTGGGGAAAATACAAATGCTTTTAAAAGCTGCCATCTCATGGTCTTAAGTCAGAGAAACCATGCAACATGAATGTGCCCAAAGGAATGACCCACGGGAGCAACAGGGCTTGAGCACACAGGATGGGGCAAGGCAGAAAAAGCAGCAAGGCACATTTTGAACGGTACTTTAGTAGTCTGGTCATGTGGATAAAATTAAAAAGAGAACAAGGACCAATAATGCGAGGTCTAGCTGGCCTCCCAGGACACACTGCAGGACTCAGCAGGGCCGTTGTCACGATCCGCTCGAAATGAGCGGGGGTCGTGATGGTTCGTTACCTGAATCTCAGAGTGCAAAGAAACAACCAACGGAGAGAAGTGTAAATTTCAATCAGCACAGTGTATTTTATTGCGTACCAGCGCAGTGTAATCGCGATAGAGAGGGAGAGAGATGTAAGGAAACAAAGGATAGAGAGAGAGAGAGAGAGAAGGGGGGGTTATAGCTACCAACGGCCAGACGGGGTCCTCTTGATCCGTCGTCTTCCGTGGGGAGATCTCGAAGAGGTCTTCTCAGGGAGTCTCTTTTATAGTCCTTTTGAGAGCGAGGGGCAGATGGCCAGGGGATTTCAGGAGCGAGGGGCTCACAGCCAAGAGGTGAGGGGACAATGCTCATTGTCTTAAGTCAATTGCACAGAACAGGTGCACAGAACAGGTACGCAGACAGTATGTCCCGCGCCGCTCCTGCCGCTTTAACAGCAGGACCGACACGACCCACCGACTCAGGAATGTGGTACCAGTTCGGTCGCGTTGTGCTCGGCATGCCTCCCACCTCGGCCAGGCCCAGAAGTGGGGGAGCAAGTCCCATTGTTTGGCTAGCTCTCCACCTCGGCCAAGCCCAGGCTCAGCATCTCGCTTTCGGCAGATGATCGTGAAGCAGATGAAGGGTCTTCGGGGAAGGGTCTTCGGACCGTCCCTTACAGCCGTGAACACCCAGAGCTGCCTTACCCAGCAGGGCAGTGAAGGCCATGATGTTTCTGAGATTTCTCTACCCAGGACAGTTATTATTCCACTTCATTTTACAGTTTATTTTTTAACACCTCTTTTCTTTCACTAGTGTTTCTGCAAACAGCCTGGAGAGGTCCCAGAGCTTGGAGTTACCAGCCTTCACCACCCAAAGCCACAGCGAGGCACCTGGGTCTGTGATATCCCATGTATCTCCTGGCTCTCCATGTGCAGGAAGGCCATGTCCAGAGCCAGAGCTGTGCTGCAGTGCTGAGGGTCTGTGACCCCACCAGGAACAGGACTGGCTTCTTCTCTTTCACCTCGCAGGTGTCACTGAACAGTGAAGAGCAGCAAACCCAGGACCCAGTCTCAGACCTGGCCCACTGGTGGTCTGATTTTACAGCTGCTTTATGCAAAAAAAACCCCAAGCCCCTGGGTGGGAAGTCTGGAGGACCAAAGGATTGTCAGCATGGTCCTAATGCTAAAAATTGGGTCAAAGGGTTGACCAAAAGGTGAAGGGACCACACAGCCTGACAAGGGTGGTGGGGTAGCCCTGGGGAGACATCCTGGCACTGGGGGTCTCCTGGAGGGAACAGGAGGAAGGGGCTCTGTGAAGTTTAATCCCAAACCTCAGGCACAGGATAGGAGGGATGGCTGTTTGCCTTAGTGACAGCTGAGAAGAAGAGGATGGTGTGGAAGGACTGATGGGGTGCAGGCTGTGTCCTCTGGGCAGGGGCATCGCCTTCTCTTGCCCACAAGACCACTTGGTGCCTTCTGCCCAGCCCTCAGTGTGAAGAACCAGACTAGTACCTCACGCTTGAAGTTGTCTTCATTAGTATTTGTGCTCTAGAGAACAATTCTGCCAGCAGCCACTGATGTCCATGTTTTCATTGCCATTGCTGCAGCTGTTTGTGTTTCTGATTTCAAAATATGTGTCTCATTAGAGACCAGGATGACCTGGTGGAGACCCTGCCTTCCTTAGCTAATGCATTTCCCAGGATGTGGGCACAGTGACTCAGTGATACTGTGTGATTTCCTCACTTATGTTTTCCTGTCCCAGAGCTACTGCCTTGAGGATTTTCCTTCTGCATCTAATCCCATGAATGCCCTGCTGGTTTCCCACATGTGAGGTGTGGGTAGTGAGGTCTCTCATTCCTCTCCTCTCTAGGCTGCCCCAGGTCCTGCCTGTAGCTGCATTTCCCCCGTGGAGCCAGCTGGTCATATCCCTTCACTACTGTTAAGGACCCAGCAGAGGCTCCAGCAATTCAGAGGTGGCTTTTCCATTGTGTGGGTGGTGTGTGGCTCTAGAGCTCCTGTTTCCCGACCCTGCTCACCAAAGTTGGAGTCATGTCTCCATCCACTTCTGCTGCAAGCTCAGGGCTGCTTCAGGAGCAGCAGGGTTTGAGCCAAGGCTTTGGGAAAAGGTTGATCTCCATGCATGCTCTGTGGGCTTGGAGCTGGAGCTGACAGGGGGATGCAGCTCCTCCTGTGTCTCTCTGCTCATCAGCATCTCTGGGATGTGAATGCTTGGATGTGAGCTCCTCAGCATTTAAGGATGAAAAGGTAATTTTTCCCACATTAGCTGGCTCCCATCTGTCATCTGAATGTCGCAATAATTTAGGTGTGGCAAAGGTAACAAGAGTCACTTAGGTTTCACCCAGCATGCCAAGAGCTGGAAGTTAGGTCACGTGCATAAGGGGACAAGAATTTCCCTTAGGTCTTCAGGAAACATATGGGCCCATGCTGGGGTCCTGAAACTGGAGCAGCTGGACAAGCCCTGGCAGGGCAATGTGTGTGTGTATTGCTTCAGTGGTGTTCACATGGGTTTACCATGGGGTGGTAAACCCTCAAGGGTGGGCGATGCTGTTCCAGTGCCGCCAGGTTCAGCTGCCATGAAATCACGCATGGCATTTTACAGGAGACATTTGCCTGTGTGGGGATGTTTGTGCTTAGGGTCATGTTTATTTTTGCTTCTACGCCTTGTATTTTTAAATTGGGTTTGATCGGCACACAATGCCTGCAGCGCAGTGCCTTTCAGATCATCTGTCATGTCAGAAAATGGCTTTGAATATGTCTGCTCATTTCAAGCTAAATATTTACTCTGTAATTAGATAGCTTTGTTTCAAATGCTTTTTTTAAAAAAAAAGTATGAATGAAAAGTCAGTATTAAGTTGCTTAAATGGATGGGAATATGAAGGTGGAAAGCAAAACACTTCTGCAAAGCTGGTGTGGGTGTTTAGCCTTCACAAAATGTCCCTCTGTTTCTCTTTTCCCCTGTGTTCATGACTGTGAAAATCTGCTTTGTTGGTTTCTGTGCCAGGACATGCTGAGGATATTGCAGCTGTGTGCGTGGAGGTGGGGGAAAAGTCGTCAGCCCATCCTGTCCCCACTTGACGGCGCTCCTCGATGGTGTCCCCAGCTGGGCTCTCGTCCCTGGCGACATCACTGCCCTGGCCCCAGGATGCTGTCTGGGTCGCCCCAGTGTGGGTGCAATGCAGTTGTTGTGGTGTGGCAGTGCAGGAGGCATCTCTGACACAGCCCTCCTGTCAAAGGCACACTCTGTGTGTGCTGTGCAGGGATGAAAAATGATGGGGAACTGAGGCAAATGTGGTTTCATGTTTTCCTGCTGCCAGAGTACTAGAAGTCATGTTCTTGCAGAGACAGAGGGCTCACGCAGTCATACGTGGGTAAAGACAGAAAGGAAGGAGCAAGTTTCATACTTCACTGGGGCACTTGAAAAGCATTTGCTGCTGTTGTAAATTTACTCCCAAGATGGCCAAACCTGTGGCTTCTGGTTCACCTGCGAGTTCAGAGGGAAGAAAAAAAAAAGACAATATTTATGTCAACCTCACTCAGGCTGAAAATATTTTTTTTAGGTTCCTGGCAAGCCAAAAGCCTCCTGACACCCTGGCATTGTGTTGCATCAGGGGTCTACATGGTTTGATTTTGCTTTCAGATGAAATCATAACATTTCCCAGCTCCACTCCCAAGGCAGATCTCCTTCCAATCCGTAGGATACTTCTGAACTCCTGCTTGAGAGCAGGAAGACACTGGCTGTTGACACGGCTGCCTCCTGGCTGCCTGAGACTGCCCAGCCGGGGGAGCATGAGATCCTGTCCCTCTTCACCAGGGCTCTCAGCTTTGCAGATGGAAGCTGCCTCTGGATTTCAAACTGGAGAAAAATTAAAGGTAAGAAAGGAGGATAAAGATTGAAGTTAAAACCTAAAATATAACTTCAAAGGACACAACAGTTAAGCTGCTAGGGGAAATGTCTGAACTCTAGGGATTTGATTTTGCGAGTGGCTGCAAGTGAAAGCTTCCCACTGGACCTGAATTCAGTGGCAGGGGAACTCTGCCTCAGAGCACAACCTTACTTTTAATTACTTCTAGGTAAATCTGGGTGAAGTAATTGTGTACTATTAAACGATCTCACTCAACATAAGATAACTTTACTTTCATTCTTCTTATTCTTTGTAAGTAAGACACATATCCACTGGCTGTTGTGTAAATAACCTCACTGTCTCATCTGTGCCAAGGGGTGGCCCTTCTCTTTCTGCTTCTCCTTCTCACCTCTGTTGCCTTTTGGCTATGTTATCTCCTGTCAGCATGCCTAAAGCCAAGTAAAAACATGCTGCCTGCACTAGTCAGTTGTGTTTTCTAAGCCACTGCTCACACTGCTGTCTTATTGTATCTGCTCAGGTAACCCCATCCGAGCAGGGAATGCTAAATGAGGTGCTCAGATCCACCACAGGAGCTGGGATTAGGTGCTGGTTCTTCACACTGTGCATTTCTCCACATGCTGGATCGTCATAAGCTGCTCTAAAAAGTTAACTGGGTGCATGAGCTTGTGAGCCTAATCCTAGAGTTACAATTTGGAAGTGAGTGATTAAATTTTCAATTTACAATAAAGCTGGCTTAGAATTACAAAGTCATGGAGTGGTTTGGCTTGGAAGGGACCTTAAAGATCATCTAGTTCCATCTCCCCTGCCATGGGCAAAGACACCTTCCACTAGACCAGGTTACGCAGATCTTCATCCAACCTGGCCTTAAACACTTCCAGGGATGGGGCATTCGCAGCTTCTCTGGGCAACCTGTTCCAGTGCCTCGCTCCTTCAGAGTAAGGAATTCTTTCCTAAAATCTAATCTAAACCTACTCTTTCAGTTTGAATCTATTACCCACATGTCATTACATACCCTTGCAAAAAGCTTCTCCCCATCTTTCATGTAGGGTCCCTTCAGGTACTGGAAGGATGCAATCAGGTCACCCTAGGCCTTCTCTATTCCAGGCTGACCAAACCCTGTTCTCAGCCTTTCCCATAGGAGAGGTGCTCCATCCCTCTGATCATCTTGGTGGCATCTCTCTTTCCTTTTTGCATTTCCCTCTTCCCCGTCAATGTGCACCATCTTGCACAGCAGTGTGAATGTCCTGCAAGGCAGATCCTGTGGGTGTGCTGATAAATCTCCTAGGCCTCTCTGCCCAGTGCCCCCAGCTGGGATATGGACCATGCTCACCGCTGTGGTGAGCTCCTTGGCCACTGATCAGGCTTAGGGGCATCTGTGCTTTCATGTCCATGCTACTTTCCAGGGCAGCTTTGTGTGCAATGCCTGATATGTTAATACCAGCAGGCACAATGTGCTTCAGAGGAAGCATCCACGACTTTTTCCCTCGGGCAGAAAATCCCTCTCCACAGAGGGAACCAGTTACTCTGCTTTGCTCTGGCAGTTGGAGGCTAATGGTGGCCAGAGGGTGGCCAAGATGTGCCACACTTGGGGGTCTTGTGGTGATTTTGGTGGTGTGGTTCATGTGGATCTCCTCTGAAGGCATTTCTCTGAGGTTTCGGGTTAGGAAACTGCCCCAGGAGTGCTATGAGCTGTGTTACAGTTCCTGCTTTTAATCATTAAACAATCATCAAAATGTTTCTTGAAAGTTTTGGGACCTGGGAGCATAGGGATGCTGTTTGTGGAGCTGGTGGGATGATCCCACAAGAAAAGTCCTGCTGGTGCTCCTGCTGCACCAGCACCATGGAGCACTTCCAGCCATCGAGGCTGCAGAGTGGCTATTCCCACATCATCAGTGTTTTCTGGTACTTCCTCACATGAAGCTTTGCCCTGCAGAAGCTCAGAGACTTCTAGGATCCTGTTGCTGGTAGCCATCAATTATTTTAGGGAAATGGACTGAAAATCCCATGCCCCAGTGGAGTCTGATTTAGGCCTGGGGTGTTGAGGCTGAGCAGAGCCGAGCAGGAATGGTATTTCCCATGTGTGCCCATGGAGGGTAGTAGGAGTCCCCAGAGGAACTGGTGTGGGGTACCACCTCTGAGTGATGAGCTGGGCAAGAGCAGGGCTGAGGCTGGTGCAGGGGTGCCCTCCCAGCACAATACAGTGTGAGTGGGAGGAAAGGGGAGCAGAGCAGCAGCGAGAGCAGGGAAATCATCTCAGTCACGGTGCCTTTCCAATGGCACCACGTCTGGCACCCACATGGTGGAGCCTTTGGGCTTACCCCACATAAAGAAGATGAAATACCAGTCATCTGGAGAAAGAGGAGGAGGGGAAATAGCATGGAAAAGGGAATCTCCAGGAGAGGGAAACATTTCTATTGGGAGAAGTGGAGCAAGGGGAATGGCTCTTGGAGTTGCCAGGCAGGGAAGTGCCGTTTGCACAGAATCACTGTGGAGACTGGCACCAACTCTCCCTCTTGTGGGCATTTCCCTCTGCTTTGTGTAGAGTCTGGTAGCTGCCGGTCCTGCCAGCAGCCCTGAACTTCTGTTGGCTTCATCCTCATGAGATGGTTCGTAACTCCTGTATTAAATATCCATGTGAAATAGGCCAAGAGGGTGGCCTGAGCTGCAGTGTCAGCACCTGGAGTGCCCTGGCATTGTGCTTATCACTCAGCAGGTGAGAGGCACATGTCTGTAAAATGAAACACCTGAAAGCAGGAACCATGAAAAGGGAGCAGCAGATATGGAATGGATGACTTCCCATACTCACTCCTTGCAGGTCAGAGTGGCCAGGATTACACTTTCCTGCTTCCCTCTCACTTTGCTCAAATCGGTCTTTTTAGTTTGTTTAAAAAACCAAAGAAGTCAAAACTTACCCATCTTCCCACCTGAATTTCCACCTGAACTCCTCCTCTGCCCCAAAGATTTCATCTCAGCCCAGACTGTGCTCATGGATGACACATTTGTATTGCCTGTTTTTTGACACAAAAGGTCTGCCTTCTATGTCTGGTCTATCTGCAGTCCCATTCCTTTTCCTGACTTTTTGATCTGTGGTCCCAGTGTGTCCTTGCCTGTTTTTCACTTGTGATTTGGACCCTCTCTGCCCCAATAAATAGGTGAGGCCCTGTATGTCTTCCTGTGAGGGCCAACGTACCTCTCTCAGCTTCATGACCTGGAGGTCTACAAGAGCAGCAGATAAACGCTGGCCTTTTGATCAGGAGGATGATAAATCCAGTGTAATTTGGCCCTTGCTGTAAACTCATAGACAAGTCACAAAATTAGCACTGAACCCAGAGAAGGAGCATGGATTCATTTAGAGCAGAGTCACCATGTGGAGCAAAATCTCTGCTGCAGCTGACGGGGAAGGAAATAAAGGACCGCAGGCTAAGATAAGCAATTTCCAGACAGATGCTGCCACAGACCAGCTGGATCCAACCAGCTGCGCCACCAACACTGGAGCACTTAGCAGGAGGAGGAAGATCAAAAAATAAAACCATGGTGTTTGAGAAACTTGCAATTAAAAAGGACCCAGAGATGAGAGCCCTGTATGTGCAGAGACCTTTGAGGGTAATGGAGCTTCATTTTTATTGTTGGTTTGGTTTTTTTTAGAATGGGCACGCCTTAAAGCTGTTTGTGAATGGTTAGAAAGTGATTATCGGATTTTTGTCTCTGAGCATTGGCTGATCTGCAAAGTCACCAAGTCAGCAGGTTCTTTTAAACAGTTTGACCTAGTAAGGCTGCAGCCATGTCTGAAGTATATTTTGGGGAGCATGTATAAGAGGATTAACAAAAATTATGAACTCATGAAGAATTCTGCCTATGGCTGTTAAATGCAAGCATGCAAATATAACCTTGGGAAGTCCTTTAGCCTCAAGTTGCTGTGATGGAATAGAGATGTTCCTGCTTCTTACACTTGCCCTGGGCATCTGCCACCAGTGTTGTTGGGGGAAGAGGCCAGATGAGCTGGCATGAGTTTTCCATGCATCCTGTGTATGTAAGATACTTACAAGTGAGCTTTCCAAAGGTGCCCAGCCTGGGATATGTGCATATGCAACCCCAGACCCCAAAGAGCTGGGAGGGCTGGCCAGGTTGAGCATTTGGCAGGGATGCTGTGTTACACTTGTACCACTACCTAAGGAACCGCTGGACCAGGATTCTCAGCAGAGGTGAAATCTTACAGTACTTGTATTTTTTGTGCCAGTATCTTGCAGCCAGCAGCAAGCCTCACCACTGTGGTTGTCTTGCCAGCAGGGCCCTGAAGTGGACAGGGCAGAAGACCAGTTTGCAAGCACAGCAAAGGAAACAACAGGGAAGAGATGCAGAACAGAGACCCCACCCGAGTGGTCAGTGTTCTGCTCAGGCAGCCAGGCCACAGGCACTGTGTTTAGGGTGCTCACTGCTGCCCAGTGCTGATCTGCTTGAAGAAAACAGAGCTTTTTTTGCCAAGTATTTTTTTTTCAGAGGGATCAGTTTTCCTGCAGGAGTTCCCAGTAAGACCAGCAGAGCACAGAAAACACTACTGGATTAGGGGCTGCTTAAACTGATGCTGCTTCTCAGAAGAGAAAATGTCCTGGTTGTTCCTCTCCTCCCTAAGGGTGCACTTGGCGTTGGAACGATAATGCAAAATGAGACCTTGAACTTTGAAAAGGGCCAACTGCAGCTGGGAGCGAGAACCTGCTGGAGCTCATTAAAAGGCAAGTGTAAACATCAATAAAAATGAGGGGTAGATCTTGGCTTCCCCACGGGCTCCTATCTTGCAGAAGCTCCGTGCTCTGTGGATGAGAGGCTGTTTTGCCGGCAAAGGGAATGAAAACATGTGTCTGTTTTCTCTCTTTCCACCCCATGAAACTCAGGCAAAAGGAAACCCTAATCTGTATGTGCTGTTCCACTAGTTAGACAGTGCTGCCTGGGGTTTTGGAGGATGGCTCCATGGGTGTTTCTTCCACAAAGGATGCCTGTATAAGTAGCCCTGCCTCCCCATTCCCCCCTGCCAGCATGTGTCAGTCCAGCTATGTGGAAAACCAGACCACAGAACTTATCTAGCTTCAAAATACACTCTCCAAAAGATAAACACAGTTACTTCAAACTCAGACCAGTTCCTTAATCCAGCTCATTTGAAGCCTTCATAAAGAGCTGCACAGACATCATGAGGTGGGGGAGGATCTGCTGTCATTGCCTTCAAATCCAATTTAAAAACATGCACAGCCCCATATTAAGTGCTGGTAGCTTGAGGGCCATTGCCTGCCCAGTGGGCTGAGAAGGAAATTTGCAGTTGTGTCACCTAATTTTACCATGCAGTGATGGCTTCTCCCACTCTTCTTTCGGGAGTCTGAGAGCCCACAGCTAGGCTGTGCACTGTGTGCTGAGGCCCAGTGCCTCCTCTTCCTCCAGGAGCAGCTCAGACAGGAGGAATTATTCATTGTTGAGAGAGTTTAACCAGCAGCCAGGCACTGCTGGCTCCCTGCAGACTCTGGGCATGGCTGTTGGTGTGTCCCAAGGAAGGGAGGGCTGCACACAGGGCACTCATTTGCACAGTGGCTCAGCTCTGACACTGCTGAGGCTGCTCTCGCTCTGGTCTCAGCCATGCTGCAGTTGCTGCTGCCTTTGCAGGCACCTGAGCACCACTCTAGCAGCACCCAGCCATGCCTAGAGCACACCCCACATCTAACATGGCAGGGAACCTTGCGAGGCACCACCCATAAGCCCAAGGCACTAGGAAGAGGAGAACAAGGACATTCTCTGGCATAAGGCATGGAGCAGGAACAGCCACCCCTTCCAGCTGCCTCGATTTCATCTAACCTGATCATTAAATCCCAGCCTCAGCCACGCTGTAAACTTCTCTGTTGCAGCTTCCTGTGAGCTGCAGAGCTCAGGGTGGCAGGCAGACACCCAATGAATGCAGGCTGATTGCTTGACCTTTTTTGCCCGTATGTGTTTTTGTGGCCCTGCCTTTCTCAGTTGTCCTTCGGCAGGCTCTAGTTACAATGTTTTATTGATGATGAGGGACAAGGGAGGAATTCCTCTCTTGCTTTAGTGTTTCAGTGAGCAGTACACAAATCCTTGAGTGCCAGTATGGTGTTACAAAGTCTAATCCACCTGAAGGGACCTGCTGCATGCCACATTTCCCACTGACTCCTAGAGATCTCCAGGGTCTCACTGGTATAACCCATGTTCTTATCTCTAGACAATCATTTTCTCCTTTGGCTCCTGGATGGACGAGGCTTTAAAATCTGCTTGTTGTTCTCTAATCATACTCTTCCTTTCTTTAACTGCACTCACAGTTTCCCACACAAAATCCTCAGTCCTTTTGTGCTCTGCATTCCCAGTCCTTCAGAGAAGATTTGCATCCCCAGAGAGAGCTGCTGCAGCCCCAGAGACAGCCTCAGTTTCTGTATTGTAGCCTAAATATTCTTGTCCTGGATTGCCCTGCTGCTTTCCTGCACGTTCTCCCACTGAATGCAAGCCCTGGTCTGCAGTAAGTGTCTTGTTTAGCTGAGATAAATGTTTTGTCCAGGTGCTGTGCATGTCACACACACTGTGAGATGCCTCAATAACTGCACAGGAGCTGTGGGTTGTGCCTGTGTTATGTCTGATAGTCACCAAAGGCTGGATCCTGTGAGCACCGAAGCGAAGGTAAAGCTGCCTCTGACTTTATGGCACAGTTCATGATCCCTGAGAGAACCCATGCCGAGATACTGGTAAGTACACAGCACAGCTCTGCAAACTCACACCCTAAGTGTTGTCCTGATGCTGAAATCTTCTGCTGCTAGTCCTTCCTCTTCCTTTTAAGCCAGCGGGTCGGGTCACCTCTCAGCTGCTGAAATCCATCAATGTGCAGGAGGCCTGCCCGGAGGCATTGCTAAGAATAGTGTCTAAGAACAAGGGCAAGAGAGGTGCGAGTCTGGAAGGGATTTGGCCACTGCCATCATCAGTTAGACTCCACCTCACTTCCTACAAGCAGTGGAGGCTACGCAACACTCAGTTTCGGATGGTGCTCTTATGTGACAGTCTTCTGATTCTCAGAGTACTGAAGTCAACAGCAGGGCTGCAGAAAAGCCAATGCTCTCACCCTGCTATAAGATCCCATTACTGGTGTATCCCTCACCTCTCCAGCTAAAGCTGCTGTGAGTGCAGGAGTCTCACCTGTCTGTCTGCACGAACTGAGCTGCAGACTCCTGAAACAAAGCTCAAATGAATCTCTTAGAAGCGGCTGTGTTTCAGCAAAATGCCATAGAAACCACAGCTGCGTTACGGAGGGCCTTTTCCCTGGCATTATGCAAGAGGTAATTATGTAAGTTGTTGTTATATAATATTCCTGGCTTTTTCGGAGTGCCAGCCTCCCCCTGACCACAGCAGTGTGTATTACTTACGTCATGTCACGCTTTATACAACCCAGGCTCGCAGCAGAGCTGGGGCTGCTGTCATCACCTCTCCCAGCCATGGGACCCTTGGCTGCGCTCAGGGCTTTTTAAAAATTGTGTCGTGGGGGAGAAAGCTCATTGAAAAGAAAAAAAAGTATTTGATCAAAATATCTGTTTGTTCCTCTGAGTTGTTTTGCTGTGTAAGCACACAAGATGGTTTGGGTTGTTTCTTGAGGAAGGACTGGATTTTGGAACATCTCCATCTCTTCCTTGCTGGAAAATTTAATTCCCAAACTTACTTCAAATGAAAAAGAAATCTACGATTTCTGCCAGTGCCTCTCTCTTGGGTGCCCGTTTCCCTACTTGCGGCAGGTCTGGCTGCAGAGGAAACAGAGCTAGAAATTTGTTCTCTTAACCACCAAGGCAGTGTGGGGGACTGCTGGGCTCTCCAACATTCACTTTCCAGCCTGGAGTTGGACTTCTCTCTTCACAACAGTGATACTCTAAGAAAAAAATTGAATGTGGCCAAACAAACTTGGATCTGGTCCATCCCTGTGGCTGGTGTGTGTTCCTCTGTGCCTCCCAGCTCCACCTGAGTGTCTGAGCCCCATAGTAATAACTACAAAACAGCTGGTGTTTCTGAAACCATCCCCAAGAGCCAATCCCTTCTCTTTCACTGGTGTGTCTGTGGGCTCAAGCAAGTCATAGAACTTCTTTTATCCCTTGTCAGTGTGGAGGACAAGTGGCTTTTCTGTCCATGGAATTGTGGCATGGTCTAAATTCATTAATACCTGTAAGGTTTGCCAGCTGAGGAGGGTGGAGCAAGGCAGAGGTGGGATTGCACCCACTCTTTTGCCAGAGATGGCTCTTCACCTGTCTGCTGAGCCTGTAAGGTGGGGGGATCTTTCCTAAGCACATTTTGGTAGCATTTTTGGGTAGAAACAAGCCCCACGAAGTCTCTAGAACAGTATTTCTCCTCGGCAGTACCCTGAGTCTAATCTGTGGCTCTACTGCTGTCCCATGGGATCTTCCTCTGCCCCCATCCCACCACCCCCAGCCCTCTGCAATATCAAGGCTGGGGAACAGGGGGGAAGGCACAGCATCCCAAGTGACCAAGGAATTACGATGTCTCTACATCCCGCACTGAAAAGGAGCCCCTTACAGAAGTTCTGCACCCAATGCTGCAGTCCTGCATGCCCTGGGGTCCCTGTCCAGCCTCCGAAATGAGAGGACTGCATGTCGGGCAGCTCCCCGAGCCTCCAAACGGCGGCAGGGGCTGGGACGCTGCCCCCGGTGGCCGCGGCTCCGTCTCCCGTGGCCACGAGGTGGCAGCAAGCCCTGGCCCACGGGGCCGGAGCCGCGGCACCTCCCGCCCGGGCCGGGCCGGGCAGCGCGGGGCACCCGCGCCGGACACCGAGCAACGGAGCGGCCGGGCTGGGGAGAACCCCGCAGTCACTCAGTGCACCCCGCCCTGCTCCAGCAGGGGCTGCTCGAGCACGTCCCCCCGGGGGGCTTTGCAGTGGGGTGAAAGCGGCCGCACTGCGCCAGCGATGCACCCCAAAACCTGGCCTAAAGCATCCAAGGTCCATTTATGCTGGTTTAGTGAGAGTGCTTCAGGCATGGGTGCAGAAGCACAGCCACGTGTGCCAGCACGGCTCCGGTGTAGGCAGAGCCGCTTGAAACAGGCTATTCAGTCACCTGGTGCGTTTTAAAGGAGGCAGCCAATATGCTGGCTCTCTGTGGTTTGTGTTTATCCAGATGATTATGCAAGTGATAGATTTTGCCCCAAGGGGAAGACAAGAGGCCTGTAGATACTAAAATGTTATGTCCTTTTCATGTCTGCGGGGTTGAGGGGTGGTCTGGTGCACCATAAAGCTTTTAGTATTTCTGTAGCCTATTCATTTAAGCTCCAGGGAGAAGAGCTTATGATTTCATTTCATTACTACTTCGCTTGCAGAATAAAGCAATATGGAATCTCATATTCGTTTTAAGTCTTCTGACCATTTAATGTTAATGTCCATACCAGGACTTTTGGCTTCACAGCCCTGGGGAAAGCTACAGAGAGTGAAGAGGCGACCGATTTCAAATGGAGTTATTACAGCAACTGCGTAGTTCCAGCTTGGGGAATATACAGAGCTCTGTGCATAAGCAGCAGCCTCTCACATACTGGGAGCGTGTTTCTGTTGTGTCTGAAATGTGTGTAAACCAGTAAGGTCAGTGTTCAGGATCCTGCCCAAGCCTGGAAGGGTACAAATGCTTCATTACTGCTGTGAGTACTTGGGCAGTGAGGTTGCAGATATGTGATCTCTCCCGTCTCAGCCCTGTGCTATGGAGAACTGCATGAGGAATGAATTGGAGGGGTACTAAGCTCTATTCCATCACTTCAGCTTAGTTTGGGTAATTGGTAGTCACCTGGTGTTTGCACAGGTAAATCAGGATGAAATCTTGAAGTGTTGGATGTAGACTTTTGGATGTGAAGCAAACTGGTGCATAGAGGAGATGGAAGGGGAGGAATTCAGAGTCACACGTTGACTTGGCTGACAAAGGCTTGCAACATGTAATGGCCAAAATGTCCTTACCTCTAGGCTTGGATACCAGCTGACACCTCCACTGGGCTTTTGCCACCCTTCTTACCCACAGTATTTCCTTTAAACCTCTGTGTTTCTAAGGGGTGTGAGGCTCTGTGCCTCCATGATCCTCACTGCCCAATTACCACTGTATATGGGCACTTCTCTCCCCTTGAAAGGCTGGAGTAGGAGAGAATGGAAGGGTGCAGAGGCAGTGATGCACCTCAGGTCCTGCAGCACTGTGGTGGAGGCTGTGGGGTTGAAAGCCCTTCTCCTGAAGCCCAAGGCAGGTGTCTTCAGCCCTATGGTTGGTATTTCTTGCCTTTCTCCTTGGAAACATCCAGAGGTATGTGCCTGGTTTGGGACAGCAGTGCTGGCTGGGCTTTGTTATCAGGCTGGGCTCTGACTGCAGCCACTCCCGGAAGGGACCAGTCACCCCAGTGGTGTGCCAGGCCATTAGCAGTCCTGACAGGGAGGGAGGAGAAAGTCTGGGAGCTCTCCCAAAGCATACCCACATGGTTTGTCAGCTCAGTGGCTTTTCCTTCCAACACTGAAATTTGTTTGGCTTGACAGAAGTAGCCAGAGACCAGAACTGCTGCCTGGGTGGGTGTTGAATGTAGCTTTGCTGTGTCCTTGTGTCTCTTGTCCAGTGCAAATTACCTTTCTGGCTCAGTTGTACATCTGTTGGCTCCAATATCCTGACTCAGCTAATCCTAGGTGTTTCCCAGAAGAGCAAGATCCCAGCAGGGAGGTGTGGGGGAAGTGGCTCCCATACAGCTTTTATCCCCTCCTTCCTCCTCCAGCAGGTGGGGAAATGACTGGGCTGCTCTGAATATGGTTGTCTCTTAAGGGCGTGTCACCAGTGGTGTGTTATCCCAGGAGAAAAGGATGGTGAGACCATTATGGGAAAGGAAAGGACTTGGAGTGATGGAGTCAATGCTACTGGCTGTCCTGGCCTTTTCTCCTGCCTGCCCTTGGCAGGCCAGGGGAGAGGGAGGCAGGGTGGCCTTGCAGATGACAGTGCTCTTCAGGAATCTCCTGCCATAAAGCTTGTCACTGTCTCTGGGTCCTTGGGAACCTGGGACAGGCTCCTGGCACAGCATTCCGGCAGTGCCCTTTCTGTCTAGAGTGGGAAGTGTGCCAGTCCAATACGAAAAGCAGAAATGATGCCATCAGTGGCACCCACAACAGTACCTGACCCAAAATAGCTTCCTAGGAAAAAACAGGGAGGCTGATTAGGTTAGACAAGCCTGAAAGAGAGCAAGAAGTCCAGCTGATGAGTGACAGGTGTAGGTTTGTGGGCAGGGGCTATAAATCCCACGGGTGAGCTCTCCAGCTACCCTTTGGGGAAAGACAAACGGCTGCAGGAAGCACTCGGGACCTGTCTTTGGTGAACCATGGGGCTCAGTGACCAGGAATGGCAGCAAGTCCTGACCATCTGGGGAAAGGTGGAGTCCGACCTTGCTGGCCATGGCCATGAAGTTTTAATGAGGTAGGCAAGAAGCTTCAGTTCTAAGAGTAAAGCTGAGAGCTTTTGATGATAGACATGTTTGTCAGTGTTTATTTCAACAAGGTGTTTTCTCTCTTGTAGGGTGGTGTTTTTTCCGTCTCTATTTTTTGGGTTGAAAGTTACTCACTGTGTAAAGTGGCTGTGCTTCTGTCTTTTCATCTCTCTGTGGGTGCAGGAGCAGACCAGTGCTGCTTTTAACACATGGCTGTGCTTTGTCTCTCTGCCACTGGTGGCTAAGCTCCACTTTGGATCCTCATTTCCCAAGCACTACAGTGAGAAATGCTGGAGTGAATTGTGTGTCATGGGGCTTCAGATGCTCTGCAGAAAGGATGTGGGGAGGCAGGGAAGGAAAGGAGAGGAACATCACCTCTGTGGCAATTTTCTTGGAATCTATTTCAGCAAAATTAACTGTGAAGTACATGAGTATTTCCCTCTCCCCACCTTAGTCTCACTTGGCAGAGCTCTGCCCATCCTGCCTTTTGGCCAGAAATCTGTGTGGTAACACTTGTCCACTACCTCATGGTGAGTTTGAGGTCTGAGTATGAAATGAGGGACATCCTTCCCCTTATGTACCTCCTCCACGATTCCAGTTTCAGAAGTGCTCATGAGGTCTCCAACTGAGAGGACCCCAACCTCCACGTTGTCCTTGTGACCCTGGCACTCGGAGTGGCGAACACCCCAGATACTGCAGAGTGGGAAAGAACATTAGGTGGACATAGGAGCCTAGCTTGTCCCTTAAGACCAAAAGGGATGCAGACTTTGAGGAGATTCTCTTCAGCTCTCCCCTCAGACTGTGTACACCCAAATGTGCTGGAAGGGTACAGACACCGAGGAGAGTAGTTGGGATCTGGTACCTGCTTGGGGGGTTACTTACCCTAAGCATGGCTAAAGCAAGGGCCCACACCACCAGTCATATCCGCTGCAAAGCTTTGAAAAATGTTTTTCAAAGATGAGCCAAAGCAGGGGGCTGTTTTCCTTACCTCCTTTATCATGTCCCAGATCAGCTGCCATTTGATGGGAAGGGAAGGGAGTGGGAACAAAGTGAGTGGAAATGTGATGGCTTTCCCTTCATGTGGTTCAGAGCAGACATGATGGAGGGGTAGCAGGAACCTGAGCTATCCTCACCCATCCATCTCTGAGGTGGCTACTTTTGCTCTGAATTTGCCACATGATAGTTAAAGCAGTTCCAAATGGAAAAGTAATACCATTTTTTCTTACAACTATCACAGAGTAGAGCATGGCATTAAATAGACGTCACCCTGTGACTTTGTGCTCCCCTGCAAACCCAAGTCTTCTCCAAGGAGTTTCTGAGGGAGGAGAGAGGCAAGGGAAAGAGGGTGGGAAAAAAGCTCAGAAACCAAATTCCTCCATATCTGCAATCATAGGGTTTGGGGGCACAGTAAACTCTCACATCCAGATGATGTTCAAGAACACATGGCCTCCAGATGTAAGGGACCTGAGGCTGGGGGTTGTTCCTCTTTTTTTTTTTCCTATGAGAAGCTTGTAGAGCTCTCCTTTCCTGGTCAACAAATGATGGGCTGATAAGAGAGTTCTTTTGAGAGGCAAGGGTCTACAGGTTGGCTCCTCAGCGATAGTAAATCAATGAAGACAGGTGGTTTTGTTTGGTTCTGGTTTTCCTTCAGATGAATACAAGAACTCACCTCTCAGTACCATGACCAGCCTTGGCTCTTGTCTCTGTCTTAAAACAGTTGACATAATGCAGGGAATGGGTGCCAAAGAGTCAGCAGAACTATATGGAAAAAATACAGACACTTGCTCTGTTGCTCTAGTTTGACATGTTTAGGGCAGTGTCTCTGTCATGACCAGAGGGAATGGAAATAGACAGTGATGATCATCTTAGGACATAGGTAAGAAGATGGGATTAAAGTAGATTCAATACTCAAAGGAAGGTATGTCAGGAGCTTCTGCTCACCATAGTCCCTCTACTTTTGTTCACAGACTCTTTAAGGACCATCCTGAGACCCTCGATCGCTTTGAAAAGTTCAAAGGCCTGACGACTCCTGATGCGATGAAGGGCTCTGAAGATCTGAAGAAACATGGAGTTACTGTTCTTACCCAACTGGGCAAAATCCTGAAGGCGAAGGGTAATCATGAGGCAGAGTTGAAGCCCCTGGCTCAGACCCATGCAACCAAGCACAAAATCCCTGTCAAATATCTGGAGGTATGGAAAAGGGCAGGGAGTCTCAGTGTCTGATGTGTAGTGAATGTATGCAAGACAGCTATGTGAGAGTTGTGCTTTTATTTACTGATGACTAGTTGGACTTCAGTGAGCTCTCTCTCAAGTCCAAGGTCTGTGTCTACAAGCAGGCGGAGGCACAGAAAGGGCTCAGGGTATGCAAATGGTATGTGAATATCCAAGTTTAGATTTCCCATTCCAAACACCACACACAGTCTGAACCGCCCTTGACAACAATAAACCAGCCCATGCAGCCTATGCATGCCTGGGAAACTGTATTACATAAGGCCTGTCAGTGACTGGACACAAGGGACATACAGTTTTAGAGTAAGCCCTGGAGGATCCATTGGAGACCAAGACCCATAAAACTAAGTGTTACACAAACACAGGGCATGAATTTGCAGACTTAATGGATGAGGCAGACAAAAAGTGGGAGGGGCCATGGTCTACTCAAGGTCATGAAGCAGATCAGTGTCAGAGCTAGGCATAGAGCCCAGTGCTTCTGCCTAGCCCAGGCTCCTTGCATACTAGACCTCAGTGTCTCTCCAGAGGCTGCAGGAAGGGCTACTGAATTAGCTCGGAGATATTTCCAGGCTCTGCAACCTATTTCTTAGTCTGGCTTTTCTGAAAATAAACCTTGAGTGTCCCTTCAGTTTTTCTTTCTCTCTTTCCTTCCTCACAGTTCATTTCTGAAGTCATTATCAAGGTCATTGCTGAAAAACATGCTGCAGACTTTGGGGCTGATTCCCAGGCTGCAATGAAGAAGGCTCTGGAGCTGTTCCGAAATGATATGGCCAGCAAGTACAAGGAGTTTGGTTTCCAGGGTTAGCACATACGCACAAAGGAACACCACGATGGAGGGCCTGGCCACGCATCTTTCCCCAGCACTGTTTTGGACATCTCACAATTGGCCATCTCTGATGTGTGGGAAAGCTTTGATGAGAGGCCAAGAGTCACTCCAGGCAGCATAGAGGCACTCAGAGTGATATCTATGATAAACTGTCATTTCCTGGCTTAATGTATACAAAAGAAATATTCTGCTTTCTTAGGAAAAATAACATTAGGGGTTATCTGTGAGCTTCAGCCTATCTTATCCCCTTTCTCTCTCTCCGTGAAACTCAGTCTCATCTGAGAGGCAAAAGGCATGGCCAAAGATGAAGGGATGTGGAGGATCAAGGGAAGCGTTGAGTGTGGTGAATGAGTGAAGGAATGACTCAAATGAGAGATGTGAGAATGGGAAGCAGGGACACAGCATCCCATTCCTCCCACGGGTGAGACTGTTAGCAGGTTACTATGGAGAGCTTCCAGCACAGTATTACCTTGCTTTGTGGGGGTGAATGCAGCCAGTCAGTCTCCAGTGCCTGCCAGCTCTGGAGGGTTAAGTTGTTAAACTTGCATTAGCAAAATTGTAAAGAGCAGTACTGCCTGTGATCTGTAGGCTTCTAGCAGCCGCCACTATGCGTCTGAAGGTCTGTTGCACTGGGAAGTGAAGTATGTGTTTCTCAGAAAATAAAAATCCCTGCACCAGAGTCATGTGTTTGCTCCTGGCTGTACAAGCACTCCAGTGAGAGCTAGGGGAGAAGGAGAAAGTGGAAAGGTGTTTTGCATGCGTATCTGGCTGTGGCACAACCTGCACCGTCAGTCCATGACCTGAGCAGCACGTGGCATCTGTCTTAGCCAGGGACTCGGGGCACTCAGATGTCACCGTGGGGGCATGACCTGATTACTGGACCTCATAGCACAAGACAGCAGCCTCAGCTCAGTGCCTCAGAACTGAGAGAAGTGCTCCCTGCCTAAAGGCCATGGCCACTGCCGTGCTGGGAGAATGTGGTGAGGGAAGGTCCCTTGCTTATTTATGGGGAGGTGGCACGTGCAAGCAGCCTTGGGTCCCGGCAGCAGCACAGCACACTGCTCTCTCCAGATGCTGGAGAGATGACCAGCTCAGGAGGAAGGTTGCAATGGCAGCATATGCTCTAAAGACCCAAACTCTGGTCTTTGCAGCCTTTTGAATTTTTGCTGAGGTGCCTCTCCTGTGCATTCTGCACTGTGTTTACAGATGTACACCCACATCCTGTGGAGGACCTTAAGGGACAGACATAATGGCAAGATGCCTCTCTCTGCCTGTCGCCCCCCTCCCCATCCCAATACCACGGGGTTGTGGCTAGGGGAAATGCATGGAGGTGACACACCTGCTCCTTTTTGGTGTGGAGAAAGTAATTCACTTTATCTCACAGAGACAGTGTGAGGGCAATCACAAGAAAGAAAAATGAGGTGCTTGGTAACAGGAGCTACTAGCAGGACCTAGTTCAAAGTACTCCCTGCTACACAGTGTGCAGTGGAGACAGTGAAGGAGCGCCCTTAAAAACCAATCTTGAACCAGCATGATCTGCTGTGTCTTTGGTCAGTGCAAAGGCCACAAAAATTCAGTCTCTGAAAGGAGAAGGAACAATAAATTCCTTTCCAGAACAGTGCATATCTGATTTCTTGCTGTTTACAAATCCTCACTTTACCTCTGAGAGCTTGCTTGGTGTTTCAACCTTTCAGAGGGGGTCAAAAAGGCATATGCTGTCACCTAGATGAAGTTACAGCCAGGTGCTCCCTGGCTTAAGCAGTGTGCTTCATCTGACTCCAGTCTAGTCTGTCTGGTTTTGTGGGGAGGGCAATATATTTAATTAAGGTCTAGGATTGCTTGTCCAACACAATAAGATTTCCTGCCAGTGACAACAGGCTCTGCTTTAGGATTAAAATCTCTGCTATAGCAGCTGCCTCCGTCAGTCTGAGTGGGACTGGAATTGTCTAGATATTTTTAGGTAGGGCAGTGTGGTGGAGGAGGGAGGGTTTGCATGTGTGTTGTGCCTAGTTACGGGTTATTAGGTACCTGGACTAAATGTCAGTCCATTGGGAGCACTGCCCTTCTCTCTCTGCCTGTCTTACCCCACTGTGTCAGTGCTCTAGGGACCATCCTTAAATCTGCTGGTCAGATGTGGGGCCTGATGGAGGTTTTCTGGTTGTGCCTATGGCTCAGTGAAGCTGCGATGAACCAGCATGTTCACTAATAACAGTGAAGGTATTTCCAGCAGGCTCAGTGGGTTAGGGTGCTTGTGGTGAAATCCACATCTCTGCACCTTTGCTACTCTAGGAACAGAGTATGTCCTTGGCCAAGTCCTGACATAACTGCAGGGATATATGTAATTCCCACAGAGTGAGTCTATAAAACTCCTGCAATGGCCCCTGCTTTAAGGTCAGGGGAAGTTTCCTAGAGCAAAGGGGATGGCAGGGAAAGAATTTTTTACCTCTGTGCTATATTGATTCAGAGTCTTTGTTGAAGCCCCCCCTTTCACTCTGCTGCTAGCACGTAAAGCTTTTCTGGTTCGTATATGGGACAAAGTCCTTTAGTGGAGATAAACCATATCAGCGCAAGCCCAGACATTTTCCTCCTTCCTTTCCAGAAATAGCTTTACATCAGGTGGATGGGTCCCAGGGACTTGTCCCCAGCCCCCCTCCCTGTTGGGACCATGGGGTGTCACATACACATTCCCAGTCACACGATGGGATGTGGATTGTGTGGCTGCCAGCCTCCTTGCTCCAGCACGTACGCACTGACTGCAGCCAGGTCGAGCTTGCGGCCCCTCTCCCTGCTGCGGTTTCCATTGCACGGCAGAGCTCGCCATGGCATTGAGCCAGTGACCTGTCTGGGCTGTCCTGGGCTTTGGTGTCAGACACCAGCCACTCATCAGAATCTCAGATGAGGGGAGCAGGCCCTCACTTCCCAGATGCCGTGCAAATGAGCTGTCAGCCCCAGCCAGGGTGCAACAACACTGCAGGCTGTGCTGCCTGTCCCCCTTGTCTTTCCCTCTGCCTGCTGATCCTGTCTGACTCCAGTACACCTGCCAACATCAAGTGGCATCACAGAACAAGTGCTGGGGGACCCTGGGGACCCTGCCATTAATCCTGTGATCTGTCTCTTGGTCACCTCAGCAGGAGAAAGGGATAGGGCTCCGATAACTAATTATGTTAAATATTTAGCACATTAGTATGAAGCTTGTGACATTCTTCATGTTTGCATCTCCCTGCAGGGCTCATATGAGGAAAGGGCAGGGATGTTTCTAGTCCACTTAATAGTCACTGAACAGATAAGTCTGGTTTCTGGGAATTGAAGCACAGACAGTGCCTGAAGGATGTAATGTCTATATGATATTAATTTAATAAGGAGACAAATGCTCACCTATACTGCATGCTTTCAGATTAGGATTGCTTTTGTCATGATCCCTAGGGCCAAAATCTCTCCTGTGTGTTATGCCACTGAAGAAAAGAAATGGTGGAACCGGGTGGTTTTTTGATGTAGACATGCTTGCCCTTAACATTTTTCCAGAAGGTACATGGCATCAGAGTATGTTCTCCTTCTTCCTGGACTCATTCTTCTCAGGTTTGCTCAAGGCTGCTTGTTCAGGCTGTGCAGGGCTTAACAATCAGAGTCTGTACTGCTTCTCAGACTGAGCGCACACACTGACATGCAGACACACACACACACACACACACACACACACATTTATACAGAAGTACCAGTTTCAAAACACACATCATAGCAAAGCCCATCTGTCCAAATCCTTCAGGTTCCAGCATTCTTGCATGCCGGTTCTTCATTGAGAGGATGATCTATATGAGTTCTCACATTGTGTTCAAATGAAGTACAGCCTTGAAACAGCTAAGGTCTAACCAAGTAAGAAGACAGACTATGCAAGGACAGGGCACCTGAAGAGTACTGGTGGGTAGAAGGGCTGTGAAATTTCATGAAGTTGTGCCAACAGAGTCAAGGAAGTCACCTGGAACTAAGTAAGTGAGAAGAAAAAGCCCAATCAGCCTCTTTCATCCAACAGCCTAACAAATGAGCATTTATGAACATGAAAGAGTCACAACAATGCAGTGTTCTTAACCACAACATAAATCCCTCCCTCCCCTGCAATCATAGGCACAACAAGCCCATCTCCCAGTCCTGTGACTTCTATAAAATCCCTATCCAAATGTCAGCAAAGGTGACCTTGTGGCTTTTTAAAGCAGTACTTTATCGTCACTTGACTGCACTTTACCAAAGTCCTTTCCCTGTTTGGCTTTCATCACCTGCAAATAAATAAACAGAACAGGCTGCCTCCATCTTCCCCTCCAGCCCTGTAGTGACCACCTGTGATAAGCCACGTCAGACAGGCAGGTCTGGGGCTCTCCTGGGCAAGGAGGCCCTGGCATGGGGCATACCAGCACAGCTGGTAGTTGCATGGACAAGGCAATGTGTATTTGGGATTGGGAGGGATACATACTGGTGTGTATCTTAGCTGCACCTTATGTCTGGAGGAGAGCTTAAAGGAAATTATGCCTGTTTCCCATTTCCCTTCTCCAAGGAAAGCTCGGTATGAATGCAGCTGCTGGGTGCCTGATCTTATTTTAGACTGTCCTTAAAGCAGGTTTCAAATGTTCGAGTGTCAGAACAGATTTGGGTGGAAGACCTTCTGGATTATTAGCACTTAATTCTCTATGTCTCCATGCTTAGATTGTGGATCTTCTATTACTTCCCAGTATGTATAATCAATGGTGCTTTTACTAAGTTTTTCTATCTTCTGTCCTCCCTTAACATGCTTCCTTATTCAAGATAAATTTCAGCATCCAAACTCTCACCAAAGGGGTGGAAAATTCCTGGAGCTGATACCCTCACCAAGATCTGGGATTGCTCTGCTCAGGGCTTGCATGACATCAGGCTTGTCCTCTTGGCAAGCTTTGGGGTTATCTGGAGAGTTAGCTGATACAGTGTCAAAGTGAGTCTGTGTTTTTTCACTCAGCCAGATGAATAGTCTGCCCTTTGAGGGATGCCATGGATTAACTGTCAGTTGGTTTGCTATAAAGGAGTAAAAGTACCACAGAGTTTTGTCTAAACCAGCCATATGGTGTCCCTGCAGAGTCTGTGGCTGAGCAAAGGGTTTGCACCAGTCAAGCTCAGACAAGTTGTCCAGAGATGGTGGAAAAGCAGGGCACACCAAATGCCACACCTGCAGCTATCCCCCTCTGAGGGCAAATGAATCTGTGGGGTTCGTAAGGAAGAAAGAAAAATGAAATACAGGTGGGAAATGGAGGCACAACTGCCTCCGCCCCAAAGGCTATTTACTCTGTTAGTGCCTTCTGAAGAGCAATAGCGTCATTCTGACAACCCTTCTGCTGTAATGCAATGGACGGAGCTCCCTAACTCAAGATGGTAATTGGTGTGCTTTTGTATGGGAAGAAAGATGGAGTTTTCTCATGGTGCTAACATTCTGGATGTGATGCTTTCACAAAGCTGGCCCATAAATCATGAGAAAGAAGCTTTTTGTACATTTTGGTTTTGCCCTGATAATAGCCAGTATTGCTAACTCAACTAATTCACCAGCTAATTTTAGCATGTCACATTTAAGCTGGTGTCCCTATGTCTTTTGCTATGTTCCCTCTCCAGCTGAGAAATGATCCCTCAGTGCATAAAGTCATCAATTTTTTTTCTTTTCAGTCAAAATCCGCTGTTCTGAAATGGAGTTCTTCGTAACAGTCACAAATTGCTAACTCATAACAAGAAGAGTAATTAGAATATAATCCTTAACATATTTCCTACTGTGGTTTTTCTAGTTGAGCAGTGTTGTAGCTTCCTTATCTGTTTTAGATCAGAAACTTGTTGACTGTAAGTGTCATCTGGGACAAGCTCTGTTCTAATTTCTAACGGTAATTAAGAACTCAGTTTCATCCAGTTTAAAACTCTCAGTCTATAAAATACTGAAACAGCACCCTTTTTACAATATGCCTGAGTTATTTGCTCTGCTGTTCTTACCCAAGACCTTAGTTAGAGGCCTATCTGTGCTTTCCATCTACAGTACTGTGCAATTAGGCCATTAGGCCAATTTAGAGAGGGTAAACTGAGACAGAGACAGGCATGAGCACTTTTTTTTCAGGCTTTTTTCATTCAGCTGTCCACTAGGTCAGGCTGCTGACTGCAGGGCAGTGGATGTTTGGGATCCTTTTGTGTAGGAAGACATGTGAAGTTGTGCCATCTGCCAGTAAGCAGTTCTTGCTTTGAAGTGGTTGTGTTTTAGCAGTTGTCAAAGGACATCCTGTATATAGATGTGCTGTCAAAATGCAGATGCAGTGTAAACACCCCAACAGATTACAGATGCTGCATGCAAAGTGAAGTCTTTAGACTTTTGGGCTGAACTTAAAATGAAGTTCTCTGGAGATTAATGGTGGCACTTGAGAGATTCCTAATTTTCTCACTTCCAAAGAAAAAAAGAATCCCAGACTGAGATAATAAAGGACATGGATATCTAAATATGTCACCAGCAGAAGGGAGGTCCCTAAATCCAAGTGTATGAACCTCAGATCTTCTGGTGTAATTATGTACATGCTTACAATTTCATCTGTCATCCCCTCCTTGATTTCTAACATTTGGCTTCTGCTATGCCCTGATTTTCCACCATCTTGGGTGGGTCTAACCCATCCAGTGTTCATTTGCCTAACTTAATTTATAATCCACAAAGTGACCTTCTTCTGCCTACTTTGGCAGATCCAGTCATATTTTGCCTACATCTGGCCTCCAAAAAATGCTGTTCCAGCTACCTCCATCCAATAGTGTGATTACTGAACAAGGTTCAGGTGCATGCCTGTTATCACATAGATAACTCAGTTCATAATCCTCCGGTCTTTTAAAAATGAGCTGTGCCTTTCCACTTTGGAAAGGGCTTGCTTTCAGGAGACCAGGTTTTGGTGATTGATCCATGCCTGACTCGTGTGCCTAGGCTCTAAAGGAGCAGACTTTAAAAAAAAAGAAAAAAACCCAGTGCTGGTTTTCATACTGACTGTACTTAGCTAGCCCTCCTTGCTCAACACACGGCTGGCTGAATCCTTTTAAACCACCAAACTGTCTATTGGTGTGCTGGAGTCCTGGGCAAGTGGCTCAGCCTGGACTATTTCTACTCCAGCAACCAAGGCTGTCTAAAAGCCTTCATACACCTTTGAGGCTGTTACTGTCTCAATGGGACCCCTCCTTCCCAAAGGGATTCTCTTTGAGAAGTAAAATGGAGAGAGGAGGGAGAAGATATTTCTGTGCCTAGCATTAAAAGATGTATTGCAAAGCATGAGGTATCTGCTTGGGAATGACAGCCTATGTGACAGCCTGCTGTGTGGTGTTCAGAGAGTCTGGAGTTGTTTTTCCTGCAAGCTATGCTTCCAACCTCTCCTCCCACCTCATTGACAGTAACATCTGGATCTACCCGCACTCACAATTCTCTTTGGAAGAGTATGAGTGCAACAGGAGAAAGAGGATTTTCTTTCCTTATTGCTGTGTTTTGAGGATAGCTTGCAGCTGTGCCTGGCTGGAAGGAATGTACAGATTTCATGTAGGATGGTTGAGAAACATTTCCTTTCCTAACTTCATCACATCCCTGTTCATACACACAGTGGCTTATAAGTGGGAAGTCTTCAGTTCCAATTCTTCTGGCAACATACAGTAGGGAAAAAATAGCAATGGAGGCAATGCTTTTTCTTTCCGTCTATGGTCAGGTTGGAGATGGACACTGCACCACTCTCAGTAAAAGGGTTAATTATGGAGAAAAGTGTGTTAGAGCCTCTCAACGTTAGAAATAGACAAAAATAGAGTAAGTGCTGCAGAGTACAGCATCCTTTCAAGTACTGGTGTTGGTGAGATAAGAGATAATACATACTAGAAAGTGTCTATTGAGAGAGGGAGAGACTGAACACACATCACTTGTATCTTGAGGGCACAGCATCTTAGAAATAAATTTGAAGAATAAGCTTTCTTTGGGCATTTAATTTCCCTCCTGTTGGAAGTGCTTACCTACAACTACCTACAATTAAGTCTGTGATGAGAGCATGTGTGTGTGGGTGTGCATGTACAGCACAAAGGCTACAGTTAATACACAGGACTAAATGTTTTGTTCCGGAGCCCCAAATGTACACAGCCTCTCAATACGCCTAAATTTCAGTGGGTGCAAGACCTTTCAAAGACCTGGATTCACACAGCAAATTCTTTGCCATGGGCTCAGTATTAGTGATTTCTTTCTGCTCATGATGCAGTACAAACTTGGAAATCAGCTCTGCATCTATTCATCAGCTGAAGTATGAGCCCCTTTTATTAGTGCCTTTTGTGGCAATAGCTGTGATCTATTTAAAGCCTTCAAACTGCAATTCCCCACAGCAGATGTAGTGGAAGCAGATATCCATGGAAATCAGTCAAAATGAACTTGTGTTGCTGCGCAAAGGGTGGGCTCCATTCTGATCAGCAACAGTTACCCAATTCCTGCCACATGGGTTTTGGCTCCTTCTTCGGTGGTTTGGGGCTTGGAGCTACGTTTCTTGGGGAAGTTTTGCTGCCATTTATATGCTTCATATTCACTCTCTTTCATTTCTCCCCCTTAGAGGGCATTCAAAGAGGAGACACTGCTGTTCTTGTGGCCTAGCTCTGCATCCTCAAAGATGTCATGGCTAAATCCGTGTGGTATGACTGCCAGCCGTGGTCCCTTGTTAACAGCAGAAAACTCACTCTCATCTCAGCAAGTGATCCTTAAACATGAACTGTGAAGCTGCATAGATGGGTAAGTGTTGCAGGAAAGCAGGGGGGCCCAGTCAGATACTTATATTGGGGAAACTGTTGAGATGCTTTGGTTTGTTTGGGTTTTTTTTCTTAATTAACTGTTTTATTTAACTCTCACCCTCTGCACTTGGCTGACTGGTGTCAGAGCTGGCCAAGTGCAGGGTTTCTCTGCTTCGTAGGACACCATAGATGGCTAGTAAGAATTCTGGATAGGAAATTTTTGTACACATTGCTGTGGAAACTGAGGCTCATATTCATCAGAGTTGTTCCCTGTTAGACTGTTCTTACTGGAGTGGGACTGGAGCAAACTGAGGAAAGAGCAAAAGATGCACTAGGTATGCCTAAGAAGGCAGAGTGGCATCCTTGCAGTGTGTACTGACCCTCTCATGAGTGGTGTCCCTCAAAGGTCCATACGGGGACCAAAACTATTCAATATTAGTACAATTTAATCATAATGGCACGGGTAGTGGGATCAAGTGCATCCTCAGCAATTCTGCAGATGACACCAAGCTGAGTGGTGCAGTTGACACACTAGTGGCAAGTTTTGCTCCACTCTTCAGCTGTATACTGCTGTCTCCTAAGAAAACTCTTCTGTGGAGGAGTTAATGCAACTTCCCAGCACAGCCTAAACTAGTTGTCATGACATCGCTTGTTCATTTGTTTATTTTTCCCTGAGTAATTGGGATTTGGCCTGTGACAGAGGCAGAACTGGGAAGCATATTTGCCCACCCAGGCTGCAGAGAAAGACTGTAAACGATGACATTTGTCAAGCAGCAGTTTGAGTCACTTTTGGTACCAGAGCATAGCTGGGTCAAGAAGAAATCCTCTTGGGAACTGAGCAAGTTAAAATGGGAAAGGAAAAAAAAAAGTACTTTAACTAGCAGTGACTAGTTCTTCTTTCTTGTGTTTATTTCCTTGGGTTGTTGTCACATACATTACTGGAGGAGATATTGTCTGGCCCAAGTACAAGGGACTTCTTCCTCCCCTCTCTCCAGTAAATCCTAAAGTTATTTTCAAACCAAGATTGCTACTAAGCTGGGATTCCTGGTTCAGAGTATCTCTTCCATTCAGTTAATTGTTGTTGTCCAATGTCCCAGATGTGAGACAGCTGCTCACACAGCAACATCTAGGCAGACATTTGAGATCTGATTAGACACTAAAATGAGAACTGGAACGGGGGAAAGGACATTTGTATCTTCAGACCCAACCTGCTTCTTTATCACAGACATAGTAGTGGGCTATGTCATTCCACATTCAGATGACTGGCTTCAGAGTTTCATTATAGAGCGTCTTCCCCAGCCTTCCACAAGACATCATCTATCTGAAAAAAAAAAATCCTTCCTTAAGGAAAACCTTTAGATCCATTTGAGGCATTACCTTTATTATAATTGGTGGAGGGATGACTGAGTGTTTGGACAAAGCACAAGAGATCAAAGATAAATAGTGTGTGCTCTGTAGAAAACCTTGCTGAGCTGACATTTGTTGCCAATAAGGGTTGCACTAAGTTGCAATGAGATAACTCATTTCCTAATAACGTAAAATTAATCTGTTTCACTCCCCATGAATGTAAAAAAATAAGAAGAGCATGACTATCATTCCTTAAGTCACCTGACTGTCTTTTGCTGGGGGTCCACCTTTGTATTGATGTAACTGTTACAGAAGACCACATGCAGTTTTGTAGCGCAACTTCTGAAGTTCCTCTAGAAAAGCTGGGTGTAAGCACAGCCTGCCTGACATGCAGCTATTGACTCCTGCTCTTTTGTAGGCTTAACCTGTTCCAGAAAGGGACAGTCACTTCAACCATTTGCTCATTTGCTCATTTGCTTCCAGATGCTCCACGCTGCTGCACAAGGTAATGTGACACGATTTCATTACATGGCCTCAAATACTCAACACAGCTTTAAACTGTACAGAAGCAACACCAATCAGACACAAAATACACTCAAATGGATCTACTTGTTCTTCACATAACTACTTTGGGTAGCTGTGAAAGACAGTGTGCTCGATCTGTAGGACTAGGCACCACGACACTAAGGACTTTGAAGAGTGATTCTAGCAAGTAGAAGATGCCAAGATAAGAGGTGGCTTGGCTTGATTACAAAACAGCCAGAGAAAGTAGATGAGCACTGCAACAAAACTGGATTCAGTTGCAGAAAATAACCCCAAATGACACACTTGACATTAGCTTAATTGTGAGCTCAACTTCAAGTTTGTGAAAGGAAATTCTGTAGCCATGCTATATTGAAGGACAGAAAAAATGACCTCAGATGATACAGAAGATCTCTACTACTTTCTAAAGAAAAAAACCCCAATTCTATTTTTCTAATGTCATTTGAGGAGCACTGAGTTATACATAAGATGTAGTGGTTGATACTGTCTCAACAGACTTCTCTTGTTTTGGTAGATATAGTGGGTTGGATCGCCACATTTCCAGTCAAGCCAAACAGCATGAAACCATTGCCTGGGAAAAGTTCAAATGCAAATAGTCGTGCTCTGTCAGCTTTGACTCATTGTACCAAGTCCAGTGACTAAGAAAGTCAAGAACAACTAATTCAGAGACAAAGGTACTGGAGCTTTCAGTTCTGCGGCTGCACTTCAGGACCATGCTTGGAATAAAACTTGAGAACTCCTTTCACTGTCACCTCTTCCTGAACTTTGGGATCATCATTGTTTCTCTGAATGTGAGCCAAGCACTCTGAGGTGAGCTACAGAGGACAGTAGCTGCTTGACAGCTGCTCACAAGGACTTTTATTTTGCCTTCCCTCTTCCTTTGACCACAATATCCATGATTGGTCATGGAAACCTTCCTGCAACACTGCCAAGGCAAGCTGCGCATAGATGAAGACCTTACTGCTATCCAATTTCCCAGCTGAGAATTCTCCCACCTGGCATACACAGCAAAGGAATGGTTACTCAGGCTTTTAGTTACCAGCACACCACTAGACTTCACAGTGGTTAAAGCATGAGGTTTAACAAACTGACATTTGTTGATCTGAAGTGTGTTTTGTCAGAAAATTCCTCCCTGGCCCACTGGGAGAGCTGGGCCGCTGGGAGCCGCACAAGCATTCTCAGCCTTGTGGCCGAGGGGCTGCCCCAGGAACCACCGTGTTTGCACAGCTGCAGTGCCCTGGCTCGGGGTGCGTGAGGGATGGGAGCTGCATTTCGGGAGACGCTTCCAACCCCGCTGCTCTGGGGTCGTGACTGCCGCGGAAGTAATGGGAAGCGCTTTCCCGCGTTTCAACTCCCCCACCCTCCAAATAATCCGGTTCCTCAGAATTTTGCATTTTGTGCAGGAATTTGCATTTTGGTGGCACCCCGGGAGTGGATGGAGCCAGTTCTGGGCACAGCCGGGGGCCATGGCGCGGACATGGCGCGGGGCCGGCACTGAGGGGGAGCGGCCACGAGATGGCGCCCTGGCGCCTCGCGCCCCCGCTGAGGGGGCCACCTGTCACCGCAGGCGCTTGTGGGGTGATCTCTCCTTTTTCCTTTTTTAAGCTGCTTTTTTTTTTCCCCCCCTCTCTTGGTTTGTTTTTTGTTTTGTTTCTCCCCGCCTCCCTTCCCCAAATTCTCCCACAGACAGCCTGGGGAGCTACTCAGAGCCGTGGGTGAGGATGGAGGGGGCTGTGCAGTGCAGCGGTGGGATCCCGGCTGCCAGCCGTGGCGGAGGAGTGTGAGGGATGTTCCTTGGATAGCCTCCGGCAGTGAAAACGCGCTGCCCCTTCCCTTTGCTGCTCCCATACACATCCCCAGCCCCTCTCCCCAGCCCGGGACAGGACGCGCAGAGAGGGTCAGCGCACTGACACACGGCGGGTCTCAAATCCATACTGAGCATGGTGTAGCAGATTTCGATCTCCCCTCTCCTCCTTCCATCCTCTGGGCCCCATTTGTACCTCCACCAGCCCCACTGGCCTCTCCTGCGTTTTTGGTTGCCCTGTACCAAATGCTCAGGCTTTTGCAGGTGAGGGACGACGAAATGTGAGAGGGTGGAAAACCTGATGAAACCCTGTGCCAAACCAGCTGGACAACTCCAGCCCAACACTCTGGCAAACTATGCATTTCCAAGATGCTTTTTAGTTCCTGGAGGCCCGGGAAGGATGGGGACTCTCCGCTCCATCAGACCCCAGCACTCACTGAAGAGCGGTAATCCTGAGCCACTGAACATGGATAAGCCCACAAGAAAGGTGTGGCACTGAAACAGACCAAGCAACCACACCTGCCTGACATGAACCTGCTCTAAGCAGCTTCCCCTTCCTTTCTCCATGCATCCTGTTGTCTTCACCAACTCCAAGGAATGATTTTCCGTGAGGCTGCAGGGATCTCTGCTGGGAAGAAAGATCTGTTTTGTGAACTCTTATTCTTTTTTCCTCATTACTGGTCATTTGTTTGACAGTTGGATGTACTTCATCAGGGGTGTAAAATAGATCATTGCACTAATCTCATCTTGAAACTTTTTACTTCTCTTGATCATCTTTAAGAGCATTCAAAAGCTCACAGGGCCTGCCTGATGTTGGATCTTCTGAGCTCTGCAGCTTCCCTTAAAAACAGATCTTAGGTCCATTGAATTACAATGGCATGAAAGGTTTTGGGACAAAAGATGGAGTGGAAAATGTGATCGCTGTTCTGCAATTTAAAAATCCCCAAATAAATAGCAGATTTGTTCTTTCTGTATTGGGGGTTTAGTGTGTAGGAATTTACTAACTCTGTTAAAAATAAACCAGCCCCAAACTGATTAACATGAAAAGTCAATTAAAAAAAGAATAAGGAAAGCTTCTAAACAAAATGATTTTTGGAAACATCTTTTCCCTTAATTGGACATCTATTTCTAGATGGAGTAATTTGTGCATGGAATCCAGCTGTATGGCTTTTGTTTGGCAGCGAAATGATCAGTTCCTGAAAGTGTAAACGTCATGTGGAGAACCCCATCCATGCCTTGAAAAGGACTCCTGCTCGAGCAGGGCTTTGTTGGCAGTGTCAGAGGGTGCAGAATCAAGCTGTGCTGTAATCCCTAATTGTATGTATTCACATAATGGCCTTTTAATGGTACTGGTGGCTTTGTGGGTTGTAGTTAGTGCCCCAAGAAGGGGGTGGAAGTCCATGTGCCAGGTTAGCCCAGGATCTGCTGCTTTTACAAGAAAGGCCAGAGGATGTGGGTCTGGGTGTAGGCAGGACAGGCTGCCTTGAGCAGCAGTCTGCTGGGCAGGCATAGGGCAGCTCTGCTTCTGCAGCTCCCCGTGCCTCTGCCAGGGCTGTTGAAGCTGGCTGGGGCTCCTGAGACTTTGGCCAGGGGCTGGTGACTAATGCTGGGAAGAGCAGCTACTGCTCCAGGTACTCTCTTTCTCCTGAATGACTGCAGGAGCATCTACCCCTAGCCTTAAGATCTCTCTCCCAGCCCTCCATCTCCTTTTACATCCTCTTTCCTTACGGCTTCCTTTCTCACATCAAAATTGACCTGTCCAGGCTCCTCATCCCACAGATGTCAAAGCTCATGACACTCCCATGATATGGCTCTTTTAAAAACCCAATCCAACCCCATTGCAAGCCTGCCCTATCCCCTTCCTCCACTCAGATCTTACTGCCATCAGTGGAAGTGGTGGGGGCTCACTGTTGTTTGACTTTGGGGTATTAGGGCTCCCCTGGACCCTTTTGCAAGCATTCCTAAGCCTCACAGTGCCTATCTCAGCAATATTAACAGCCTAGTTTTGCAGAAGGTGGAGCCCATGCCGGACAGTGAAGTCTGTCCCATTCCAGATAAGTCCTGACTCCAAATGCACCAAATAACCACTACGCAACACAGATATTTCTGTCACATGCCAGTCTGAGGTATAATTCCTGTTCTTCATTTGCAACCAGATGAAATTTAGGACCTTCCAACCCCCATTCCAACTCCATAACATCCAAATTAACCCTTCACGGGATGTGAACACAGCTCCAATTTCCAGGCATGCTCAAGCTTTGGAGAGATTCCAGTTCAGTTTTTTGCAGCTCCACACCATTTCTAGCTACCGCATGTCACCTCTTCTTAGGCCAACATTTAGCAGAAGGCTTCTGTATCGAGCTTCCAAGATGTTGGCTGTCAACATACAGACATGAAAACCGGCCTCCCACTTCTCTCCTTCTTCCTTCCCTACCTCCCTACCATACTGCAGAGTCCCTTGGGCTCCTGCCATGTGGAAATAATTCCATAAAAACAATCTAGCTGTCTCTGGTCGATGGATATGGATAACCTGCCTTCACAGAAACCCTCCACAAGTAGTGCAATTTCCTGGTATATCCCTCATGCCTTCATTCTGAACTGTTTTACTACCAAGGCACCATACAGTGGTCCTAAAAATCAACCTCCCTTCTCTCTTCTCCTCCTTAAACTAGACTGTTTCTCTTCTACAAGAAATAAAAGCAGCCATGAAGCCATGAGTCCTTCAAGGAAAAGACATTTTCCTCTCCTCCTCCCTCCACCTACATGGCATGAATCTTAGGCTGTATTTCACAAGTTTGATTTGAAGTAAGCTTCTTACTGCTGGCAGAATCTGCCTCCGCGCCCTCTCTTCTCATTCAGTGAGTGACACTAATCAGTGGTGTGGGAGGTAGGGACAATATCAAGTACGAAGGTGATTGACAAGCCTCACTCAGAATGCACATGTACCCCAAAAGGTACATGAGGGTGAAACAGGGTGGATCAATCAATCTCTTTGTATCATTGCCCATTGCTGGCACAGTATTTAATTTAAATTAATAGTTCACTGGGTAGAGAAGAAGAAACAAAGCAAGTTTTCCCCAAAGAAGCCCTATTTGGTGAAGGTTTTAGAGTATTTTTGGGGTTTTTTTCTCCTGTTAAATGAGAAAATGCCTCCATGTTAATCACAATATGGAATCTACATGAAAAATCAGACCCTGCTGGGCAGGAAAAGATCCTCTGAATTATCTCAGTGGGAGAGCTGGCACTAATTTACTGCTGTTGTGCTCCAAGTACTTCTGATGCAAAAGATGAATGGAGCTGAAGGTTTGTAACTTGACTTGCATGTACATTTAGGCTTTTTGAATAGCATCAGCTGGGCAATGTAAATTGGCATGAGACCCTTGACTCCTGGTTAGAGTCAGCAAGCTAGCCCCATGTGACCTGCCCTCGTATCTCGTTTCTTTTTGAGTAGTCTTCCTTTCCTCCTCCTCACCACATACATTTTTTGCTACTCCAGAGCCCAGGTGTAGAAATGTAGTGCTGTTTCTCTGCTTTACCTTCCAAAAAGGTGAGTTTCATGCCTGTTGTAGTTTATTCCCATGAGTTTGCCAGTGGGTCATTTAATAAACAGAGACAGAGATGAAGGAAGCAGCCACAGCTCTCTTTGCCAATGAGATGTGAAGGATGATGTTGTTTCAAACCATGAGCAGGTTGTGTGAGAGATATTTCCAAACCCTGTAGCCTTTTCTACCCTGCTCCTTGAATGATACTGAAGGCTACAGCTGTACTAGAAAACTAAATGTAGGATCTTTTCTCTGGCACTGAAACCAACTGGAATGGAAAGGTCTGCATGTACTTATATTAAACCTCATTACCCTCCAGAAGTGGGTGGCTGTCTGCAAACTCCTTATGAAGAATTGTTCCTGGCCTGGGCTAAATCACTGACTACTTAAAGGCATTGTCTGGCAGGACCTCTCCTTGGTCTGGGTCAAAAAAGTGACAGGGAATGTACTACAATTTAAGAGTGGATGATTCAGTTCTGGAGTCTGGGAACACAGCCTGGCACCATTTAATTTTTTAATACAGTCATGACCAAGATGTCTCTTGCTTTTGAGCATTTGATTTTGTAAATTCTATAACACAACTGCCAACTTAAAGCCCTTTCTTCTGTGTCAGAGGTGACAAAAGAAGGGAAGATGGAGGAACCATAAATCCTGCTGGAGCGGAGCAGAAAAGGAGCACCAAGTGGTAATCTCCCATACAGTATCTTCCTCTCTGCAGGGCAGAGGCTTATGTCACTCCACCTCCTAGCAGAACACTAGGAACTGTAATTGCCCAGGTGGGTCCCAGTTTTCTTGTTAGCTTCTGTTTTGTAGTCTCTCTTTGCCTGAATGTGCATTTGCTGTTTCTGTGATGAGACAAGAACTGTGAAGCTGTGGTCCCCAGGCTGGGGAAAGCAGTCAAGACTTCTAGCCAAGGATGAGACCTATACTTCCAACAGATAAGATGTCTCTTTAACCATTGTTCAGCTTCTCAAGTTTTATGGCCAGAAATAAAAGACCAAATCTTTGGGGTATTGGTTTCCAGTGTTTTTGTTTAATATTCAGGATCAACACCTCCAGCTTGTTGGGTTTGCATCAGATTACATGCTAGTATGGGCTCACCCTGGCAACATGTCCTCACAGCCTAATTGGAGGCACAGACTTTGGGAATACCTTGCATGGGCTTCTGCTTTCACATCAACCCAGCAAGTCATAGGCCATTGGTGCCCAGGTACTACTGCTGGCCTGATGTCAAACCCCAGATCCCAGGAATAGCACTACTACCCACTCAGTTAAAGGGGACATCTGACATACACACACTCAGATATTTTTTTGTTCATCTGAGTTTGCTTCCCAAAGTTTCCTATTTCCCTCTGAATTATTTCTGTTTGAGAGAAATTAAAGGTTTGGTTGGTTTGTTTTTTTTTTTTTTTTCTCATTTCTTTTCCTGTCTCCTTCTGAGAAAGAGAGTGAAGCTTGCAGATGGCCAGAACCCGAGCTCAGGAGCGCAGTGCTGGAATGCCTCTCCTAGGTCAGGGTGTCCATTTCCTGACTGCAACATCCTATCATGTCACACAAGGTCCTTCATAATGCGTCAAACTTATCTTTAAAAATAGTCAGGCTCTTGCCTCTGGCCTCTGGAACACAGGCAGAAAATGAAACTTTTAAAACTATCCCAAAGAAACATTTCCTGTCCACAGGACAGACTTCACCCTGTGACAGCTCTGTCTATTTAATTTTTCCCATGTTTTGCCCACTTTTTTGTGTTTTCTCGTCTCTGCCCCTTCCAGGCTTCAGGAAGTAAATTATCTTTAACTGTGTTGGGGTAACCTGAAGATTGACTCTTGTCACCCTTGGCCTGACCTTTTTCTACATACTCAGCTCCTGGCAAAGAGGCAGACAGTACATCCCACCACAGAGCACTTTCTGGCTTAATGCCCATATTCAGCTGGAGTCATGTCAAGGCATGAGCCTCTGACGTTTCCTGTCACAGTGGACAACTGGTGGACCAGTTATCATGTGTCAGGCCTTTGTGAGGTTGCTGCCTTGCTGGCACGGTCTCAAAGACCGGTTTGTCCCTAAACTTGCCCCGCAAGCTTGTTAGTGTTGTGCCAACATACTCTGGTCCCTCTGAGGCTACTGACCCTACGCTCTGGGCTCAGCTGTGCTTTTCTGTGAGTACCCCAGAACCAAACTGTTTGAGTACAGCACTATTTATCCAGCGAGTCTTGCATAACTGCCCTGGTGTAGCACTGCAAGGCTCCCAAAGTGCTCTCACTTGACTTCTCACTTCTGAAGTTAAGGCCATTTTGGCTGGCTTTACACTTATTTCTGGGATAGTCTGTGGCTGTGCCCCACAATGGACTTGTTGGAAGACACCATGAATCTGTTGGAGCACATCACAAGTCCCTTTTTAGGGTATTATCGCAAGTTTTGTTTCTCTGCAGACCAAAACAGTTATGTCTGGTATGGGACGCAGACAAGATAAGCACTGTAGCATGGAAATTCAGAAAGATTCCTGTAATCTAGGCTCTTTACCATACAGCTTCTGATGCTTTGCCTGGCACCAATGTTTACTTGTGTGAAGAAGGACAAGACAGGGGAAAGCTCTCAGTTCTGGCAGTAATTTGTTGCTCTCTGTGTGACATGGCATGAAATGACATCTGGTGGCTTTCTGAGATGGAACACAACCTATTGCAGAGAACCTATTGCATTGCCATACCTACAAAAAGCCTGTGTCTCCTCAGCCACCTCCCCAGACATGCCAAAAGGGAATAGGCTGTGGAAACTTTGTCTGTATCTGTGGAGACTCTGGTTGCAGGCTTGAACATACTTCAAGGTCATGGCCTAAAAGCCAGCAAGAAGGCACAAACATGGCACTGCAGTACACAATAACATGCAGGTGATGAGGACAGTCAGAGCACAAGCCTGACGTACAAAATGGGGAAGTATCTGGCAGTATCAGCACAGCCCAACAGAGCCATTTGATCTCCTCCTGATCTGGCTAAGCAGAAAAAGAGGAAGCTTTCACCTGAAGTTTACCAGGGCTAGAAATAACAGATACTCTCTTTCCCTTCTGGGCTTTTTGTAAAAAGCTGGAGTGGAATAGAAGAGGACAGGACCTTTCTAGTTAAGAACAGTGGCAGACACAAAACATAGAACTAATTTAGAGACATTTTTCTCACTCACTTGCTAATGATGTTCTACTGTGTTGAGGTCCTGGAATACCCCACATACCTCTAGTCAAAACAAAACTGGCTCCTTTATATGTTCTTCCTTCATATTCTCCTACATTCAGTGAGGTAGAAGATAGAGATAGGGAATACAGAGCCAGCCAAACGCAGGTGGGGGCACAGATTATGTTTGGGGTTCCCTCCATTTTTCTTTAATTCCTAGTTGACAAAAAGATACCGCGGGAAAAAATGCAAACCCAGCATTTCACTCTGGAATACACTCCTTTTCTCAGTTCTTTTAAGAAACAGAAAGCTTCTATATGTTGGGGTCACCGAGCCAGCTGGTGAACCAGAGAGCCCAAAAGGGGCCGAGGCCGGCTGGTGGAAAAACTCAAGCATTTGAAAAATACCTGTCCCAGACTCTGTATAAGGAAAACTACCTCTCCCAGCAGCCTGTGTGGCTGCTTCCTTCACCTGGTCCCCCACTCCGCCCCTTCCCCCTGCTCATAGGCTCTCTGCCCTGGACCCGCCCTGTACCGCCCCTGTGCCCTCAGATTACTGGCTATAGGACACTGTGTAAAGAGAATCTCGAGCACGTTGTGTTCTCTTCGCCTGGTCATCTCTGCGGATGGATTAAACCTTGCTGTGGAACACTGGCAGCGGAGTGCCCTCCTTGGCTTCTTGTCTCTGGTAATATTGAGCTATCCACCTCGGGTGTGGGGGTGCCTTCCACCAGCACCTTACAGCAGCGCAGGGCAGAAAGAGGAGTGTGCTCGCAGCCTGACTGCACCTGAATTGTCCCTCTAAAGAGACAATTTGGGGTACACAGCAGCTACCTCCAAATGCCCTATAACCCCCACAACCCTAATTTTTATATCTCTCTTTTTTTTTTCCCCTAATGTAAATGAGTGGGAAAGCAGAAGGGCCTCTCAGATAGTTCTTGTTTTACTAAGAAAACCTTCACTACTAAAGCACCTCTCAGGCAAAGTCACTTACTTTTTCAGTTTTCTCTTTCAGTGGAAATTTGGTTCAGAACAATATTTCCTCCTCATAAATCTCAGTCCTTAAATGCTCCTTCTTCACTCAACCAATTTGGATAAAGTTGAAAAAGTGCTTGAGTGAGCCTAAGCTTATTTCATTTTCAAAAGTCAATTCAGAGTCTGAAGTTTCATGGAAAATCATCAAAACTCAAGGTTCCTTAAATAATGAGGTACTTTCAGACATTTTCCTCTTTGGCAGAATTCTTGTCTGAAAAGAGAAAATTCGTTGGGGAAGATGTGAAGTCCCAAGAAGAAGGGATAGAAAACATCCCCAAGGCACATCCTTAAACCAAGGGTGTTCATTTCTTACACATCTGCTCTCTGTCTAGCAGAGCACAGTGTTCTGCTGCTGCCCATTGGCTGGATTCTGTTTCATCTGTGAGTGTTTTACCATCCCAGGGCAGCCCTTTCTCCAGTGATCATTCTGTGGAGGGAGGAAACAAAGTTCTAGGGTACTGTGAACTGTTTTGTCAAAGCCTGTGCCAGGGGTATTCCTCTCTAGGAGATAAAGGTCAAGTAACAGTTCTTACATGGGCTACAGCTGTACTAAGGGGTCACTGAGGAGAATCTCAGTCTTTGTGCTTTTTCACTGCTTTCAATTTTAAATTCTGTAGGTGGCTAAAAATGTCTGTTCCATCAATTTGTATTTCAAAAGTGGGTACATATCCTGCCCGTAGAAGTATATGATGCATTTTATTTTTTTCCTGAGGTCTATGGGTCCCAAATCACAAGCAGGAGAGGGGCAGACATTCCTTGAGATATCATCTGGCCACCAAAGGAAAGAGCAGTCAGCAAGCCTTTTCCATGACTTGGCAATGCCAGCATGGCTGCCTCACTTCCTCACCCTGCCCTGATTCAGATTCCACGATAGCCTTGTGAAAGACAGCTTCTCTGCCTGTCTCAGGTCCAGAGCTAGGTCTGAACAATCATAGGCCACAACTGGCTTGGGGCTGGCATGACCTCTGGACTACTAACATGCCACAATGATGCTCTGTTTGCCTAAAAGAAGTCTCCTTGGCAAGGACAGCTGGGAAGCGCCGTGAGGAACCAGTGCAAGAAGAATAAAGAATTTACCCATCCCATGAGCTTTTTGGAAGCAGTGTATAATCCTTACACCTGCTTTCTCTGTTTCAGTAAGACCAGCTGAAGGAAGAACATTACAAAATTGTATTAGGTCTTGGTGCTGCTACTGCCACAATGTAGTAGTTCCAAGGTCTCTACTGAAATAATTAGCTGTCAGATGTTAATGGGGAAACTGGTGGGTTAATATTGCATACAGCAGCTTCTTCTCACTTCAGGCTGCAGATACGATACTGGTAGGAAACAGGTAGAAGTCATCATAGGATATAAGACAGATGCTGTGGAGTACAGGAGTTAATGAGTAGGATTCTGCCCTGGTGTTTGCACACATTGAGATTTCCTATTTGTTGTGCATTTGTATATTGTCCAGTATAATGGGGTCCTGGTCTGTGGGCAGAACTCCATAATACAAATAAATACCACTATGGCTAATGGCAGACCTTGTGTAACTGCCCCAAAGTTGACAAAAGTTGCAAGCAGTGTGAGTCAGTGCCATTGTGTAAGGAGATAATTTCTACCTTGACAGTGTCGTGGCCAGCTGGAATTGTTCTCTCTGATAATTGGCAATCTGGATTTCTCCCAGATGGCAGCATCTCATAAAGAGTATCTGAGAAGAGCTCTGCTCCTCTCTTTAATAAGGCTCCACAAGAGAGCTGTTCATCCCTGCCACCCCTTATCCATTGCCTCAGGCAAGTCTCCTGTCAATTTGCGGAACAAGTCATTGCTCTGTGTTTATTTTTCCTTTTTATTTTATTTCTTTTTAGAAACTTCTATTTATTACCTTGGCAATGAGCCACTCAGCAAGGAACAAACTGTTTTGTGACAGAAAAGATGACACATTCTGCCCTGGACCAGCCAAAAGCACTGCCACTGATCTTCCCCATGCCATCCTCTAACCCCTCAGGTTGTGTTTAACAAGGCTGTATTTTCCTGAGGCACTCATTTTTCCAGCAGAGGGAGGGTGACAGAAGATGGTATGCTGTACATCCACCCAAGGGTCCCTGAGCTAAAACTGTTCTGCAGCACACTACTGCTTAGCACTCAGGTAGGTAGTGACTGAGGGACAGGGGGTTGCCAGTGTGTCACTTTAATCCTGGAGCTCCTAGGACTTCCCAGCTCAGCAGATGCTGAAGAGAACAAGACTGTAGGTAGAGCAGAAATCAGGGATTATGCAGAGTGTAATTGCTCTCCTGTGTAGCTGGCACTGCAGCAGCTCAGCTCCTGATTGAGGTGATATTTGTTTCCAGTCTGCCTCTTCACCTTTTAACGTGTTTATCCATCACTGTGATACCCAAGTGCCTCGCAATCTAGAAGATGTTTATCTTCTGTCAGCTATCCCATGAGAGCTATTTGCCCTCTCTCAGGGATGGGAAATCAAGACGCTGATTTATGTAAAGGGTGTGGAAACTGGTAGAACTGTTCTAGGGGCTGTTAGATCTCTGACCTGAAGAATAACACAGAAATCCGTGTTACCTAACACACAGTTATTTTACCAGCTTGAGCTTGCTTTAACTCTGAAACTTCTGAAAGCTTTGCAAAGATGCTGAAGAACTAGTTGGGACCTGTCACAGTCCTGATGCTAGTGGGTTCTGAAATGCAAGATGCAGCTCCACTGCTGGGATTGTGTTTCTTGTGTTTTTGTGTGGCTTTAGTGTCCAGTGGAACCATAGAAAGACCACAAGTCCCAGTGTAACAGAATTGTCCAGTTTTCCAGATAAGGTCTCAATGGGTGAAGGAATTGTTTCTTGCAGCTAGAATTATCCATCACCGCCCCTTCATCCGCCACAACTGTGGAAACTGTAGGAGTTTTTTGTTTTGCTTCTTTTTAACTTCGAAATATGTACTCAAGACATATTGTTAAAAAAAAGTGTAAAATATTCCATGCTTTCATGTGTGAGTTATTGTTCTATACTAACTGCTGAAAGCCAAATGCTTGTGAGAGCACACTCTGGAGTAAATACAGTCCGTCTGAAATGCGTCTAGGTCACAGTAATGTGAGGACACGTGTTCAGGTTGGATTTTTTTTCCTTTATGTTATTTTATTTTGCTACATGATGTCCTGAAACACAGTGACCTCATTCGTCCTTGTTTTCATGTTTAATCTGAACTGACAATCTTAGTTAACTGCCCCAGTTAAAGCCTGGGACCCATTTGCATTAATCAGTCATCAAATACTTCTGAACAATAAACAAATGAACAAAAACCTGTTCATGGACTATTCACCAAAGGAGAAGTTTGCTCCACACAGTCCAGGGATCTTTGTGGAAATGTTCTGAAAAGCAGGGTCTGACATAAGAAGTCTTGTCTCTATTGTTAGTGGTTTGCTGGGAGGGGACCAGTGAACAACCAACCCTCCACTTTTGGTACTGGGAGTGTGCAGTGAGGACAGACAATCTGAGGAAATTTCTTTGAAGCAGACTTGGGTTCAGGGTCCATCACAGAACAAGGGTGTGGGATCAAGATAACGTACTGGCTCGGTCAGTCTAGTCCACTGCCAACACCAGGTTACCCCTGCTGGCCCTGTAGGTTTCAATGTTTTTCCCAGTGTTTTCCTAATGGGACCTTCCTGATATCTCTAAGAAAAGTTTCCAGTAGATTCCACTGCCCTAAAGTCTGCCCTGCTGTCTTGCCTACTGCTTAATACTCCTGTTCCCACTGAACTATCCCCCTGTCCAACTCTAAAAAAAGAGCTGTCTTAGTTGTCATCTCCACCTCTCAAACACATCTAGGGATTTTCAGCCAGGCTCTTTTAGAGTTTGTTTGCCTACATAGCACAGAATTATCCCTTTCAGAGTTTTCTTAAGGCTTACTCAAGTCAATCCCCTTAGGCTCATAAAATGTTTTTCTTGCTAGTTCTTGGTTTCCTTCCAAGCTGTCAATAACTTTCTAGGAACATGGTGCCTGGGACTTAGGGTGGTTCTGTTCACTGTGGATGACCAATGATGGTAGAGGCAAGGAAAGGTCTTTGACTGATGTTATCATGATGCAAAAGGAAATGTTTCTCTGGGAAATCTCAGGCTCAGGCTGTACCAGACACAGGGAAGAGTGGAGATGGTCAAGGCTCACAGTTATCTCTAACCCAGCCTGAGTGCAGCAGTTGGTTGATAGCAGTTTGCCATGTGTGTTCCCCATAACAGGCACTGTGCCAGGAGCAGTTCCCCAGTTTACAATCACATCATGGAAATGGAAATCATGGAAAAGAACTTTCTTACCTATGGTAAATATCCATCCCACAGCTTTACAAGACATACTGAGTAGTCTGTGAAGCTGGTCTGCCTGGTGGTCTTTGTTTCTCCACATAACAGAAACTGAAGGGAGGAAAATTTCCCATGAGGACTCAGAAGTGAAAGGTCTGAGCAGGGCAGAGCCACTGCTACTCATCTCCCCCCTGCAAATTCTCTGCTCTTTCTGAGTGCAGAGAAAAGGCCGTTGCTATAGAAACCAGTGGGGGAAAATGTACATTATATCATGTTTTGCATACTTTTTCAAGGAGATCCTTTAATCTGAGCCTGCCACCATGTAATTTTACAGAAACAATAATGCTAATAAAGCCCCTGAATGTAGTAGTGACTTCAAATCAAATCAAATAATCATCAAGTTACTTCAAAAACACGTCTTCTTGTAACCTTCTACCCTAGCCAAGACACTGGGACAGGGCTAGCAAAGCAGCCCATAATAAGGTAGATGACAGGAGAGTGGATCTAAGGCAGCAAAAGGTGTAATGAAAGGTAGGGGGTGGGTTCTACACAGCAGTAAGCAGAGGCTAACATTTGAAGAAGGAGAAAAAGGCTAAATGACATGTCTTCTTTTTGACTTGTGTGTAGAGAAGTTTGAAATAATGATGAAAGGTACATTTTATAGCTCACATTCTAGCCTATCTTTTCGATTATTTACCTGGACAACCTCCTGTTGCCACCCTACCTTTGTGACCTCCCTTTTGAAGCTCTTTTCTGCTGCCCTTTGAAAAATTATCCCACCATTTCCTACTTCCCTTTGTAAAAGGCCTTTGACCTCTCAGACAATCAGACATATTGGACCCCAGGGTCTCAGGGAGACAATGCTCTTTGTGAGGCCACAACATGAAAGCCTCTCTCTAGCATCAGGCTGGCCTGGTGGCAGCAGCTCTCCTGGGGATCCTTCAGAACAGAAGCCTAATTTAATCCTTTGGATGTCAAAACAGGCCTTCATTCTGTCCTTCCCACCCTTTGTTTGTTTTTTACTTAATTCACCATGATCACTATTTCCTTCCTGATTTGTACTGACCCTGTGACTTGATTAGATTTTTGCCAATATTTATAGTAGCTCTTATGTGTTGACTTGTAATTTCTTCAGGACAAGGACTTTCTTGCTGTGTTGAGCAATATACAAAATAAATCTCAGTCTTATCTTGTTCCAGGGCTGCGATTGATCCTCAGCTGGGTCCCTGCTTGTTGTCCTGAAAGTAAGTACACGAAAACCAGAAGCGAGACACCGTATCGCTGGTGCTGGGATTTGTATGCTGCAGTGTTGAGTGAGGCAGCTGTTGGAATAAAGCAACTTAATTACACCAGGTAAGACCAAATAAAGGTACATGGGCTCTCAGCAGATTCCAGACAGATTCCTTCCTCCTACCCTGAGTCCTGTGCATTTTCATGACTTCTTGGGTTGCAGCAAGTTCCACTCAGGTCCCTTGAATCTCAAAGGGGGGAAAAAAAAAGAGACGAGGCTATGTCTCTTTTTTCTCTTTCCAGTGCCTCTGAGACCTGCCTGTAGGTCTGTTCTTTGCTCCTTTCAGGGTCTCACAGTTTCTGAACACACATAATAAGAGTTTCCCATAAAGCTCTTCCCTGTTCTTTTCTACAGCCAGATGTATTCAGTGGTTAGCAGGGAAGAAGCAATTCCCCTTTCCTCTTCTGGCCTTAGCTTATGTCCCCTGTGCAGGAAGGTAGCCTTGCTCTCTGTTTCCCAGTCCCAGCCCTTTCCACAGAACATAATGGCTGCTAACTGTGAATAAACAACTGATAAACATACTGTCTGGTTTAGGGGCTGTAAGCACTTTTAGAGCCCAAATAATATATAGATATTAATAGAATGACTGTAATGACACAATAAAAGGAAAAAAAATATCCTCAGGAGCATGAAAATCTGACTCCAAAAGCAATTACCATCAGTAACAAAATGCAGTGAGAAGACTAGGATTACTTTAATAAGATTATCTCCTTATTGCCATTTGTTTTTGTGGGTGACTGTAATGCTGCTTCACCTTCATTCCCAGCCAGTTGCTCAGATGCTTCTCACCTTGGGCATTGGCTGGCCAAGCTGGACTGTGCAGCTGGGGCTCAGTGGCCTTCCTGTGGGATCCAGCATAACTCTGTGAGCACCTGCTCCTTGGTCTTCAGCCTCCCCTACACTTGTGCCTTTGTTGTCACTGCAATGTTGTTTTTCCATGCTGTGTGGCTTTGTGTCCATGGTGGAAGAGGCAGGAATGGGAGAACATGGAAAGGTGTGGAAATCTGGTGTCTTTGTGGAGATGGACAGACTGTGTTTGTGGAGATGCAGAGTAGTAGGGAAAATAATGGTAAGGTCAATATTATAAGACAAAGGCAGAGACTTGATTTTGAAGGCTGTTTAAAAATTCAGCTTTATCCTGCAGGCCAGGGAGAGCAGATGCAGGGTCAGTAAGGCAGTGCATGGTTTATAGTACAAGGAGTTCTGATTAAGCTTCCCAGAGTCCCTTAACCCAACCAATATCCATTACTCATGCCTTTCTCACTCCATCTTCAAACCCCCATCCATGTCCTTGTGACACATGAGTCCCAGAGCTTGATCACTGGTACATTCATAGTCATATGCTTGGGTGGGGAGTCTGTGGAGTGGTGAGGATGTGCTCAGAGGGACCAGGATTCATAGAAGTGGGAGGTACAGATGGTAACCTGGAGAGATTACTGAGATAAACCCTGATGTCTCTGCAGAGACCACGTTGAATTGCACCAGGGATCAACATGTCAGCTCTGTGCACAAAGGACAGAGTTGTTGTTCTCTCATGTTGGAGGCAGCATGGGGAAGAGTAACTGTCTGCCTCTGCAGATATCTGTATATATAAGTTAATGGTCAAAAAGATGATAGATAGATAGATAGATAGATGTGGATATAGACAGAGTTCTGTTCCAAACAGGCAAATGTGTAGCCCCTGGTGTCTGGAAGACATAAAAGGCTCTTCCAGAACTTACTGGAGATCTCATCAGGACTGTCAACCCAGAACTCACTTACCTAGATGCACCTGCACAGCATAAATACAGGACCTTCCTCATTATTCTTGGAGAAAGTAAAAAAAAAAAAAGAAACCAAACCAGGACACAGCTAATAAATAAATCAGGTTTAATCATAAACCATGTACATATTTATAGATAGGGAGGGAGACATGATCAGAAAGGTGCTGCTCTGGCAACAGGAATAAAAGAACAGTGTATTTTACCAATACAGTACCAATGAAGGGTGGAACTGATAAATGAATATGAAATTTTGAATCCCAGAGGCTAATTTTTACAGACAATCATCATTCTTGGTTTCCTGTCAAATTATAGCACAAACCAGCTCACGGCTCTGCCCAGGACACAGCAAGGCAGATGTAGCCAAACACAGAATTTGAGGGCGAGGGAGGGACAATATATCTGAAGATGTTTCTGAGGTATATGTAACATATATATTCTACTGTTGCGTACTGTCTTAGGGCCATGCTTTGCCCACAGATATGTGTGCACACATCTCATTCCAGCCAGCAAGAGTGACAAGCTCACATTTGAGAGAATATATTGGACTTTGGGGGCATACAGGAGCTCATCAAACAACAGAGCCAGAAGCAGAACAGGGAGAGAGCTGAAGATACGGAAGCTTGTACTGGGCTGAGAAAGGAAAGAAGTGAATGGACAGCCCCAGATTTATCTGACCAGTCAGTTCAATCCTGTTTGAACAGCCAGGACAAAGCTTTTGTTCTGAAGGACTTCTGCCGTGCAAATGTTTCCATCAAGGTAACCTTTACTGGACAATGAGGGAAACCATGAACAAAATGACTAGAGGCATGTTAGCAGAAGAAATATGAAGGAGCCGGCCCTGTAACCATACAGTTCTCTATTTTGAAGAAAAATCCAGTCCTGCCTCTGAAGGGGTCTGAGTCTACATATGAGTCTGGTCACTCTCAGCTGGTACAGGCAGAGGAAGGAATCATTAGTCCAGTGTCCAGCAAAGCAAAGGGTGGCATTTGTGTTATGGTACTCAGAAGTGGTGTGGTTGCTTTGAGAAACATCACACCAGGCTTGCAAAGCAGTCGAATGCATTGGCTTTTAGCAGAATAATTTCACTTTCAATCAAGGTACACATTAGGAAGTGTTACAGATGAAAACCACCTTTCGCTGGTAGAAAGCAGACACTGTTTAATATCAAATGCACTTGCCATCTGATTTTACTAAAAACCCACCCCCAGACAATAAAAAAAACCAACAAATACCAAATAAAATCTATAATACAAACCAACATTCATGTCAATGTCAAATGGTAACTGTCCCAACAAACATAAAATCAAGTTCTTAATGCAGGTGCCCTCAGAAGTGAGCGAAAGTCATGCATCCACAAATAGAGTCCACTCCCAATCTGGGAATCCTCAGTTAAGACTGCTGCCCTTGGAAATGCAAGTCCCTCTTTTTAAAATGAGAGCTCCACACATGCATGCACACGTGCACATGGGCACACAGAGATACACACACATAACCTCCTCTCTCTTAGCAAGAGCTGCATGCTGGGTAACTGTTAATGCCTTCTGTGCATTTTTGATCTGTTTTCTTTGTAATGATGAGGTTGAAATGTCTTTACTTCTCAGGACTGCATTTTTCAAACAAAAAGGGGAATGAAGAGGAACTACATTACAAAGACAAAAAAATGCACTCGTATCTCAGGTGTATGATTTTTCCCAGTCATCTTCAAGGATGATGTTATTTACAATCGTGACTCAGCAGAATCCACAGGAAGCTATCCTTTCTCTGTGTTGGGTTTTCTCAAGAAACCCCATGAGCCTGTCCTTTGCTTCCACAGACCGTTTTTTCTTTAAGGCACTGCATGTGGATGTTGTCTTCAGACAGAAGTGCAAGCCTCCTTCACTGGATTGTGCATTTCTCTCTCTCCCTGGACTGGCCTTCCCTGAGAACTTTGGATTTGATGTACTTCAGGTCACTGTTGACACTTGGCCGGCGAGCAAAGGGAGAGATCATGCCATAGGCATCCATGTCCTTGAATCGGCGCATCCGGAAGGATTTCTGTTGGAAAGTGTCACCATACTGGATGGAGATTTTCCTGTGGAGGGAAGGGCTCATCTCATGAGGTAGCTTGGCCATGCTGAAGAGGACATAAAACATCTCATCCACATTGGTGTTCTTCTTGGCTGACACTTCGAAATAAGCACAGTTTTCATCGCTGGAGACAAGATTCTCACCTTCATCGGTGCGTACCTTGCGGAAGATTTCACTGTGGTCACTTTTGTTGCCACAGATCACCATGGGGAGGTCAGCTGATTCCTTGGTCTTGTTCTTCAGGCAGGATTTGACCTCAAGGATCTGTTTCTGGAGTCGCTTGACCTCATCAAAGGATTCCCTGTTGTCCAGGCTGAACACCAGGATGAAAACATCCCCTGCAATTAAAAAAAGAGATACTGTAAAGGCTTGTTGGTCACAGACAGTTTTAGAGGAGCAAATCTTTAAAAAGAAATTATTTTATTTCCCTCTCCTCCGGATTTTTTTTTTGTCCTTTGGCATCTATTCACTCAGCTGTACTTTAGTTCTTCTGATTCAACTACCCACACCTGTCTATAGTGCTATGGAAAAGACTTTTGGCTATGATGTCACTTCAGTCATATCCAATTGCACTCCTATTTTGCACTTGTAAGTTATTGCCTGTTTTTATCTCTTTCGTAAACATGTTTCTATCTCAGCTCTGCTGCATTGCTCTTCTTTTTACTTCCTTTCATTTGTATCTCCGTGTAAAACACATCCTGTTCTGACACCAGAAAGAGTGGAGAGCTGTTAGCCACTCAGCCTTAGCCCTTTGATTACACCATACATGAAGCAACACCTGAACTGAAGGTTTACAGCTAATCAGTCCTGAACATCCAAGTCAGGAATGAGAGGTTTCTCAGTGCGCTCTGCTGTCATTGCATTTGCTCAAGAGAAGCAGACCATGAAAAAAACCTAATACATAAACGACACAGATCCCCTGGCATTTCCTTTTGACATTTCCCGACTTACAATTCCTTTTGCAAGTAGAAAATAAGGCAAATAATTGCCTGTTGAGTGACATTTGTGTGGAACATGCTAAGAGAGCTTTCAGGGACTAAAACTCACATTTGCATCCCAGAAACTGGTTCTAGGATCTCACTGAATATGGACTGTAGCCTTGTCAGATGTGAATGTCATGTTTCACTGGCCTGTTAGAAAGGTGGATAGTGAATCCAGAGAGAAGGTTGGTTGTGAGCTGTGGATGAATATATGCCTACTGTCACTTTTATAATTAAAGAATATATTTTAGCTCACAACAGGAATGGCTTGACAGTGAGAAGACGCAAAATGATTCCACCATTTTCCCTTTTTTACCTTTAAACGCATTTGATTATCCACAGACTAAGGAAAAAGGGTAAAAGTAGAGCTATCCTTCTACTGGAATATTAAATCAAGGAAATCAGGCTGGCAATTGTAGGAATAAAAAAATCATTGTGACTTTCTTTGTTGGAATTCCCTTTCTGTGCATTTTATGTTTGTTTTTCACTGTATATGTCTTATAACAACATGCTTAATTTGCCCTTTGCTGCTCTTTATACCCACAGAATTTCATTCAGCCTTTTATTTGTGACATCAATAAAAATGCAAAGCAGGAGGGGAAGGTAGATGGATAAGGGAAAATCTCAATTTCAGACCTTCACTCACTGGATTTCTCCACTGTGGCTAATGCATTCCTTATAGTGCTGGGAACATGCCAACCAGGAAATACCCCTCTATAGGAATGCATCTTGCAGCAAATCAAGCAGTCTGTTTAGCTATCTCCCAAAAAACAGTCATCTCCAGGCTATACTTCTCAAGCTAATGTCTGTCCTTATGATCTTCCCCCCGACTTTCTCACCTGTTAGGATGGAAAGCCTCCTCATGGCAGGGAAAGGGTGATTCCCAGAGGTGTCCAGGATGTCCAGCTGATACATGTCTCCCCGTATGTTGTAGACCTTGCGATGAAAATCCTCGATGGTGGGAGTGTACTGGTCCTCAAAGCGGCCATTGAGGAAGCGTGAGACAATGGAGCTTTTCCCCACTCTGGAGGCTCCCAGCACTACCATGCGGTACGAGTTCTTGGCCGGCACATTCAGGTTGCAGTTTCCACCAGACATAGTCTTCATCATTGCTTGGTCCTGAAAGAGGAAATAGCAGAATTGGAAGAAAGATCAGAAACGAAATGGAGGGTAAAGTAAGGCAGCTCCTCACCACAAGCTTGCCAAAGAACACTCTGGAGCATAGTCCTGCATAGTAAAGCAGGGTAATCAATACAGAAATCTTTTCACTGGAAATGCTTGAACTTTTTCAGTCTCAGTTCCAGGGAGTTTTTGTTTTGTTTTATCGATGTTGTTGTTTTCTTTCTTTTCTTTTAAAGTAATATAAAAATGAAGGCATTTACACTGAAAATAACATACTTTTGAACTGTAGTTTGCTGTTACATTTAAACATTAAGGGCTGAATTTATCAGCTACCCTTCAACTGAGACACCAGGTTCCTTCCCGCCATCTGCATCACTTACACATTACCAGATTTTTCAGTAGAACTTGGTTCTCATTTAGATACATAAACACAGAGGTCAGATTCCCCAATATATTACAGCCACTGCAGCTGCCATTAGAACCTAGATCGCTTCGTTTGCTTGCCTAAATAGGAGCTGCACATAGTACTCATTTTCTGAGAGCAGCCAAAAGTCAGACAGAAAAAAGCATCATGCTTAACATCAGTGCAAGCTAGACATCTCAGTAACTTTAAATAGCTGGTCCCATGCAATATTCACTGCTGATGCAGGGAGTGTGAGCCACAAAATAGCACTGGCTGGGGATAAATTCAAAGAGCTGTGCCTCCAGTGGCCTTTTAGAAACCAGATTTTAATTTTACTGTTTGGACTGGTAGTGTGGGAACTCGCTATAAGCGAACTATCATTGTGCAGCAGAATGGCTGTCAATGGGTGGAACTGCAGAAACACAGATTTTTTTAGGAGCTCCACTCTTTATACATACGGATGTGGGTGCCACTGGCTTTGCTAAGCATGGGTGCTACATACAAGCAGGAGAAAAGATGAAGGACAGCCATCTTAAATAGCTATTAGACAAGATTTCCATCCCCTGACATTTAAAATGAGTCTAGAGACCCTAGAGACTGCATTTTGACATAGCACTCAGATGTAGGAAACTTCGGAAGGAAAGAAAAAGTGCTGCTCAGACATTTTTTGTGTACCAGTTCAAATGAATTGTGTGCTGAAAGAAAAATACAGCCCCTGTGTGGGGAAAGCTGCCTGTTACAGCAAAGGAGGCACATTTTGGGCACAGTTTATTTTGGTTACTAGGTTCTTATTAAAGAATAATCAAGTTCCCACTGTGCCATTTATTTAACTTAGGTGTTGTTTATTTAATATTACAATGCAAGTACTTTATGTACACTGAAAGATCATTTCTGGGTCCAGATCCGGATTCCTATCTTTCCCTTGAGTGAATTTTATCTCCCAAACTTTTATGTAGCTGACAATTATCTCAGTGAAGAGCTTAAAATATTTTAGTTTGTTTGCCATGTGCTAAGCACCAAAGCAGCAGTGAAGATACAGTCACTGCTAAATAAAGAAGCCTCTGGAATTCTGACCCAGCATCATCACAAGCTCTGTGTTATAGCCCAAGGAAACAGCAAAACATGACTATTTATTATTATTGCAATAATTTGCATCATGACAATGGCATATTCAGCCCTACCTAAAGGACAAAAGGAAATGCAATGTTCTCCTCAGAGTAGTTTACACTCTGAATGACATTCAGAGGGCAGAACAGCCTAATATTAGAGCCGAACTAATGTCAGAACACAACTTTGGATGGACACACACATTCAGAATTACGGTACTGTTGGGATTACCGTGGCAGGAATGACAGCAAGGAGTGCAGCTGGTATTTGAATTGGGCTCTGTGTTTTGTTTACCACAGGACCTATCTCCAATAGAGCAGAAACACCATATTCAGTCTCTGAAACACTGCCATGTGCACTATCCTACATAGCCAGTCCAATGCTGTTTTGCATCCATGGGCAGACAAAAAAAATGCTTCCTTTCACCCTCTCATGCTTATTTATTTTACAGACAAGAACAGGGAAATAGATTAGTTGTAAAAACTACAAACTACTTTACTGGCCAGGACCAATATCTAGAGGTGGGGCAGCTCTTGAGACCGTGATGGACCAGTGTAGCTGCGTGAGGGCAAGTGGGCTGTGTGGTTTACACCTGCTAGAGAGCAGTTCCGTACCAATCGGTGCAAAAGCATCTGGGAGGGAGCACAATTAAGCATTTTGAGCTAATGCCTTTTATGTCCTGGACAGAACATGCGTGCTGAGGGACCTGGTCACTTTACACCGTCCTTGTTCTACCTGTCAGGGTATTCAGTCAAGAGGACTCCTGTGCTTTCTCAACTGCATTTCATTTCACTCAAAATATGCTTTTCAGCACTTCAATTCATGGAGCTGCTACTCATCACCTCTGCTGCAAATCTGAATCAGGGTGTGCTATTGAACTGGGAGCTTATATTTGTGTTTTGTGCCTTCTCTTCTTATCCCCTCAGTCCAGTTTTTCTCTAGTTCAACACAGTCTGCCTTCTTTCCTCCTCAGAAAAGGAATGAAACTTCAGCCTTGACACCCAGGAGTGGCAGGGGGGAGCACAGGGGCTCATACAGTGAAAAAGATTAAAGACACAAGAAAGGAAACAGAGAGAGACCACATGTTCATGTACTAAGTAAAGCAAAATCAATCAGAAGGGAATGAGGAGACAAACAACCTCCAGCTGGCTTTAATCTACATCTTTTCCTTCCAGTTTATTAAATGCTTAAGCATAGATTAATTCCCAGTGCTACCTTCTGGCTCGATGCTAGAAACTTTATATTAGTATTTTATATTGGTACAGTGCAGGGATTTTGAAATGTCATAGAAATACAGGCAATTAATGTTATCTCTACTGAATAAAGGGAAAGGCTCACATGCCCAGAAAGAGCGGAAACCACGGTCCAAAAATCAACATTAAACCCCATTTCTCCTGCCTCCCTGTGTTATCCTCTACCTGCTAACCACCACTGCTCTTTTTATAGGCAGGCATTGAAGTGAATGACAATGAACCTGCTTTTGTATGCTCTAGAGAGCGCTTGTCTGAATTCCAGTGAGGTACTGACAAATTTGATCATGAGCACCCATAGGGAGATATCTAAGGAAGATATTCTTTATTGAACCTGCCCAGAGCTATTGCACCTTAGTTTTCCATCCTCCCATCAGGGTGTATGCTCTCCCTACCGCTCCCCATTCATGAAAGTCTTCTGAACTACCTCCCTTGCACTCCTCTGTCTTCAGCTACTGGTTGTGTCTCTGTTTGCCACCCCAGTGTTAATCACTGCACCCAGCTATAAAGGACATAGGCAGACACAAATTGTATCATGTATAACAGACCTGTCACTTCTTAATCACTACAAGTGTCCCTGTAATTTTCATGCACATCAAAATCACTCCTGTGGGATGCTTGTTTCCTACTTTCACCCCAAACTCCGTGCTGATTTCTTACCTCTTCTTTCCTTGGAGGAGCAGTCCTGGATCTCGGTTCAGTCTGATAAAGCTGATAATTTGAATCAGAGGTGGCTGCTTTTTTAAAAGGCTGTTTTTCTGTGGATCCCACGTTGCTTGTTCTGGGCTCAGTTCTTCTCCAGTATTTCCCAAAAACTTAGCAGGATTGGGAAGGACTGCAGGGCTTCAGAGGGCGTTCCCCCATGGATGTAAGTACTGGATCAGGCAACAGACACAGGCTAAAGAAGAATCTCAGAACCGGTGGCAGTTTTTCCCTTTGGGCAGATGAGCTCTTTTCCTCACAGGCTCAGTTCAAGAAAAGGAGAGGCAGAGTCTCTCCCACTCCTACTGCCTTTTCTTTCAAGTTGTTCTTCGTAGGCTCTGTTGTGGGGAAAGAATTTCAGCAGCAGCACCTACTCGTGCAGGGTAGTGGGTGCCTCCAGCTGGCCCACCCTGCCTCTGTGCCGCCTCAGATCCTCTGCAGAAAGATCAGGGTGGGCATGGAAGTTGTCTACAGTGACTTTAGGCTTTCCCAGACCTTGCCTGGCACATCCCTCCCCACGAGCTTCTTTTCTTCTGGTCTGAGATTTGCTTTAAAATATTCTCTCTAGGACAGAAGGGGCTTTTCTTCACATTTGCCAGTTAAGTCTTTTTCCTTGCCTCCCTGCCTTTCTCCCTCTCTCTCTCACAACTGCTGGCAAATTGCAGATTTTCCTTCTGTAGGACTCACAGATAATTGGCTCAACTCCTCCCTTGAAGTCAGTGTCAGACATAGGGGAAGGAGGAGTGCTGAGGGGGTGGGATTTTGTGCCTATTGGAAAAATCTTTTCTCCTCTAAACAGAAAGTTCATGTGCATTGCAGACTGCGCATTCCCCATCTTTCCACCAGAGACCTGTATGTATGCATGTGTGGGGAATGAGTTAGTGTATGTGTATGAGAGACACAGAGAATTCATTTACTTTGCAAGCTGTAAATTCATAAGCTGTTTCTAAAAGCTCTATACTTCCGTGCTGATTTTTTTCTGCTAGACAGCAGCAGACTGACTCATTCCCCAAGCAGGGGCTTTCTGTCCATAATTTCTGTAAATTTTTTGCTGTATGGAATGCTTTCCCCTGTTTGCTCAGCCTCAGGACATTTACATTAGAATGGCTGGTCGGTTTGATTAAGAAATGAGAATAAGGTGTAACTGTTGTTCTTTCATTAATATTTAAATAAATGAAAAACTAAACTAGGGATGAGTAATAGAAATGTTAAAAAAGGTCGAACAAACTGAAAGCGTGTGGAACTGAAGCTCAGGAAAAAGAGAGAAACAAACTAAAAATAGGGTGAATTCAAGGAATTTGTTCAACCCCAAGTAAAACATTGCGTTTGCAGTTTATTTAACCGCTGATTGACTTGAATTTTTTCTCCTATTTGAGTTGAAGTAATAGTTTAAATCTGTGCATTTATTTTAAAAGATGTCAAAAAGCTTGCTTTTGAAAGATTTGAAATTAAATACTTCAGCATTTCCCATTTAAAACTCTTAATTGGGGGTGAGGCAGGAAAGGAAGAAAAACACTGAGGAAGGAAGAAAAACACTGAGATTTTCAAGATATTTTGACAATAAGAAAATGGAAGGGAGGCACAGTCTTCTAAATGCAGACACAGTTTCAGGTCTCCCACAGTTCTCCCTCTTTTTTTTTTTTCCCCGCTGAGAAATATACTCTTTCTTGAACACAAAGATTCTTTCAATTACCATGTATGTATCATCCCGAAACCTCCTCCCCTCACCAACTCCTGCAGCTTTTGAGGAATTTCTAAGATGCTTTGCTTTCTCTCCTCCTTTTCCTCAGAGCACAGGGATGTTTCTGTTACCACCCTCGGAATAACGCATCCCTCCTTTGCCCGTGCTCCTGGTGCTGCACAGTGGCCATCCACAGCCATCTGCAGCAACCACTGAGGAGGGTTCCACGGCTGTTGCAGGCACAGTCTGACAAGCCTGTGAGTGTCTCTGTGCCCAGAGACCTCAAAGGATACAACACAGGCTGTGGGATGAGTCCAGCTGGACCTGTCTGCGAGAGGAAGCAGCTCCCACTGAAGTCAGGGTCATGGTCGTCCTAAGCAGGATGTGCATCTGGGGACTCGCGGGCTAGCGCAAAGGCAAAACAACACTGATCAAATTTGGGAAGCAGCAGATCCTGCAAACAACTTTAGATTTGGGAAGAAAAGGCAGGACATGGCAGAGCATCACTGAAACAGTGCAGCAGTGCTGAGCTGGTATTGGGTTATGACCAGAACTGAACTCTTTTTGGACCACTGTACCAGGTCTTCTTTGTCAGCTCCTGAGCCTTTTGGCAAAAGGTGGGAGAGCACTTTTATGGCTCAGACAAATTTTTGGCATAAGATATGATGTTTCCCATTTCTAAGTCATCAGTTCAGATCAAAACTGGACCATTTCTGGTGTCTTGTCAGCTCTTGTGTAGCTTAGATCCAAAGAGAGTGACCAGCATCCTGCTATCATTACCACAGGAGGAGGAATGGCCACAAAACCCAGCAAAGTGAAATCCTGTAGTGCAACAGAAAAGAAACTCCTCTTTCACCCCTATAGCTCACGTCAAGTGTAGTGAGTTCTCTACCAGGAAAGAAGTGTAGGCATAATGGAGACCATCTCATCAGCCTGGAATTTCAGCCTACTCAAGCTCTTTTGTAAACTAAATGCAAAACTCTTGGCTAGCTGGCTTCATCCAGCCCAAACTCCTACTCAGCTATTCTCTCCAGTCGTTCAAGTAACCAATCAAATTCCTCAAATGATAACAAAATAAAGTAAGAACATACTTAACTAGGCACCTTAGCTTTATATGATCTCTTATTGAACAGCTAACAAAATAATAAATTACTTTTGAAGTAATAACTTTTGAAAGATAATTGCTAACTGTAAGGCTTCAGAGGCTTGAAAGAAATTGTTGTCGCTTTTTGGGTTGGTGTTTTTTGTTTAATTTCTTCTGGTGTGCTACCAGTTAAGGAGTTGACAAAAAGCTGAGCTTTCCTGTTTTCCTTCAGGGCTCAGGAGACCAGAGCTCAAAAAATCCCTACTTTTTCAAAGACATCCCAGGAGTGGCACTGCTGGAGAAGTCACATTACATTTGCCCTCATCTGAGGCATAGGGATGGCAGCACCTCTTTGCTTTGAGGGTTATAAAGAGAATAAGTGAATCAGAGAGACAAAGTCTCTGCCAAAGCAAGAGGAGAAGTTTCCAGTCTCAGCAGTTTCCTCTAGTTAGTCAGAGACCATCAGGCTTTCTTAGAGCTTACAGATATTTATCAATTTAAAAGCCAGGCTTGCAACGTATTATTCTCTAGAGGCATTTCTCCCTCCCACTCCTCCAGTCTATAAAGAAAGCCTAAATGAGGTTTTTATCCGGCTAAGGCTGTCTCAGAGGATGATAGGCAGTGGCTACAGAGAACCACCACTGCTAAGAAGGGCTGTGCCTGCCTTGCTGAGTGACAGGCTGGAGGGAAGGGATGCCATCCAGAGGGACCTTGACAAACTTGAGAGGTGAGCCCATGTGAACCTCATGAAGTTCAATAAGGCCAAGTTCATGGTCTTGCATATGGGGTGGTCCCAAGAAGAAATACAGGCAGGGCAGGGAATGAATTGAGAGCAGCCCTGGGGAGAAGGACTTAGAGGTATTGGTGGATGAGAAACTCAACATGGCCCAGCAATGTGCACTCACAGCTCTGTATCCTGGGCTGCATCAAAAGAAACGTGGTCAGTAGCTCGAGGCGGGGGATTCTGCCCCTCTACTTGACTCTCATGAGACCCCACCTGGAGTGCTGCATCCAGCTCTGGGGTCCTCAACATAATAGGGACATGGACCTGTTGGAGTGGGCCTAGAGAGCTACAAAGATGATGAGAGGGATGGAGTGAAGACAGCCTGAGAGACTGTCTCCTTCTTTCCTGGAGAGGAGAAGGGATTCCTTATAGCACCTTCCAATACCTAAGTAGAGCCTACAGAAAAGAAGGAGAGGGGATAGGACAACTGGTAATGATTTCAAACTGAAAAAGGAGAAATTTATATTAGATTTAAGGAAAAAAATACTTACTATGAGAGTAGTGAGGCACTGGAACAGAGTGGTTGGAACTAAATGATCTTCAAGATCCCTTCCAAAAGCAATTGTTCTGTGATTCTGTGGTTTGTTGATGCAATGGCCATTAACACACATAGCTGTTGTCTCTGATGCCGGCAAGCAGGTCCTGCCAGCTCATCTGTAGGGCTGCCCCAGCTGTGGAAGGTGCTGCAAATTGTGCAGCTGTGACTGGTAGACAAGGCAGCTGTGTGGCTTTTGGCCCTGCCTAGACCTTGGGAGAGCAGAGTGAAGGACTACAGAGGGTGAGTCAAGGGAAGCGAAAGAGTGTGGTGGAAAGAAAGATGTACAGAGGAATGGGGAGAGACAAGAGGAAATTACAGCTGATGTGTGTTGTACTAACCACCTGTTTCAAATGGTGAAGACCTAAATGAAGTGACTTGCTATATGGGGGGTGGGGGGGAGGGGGCACAACTGCTCCTCAGACCCCTCCAAGGAGTTTCATTCTCCAAAGAGGGGTGCAGCTCTCAGGCAGCACACATGCTGACCACACTGGCACCGGGATGCAGGGCAGTGTGGGCTGATGAAGCCCAGTTTCACTGTCATGAGTAATTTAATACCTTCTGCAGCTTCAGGCAGCGGCTGTGGCTGGAGACAGAGACTGATGTGCTGGGCTGATGCAGGAGGACCAATCTGTTTCTCTCCACCTTAAGGCAAATGACAGAAGTGACAATCACATGCCGTTCATCTCTGGTCAGAATTAGTTCAAGACAAAAGATGTTCCAAGCCTTTTGTCTCCTTTTCAAAAGCAAATGCAACCAAGATTAAATATTTAAACCAGTTTTTTCTCACTTTTCCCATTCCTTTTCATTCTCGTCATTATTCAGTAAAGCAGACTCATTTTTCCACCCCCTCACCTTCCTTCCCTACCTCCCTCCCACATTCATCCCTCCTGCTTGGTGCTCCTCCCTTCCAGCAGTGCTGAAAAGTTAGTGTTCAGGAGCCAGTAAACTGCAGGTACCGAGTCATATTCTGAACAGCAAATAGATGAGCAGCTGATCTGTTACTGCCTCTGAATTATCTGTTGCTCCCCCCCAGCATTTAAACTCAGTGAAGGGCTCTTCAGGGGTGTTACAGTGACTGGGAAAATAACTAATGATCATCAGTTATGAGTGAGAACAGTAATACTTGAGAGAATGCAGCTGGAGAAGGCATACAATTTATAAAGTGGTGGTTTGACTTATATTCTTGGTCCTGTCACAGAATTTGTGCATGGCTGTAATTTTGCAGTGTCCTAGGGTGCCAAATGTATTAACAGTATTTACTGAGATCCCTGCAAAATGGAAAAACATTGCTGTGAAAAACGAACTCAGGTCACCTCTTCTTTGCTGCATTTCTTGTGAAACAGTTTTTTATTACATTTTAATGACATATTTTTGAGAAAAGACTGCATTTTTAGTCCCTCTCCTTTCCATTTGCCACTGGCACAGTGTGTTCGGATTTCCTTACCACACATGCATGCATCCTTTCATTTTTATTTTGCTGTTGAACTTTTTAAAACACTCCCCATCTTGGAAAAACTACTCAAAGGCAAAATTAAAGCTTAACTTCCCTCCCCTTATTTGGAAAAGCTTCAGGATAGAACATGGGGGAAAAAAAACACCTGAAGTGTACAATTAATTTCCTTACCCTCGGTGAATATCAGGGTAGGGTTGTTTATGGTCTCTCAGGGTCTGATGGAGCAAAAGCAATCTCCAACACATCCATCTTATAGCTTATGATCCTGCTGGAGCAGAAGGGCAAGTCAGGCACTCACCTGACAGTGACTGCAGAGTGCCTCAGGAAGGAGTGGCTGTAAGTAAACTTCACAGTTTCCAGTTTCTATTTAGCATCCCTTTTCCGTAGCTGCTCCCAGGCCCTGTGTCCACACAGATAACTGCACACCTGTGAAGGAGCCAACATGTCTCTCTCCTGCTGAATGATGATGGTAGGAAGGTGTTCATTCAAAAAGGCCCCAAGAGCTCTCCCCTGATTGACACCTTCCAAAGGACAGAGAGGAAAATGATTCGTTTTGGGCTATTCCTACAGCTGTGTACCCAGTGATGTTGCTTGGATCCCCAAGATAAGAACTTACGCGTCCTCTTTTACCATCCATTCTGACCCCCTACCAGGGATGATGATCATCTCTTAAACATTTTTACCTGCAATGGGAATATGGACAACTAAGGAGAGCACAAAGGGGAGCAAGGGGAAGGAAGACTTGGAAGAAGCTGAAAAGATTGGGGACGAGAGCCCTGTAAGCCCTCACAGAAAAATAGGTAATCAAAAGCACAATTAAGCCTCATTAGATGCAGCTGAAAACAAAGACAAAACAAATGGAGCAAGGAGAGTTGCATGAGAGACTGACAAACCAGAGTCCTCTGCATCCCATGTGGTGCTGCCTGTGACCAGCTATTTTATTTGGATCTCCATTAAGAAGTGGCTATTGCAAATCTGGGTCTGGCTACTGGTGTCAGCTGGTTCCATATAAACATTCCCAATCAGAAGCTCTTCTTGCTTAGTGAGCTGTTGAGGGCAGAAAACTGTTTCTCTAAGGATCTGGTTTCTCCATTCCTTCATACTCCAGCAACACCTTCAATCTATGCCTGTGCCTCCAGAAAACGGGGTTAACTCACCTGTGAAACCTGTCAATCTTTACAGGTACATCCTTCTAGCACAGCTCTGCTCACACCAATGTCTTTTTATGCCTGGCTGCCAAACTTCTCTGAATTCAGTGCCCTGAAGCCATATGGGTGGACTACACGATGACAAGGTGATCTCTCCGACAATTCCCTTGGTTGTCTTCCTGGAGCCAGAGCCTGAGCACTAAAGCTGTCTAATACTAAGTGATCTTCTTGGGTTACCACCCTGAAGCTCCATGGTGGCTCTGGCTCTACATCTGCATGATTCTGCACAGGTTTTATCTGGGACTTGGTTTCACTGCAGTTATTAACGAGAACATGTGAATTAGAGCTCTGTGTCTTCACACAGGGTTAATTGTTTCTGTGCCCTCCTCTATCTAAAGGATCAGTTCCATGTTAGAGCCTGGGTATTTACAGTTCCTTTATTAAGAGAATAAGAATGTGTTAGGGATTGAAAAATGTCTCATGCCTTTGATTTGAGAGATATTATACGCCTTTATTTTTCATGAAAGGAAGCCAGTGAATGGGAATATCACTCTGAGGGAAGAACAGGTGATAATGACAGGTTGTTCTTTTATATTTCTTTTTTGTTCTTGTTCTGTTTCCCCCTCTCAGAGGACTGCAATCATGTACTCAAGAACCAAAGTGAAATCCATTATAATAGTAATAAGGGTAACACTACTTAGTGTAACTTTTTTGCTAGTATCTCCACACATTCTGCAAATATCTAGGAAGTTAGGCTCGGTCTCTCCTATGCAGCAGGAACATAAATATTTTAGCAGTTTGCAGATGGAAAAACTGAATGTGCATACAGATTTTAAACAGTTACTCCTAGGTTACTTGGAGTAAGCATCTCCAGACTGAAGCTCCCCCTGCCCACACTCCAAACTAACTGAAAACTGAGCAGCCATTACTAATGAGCCAGCTGCTGACTGTGAGTTAATTGGTCCTGGTGAGAGATTATATAGCTTTTGGCTAGTTCAGAGCATGAGCAGAGTGAGTTTTATCTGTCTGCAAAGGGCCGCACAAATAATAGCCTTCAGGCTGCAGGGCTGGAAACAGTCCTCAGCATCATCTGTATGGCCAGGAGGTGACATAGCACACAGAGATGTGTGTATAACAAACTCATTGCAGAGCACCAAAACCTTCCAGGGAAGTACAGTTAATGAACATGTCAATAACCTCATCTGCGTCCTTGAAAGGAACCAGAGCACAGAACTGCTTTGGCCCAGTTTTTAAAAGGCAGTGTTGCCTGCTACAATCTCTCCACAAATACATGTCAGGTCCTCAAAATCATAAAACAGGCTTGAAAACTGCAAGATTAAAACCAACCAGATAAGAGGAAAGAGACCCTCAGGGTGCTGCAGGGTCAGGTTTTTCTCTGCAGTGGAAGTGACTAGCATCTTATTTTTCAACTGAAAAATCAGAACTCTGAATAAAGCTTCTCTATTTGCACATATTTACTGACAGGGGTCAAATTTGAATGGGCCCCTTTCGTTAATGAGAAATTGGAGAATTTTCCTGAACCTACCTGGTTCTTCTGCCTGCAAATCTCTCTTATTATCTGAAATCAGGAAAATTCAGGGTTTTTTAGCAACAGCTACAATCAGGTCTTGTCTGTATGAAGCCAGCGGTGCCATTGCCTGCCTCCTCAAGGGCCAGATTTTAAGGCTGGGGCAATCCCCCTCGAGCCCTGCCCAGCAGCAGGAGGAGGGCAGCACCAGCCTTTCCTTGCCACGAGCCCGTGTCCCCTGCTCAGGCTGCAGGTGGTGCTAGCCTGGCACCCCAGTTTTAGCAATGCAAAGAGCGATCGTTCTGACATGAGAGCCTATCAAAGTGCCTTTGGCTCTGGTGTAAATGACAAAGCAAGCTGCTGAGTCAAAGGAAATCTGATCTAAGGCATCTTCTATGTGTTTTTTCTGGCTGAAGGCTCAGAGGACGTGTGCAGGAGTAAAAATTTACCCATCACCTTTTCCATCACTCCACACACTCCCAGCCTTTCTCTGTCCACAGGAGCTTGTTCCTCTTAGATAATTACACAACAGTCCAATTAACAAGAAAACTTTCCCTCTTCAGCGCCCAATCAGACTACCAGATTATTAAAGGCTCCCATTGGCACTGACCTGCACTTCGCTTCGAATCAGAGGGCAACCACATCTGTGAAACGAACAGAAGGGACAAATTTAATTACTGGCAAACTAACTCGTCAGGATTTCCATTCCTGGTATTGCTGGAGTGTAGAGAAAAGGGTTTGTGGTTTATGTGGGAGGTCAAACAAAGATGGAAAAGGGGCTAACCATAAGAATTTGTGCTAGAAATCACTGCTAATTAAGACAAAATGCAAAAAACAGGGAGCTGCTTCATCTGCCAGCCTCTTCCATGCGGTATAGACCTAAATCACACTGCTTTTTTGTTCTCTCTCAAGGATTTGACCCTTTTACCATACAACCTAGGTCCATATAGTGTCCTTCTTAAGGGAGGGGTTAGGGGAAGAGCCTAAGGAGTTCAAGTTTTTCCACTTTTGCACTTGAAGACCGTTTATGTAAGTGCCTGGAAATAGCGATTCCTCCTTCCCAGTGCCTTTGAAAGGCACTTTATTTTAATGCTGCAGAAGGGAAAGCAGGCACACAGACTCATGCTGAACTTGTGATTCCTTTGATGGGTAACAGCACAGACTCTGCGCTGCCAGTGAGGACTTGAAACCAAATTCAGCAGCAAAGGTAAAGCCCTCGGGACATGGAAGCAGAAGTGCTGCAAACCAGTTGCTCTGGTGCAGTCTCCCTTGGGTGGCACAAGGGCCGTGGGTACACACAGCTCGCAGAGTCCTTCAGTCTGCTCCACTGATGGAGCAGAGCCTCTGCTGCAGGTCTATCGTTTGTTATGTTTCAGGGTGGACTCCCGTTCCTTCAGGCCCACGGCGTTGTTCAGATGGGGAGGTGGATGGGAGGAACTATGCAAGTTGGCATAGCAACCTCAGGCTCTGCGCTTTGAGGCTTATGCAACCAGGAACAGGTTGAGAAGGTGGGAAAGGGCACTTCCCTTCTCTCGCAGCCTCGCCAACAATTGCTTCACATCCTTGGCAAATAAGCAGAAATAAATGATCTGCCAGAGCTTTGAGCTTCCTGCAAAGCCTCCCCCTTGCCCTGCTTTTCCTTCTGGAGGCTTTACAAGCTTTTGGGCAACAGCAGGAGCCTGCAAAGTGCCCTTCACCCCATCCATCAGCCATGAGAGCACGACCTGAGAAAGGTTACTGGCTTTCCAGGTTTTACTCACCATTAGCAGCCGACCAAGGGTGCTGCAGGTACAGAGTGCATGACTAAAAATAGGATGGATGACCCACTGACTGCTGTGCTTTAGCCCTTACACACACAGCCTTACCAAACCATGTGCTCCAGGTCTGCATCACAGAGATGCAATCCTGCACCTCCAAGGAGAAGATGAAGAGGATGTATGACGGCTTTTTGCTCTTACTGCCAATACAAAGCATGGAGTTTTCAGGTACTAAGTGTTTTCGGGTGAACAGCTAAGCAGCTCTTCTATCCTCCCCCTTTAAGCGAAGGAAAAGATGAAGAAAAGCCAGGGGTTTTGTTAGCAGAATGAATCTCCAAGATACTTTTCCAGCACAGAGTAGTTCATGAGGTTGATTTGAGATCTGCTTCCGTCTTGGCTTATTGCATCCTCAGTTGTGAGTGTTTTAGATACCACGAGCAACTGCATCTATCATGCTGGACAAATTTTATTTGTGAATACTGAAAAGGGCAGCTAGGGAATAAATCTGATGTCCTCGCTGTAGCTGAGCTAATGTAAACTCTTGCCAGCAGGGAGAGCTTTAAAGTGGGCAGATAGGCAGCTTGGGCAGAAGTGCAAAAGGGCACTGCACTGAGCTGAGCATATGGCTGCTCAATAACCACTGCAAATCCTTGTGGTTTTACAGTAAATCTCCTAACAGCTGATGAGTCCTTCAGGATTTGGATCTGTGTGATGAGAAGAAAAAACTCCTCAGTTTTATTTTTATTTTAAGACAGGGAAAGCAACACAAATACAACAAAACAAAGTTTTCATGAATGCAGAGAAAATTCTGTAAGCATCATTGGAATTAATCCTACAGATCCAAAGGTTTGGAAGTAAAGGCAGGTCATTCCTATTTTCAGGCAGAAAATAAATATTAATAACTTGTAGGCCGGACTCATGATTCAGGAAGAGGTGACTCATGCTTCAAGATGCTTGGCAAGCTAGCACTGATGTTGCTACAAACACCTTCAGTGTCCCATTAGCACCTAGTCAGAGGTGCTAGGACTTCCCACATAGCCACCGAAGAAGCAAAAAGCCTTGGCTGCCCAGGTTAGTATACCTTGGTGCCTTGGCCTGCCAAACATGCCCTGATGTGTTTCCCAGCGAACCTGGCCAAGCTTCTTTAGGATCATCAAAGGTGGTGAGGAGCTCAGACAGTTCTTTACTGTTCTGTGGCTGGATGGCTTTTTTCTGTATGGAAATTATCTCTAGCCAGGGCGCAGTTTTCCAGCACCCCTGACACTGAGCTTCAGGGAATTTTTTATATGACTTGATGAACCAAAGCCAGCCCATACACATTCTTTTGGAGTACTTCAATTTTTTCTCATGCTCTGGACAGGAGAAAGCAGAGGAAGGTGACAGGAGCTGGCAAGCTCATCCCAGCTATTCTGTAGATGGATGTACTTATGGAAAGGGAGCAGCTACATGAGGTGCCTTTCCAGCCCTCTGCCCCAACTCCTGTCTCACAGCTGTCCTGTTTGTGCCACATGAGCATCGTGAAAACGAGTCTGCAAAGGGAAGGGAGAAAGCGACATTCACACCTTGTGCCAACACATCTAGATGGAAACACTGCTCCTGCTAGAGCCTGCCCAGAGCAAGCACAGATTCCCTGGGCTCACACTAAGGAAGAAGGTTATGGTCTGTTCACCAGCACCTGGGCAAACTAACACTTAGATGCAAGCCAGCCTGCACTGAAAGGTCCTTGCATTTGGTGGCTTGGGTCTGTAAGCTTCCTTCAGGCTTCCTTTTTGATCCACCCCAGGCTACAAAACAAAGACGAAAATTGCAGGTAGCCCTAAGAATGACATGGCAGGTACTGTTGCTTCCCCTCTGGTTATTGCTGAAGGAAGACACACAGACCTAAGGCTGCAGCGTGCCAGGCCCAACTACAATGAGATCACACAAAGTTCTAAATAGCCAAGAAAAATGTTACAGAGCAATTTTAAACTCTTCCTTAAGATAAAGGTTTTGCATTCCCTAATTGTCCCACAGCTGCAGTGCAGAGACGTCCTGGAATATCACCTGTATCTGCACGTGGTAATGGAGATGTCCCTCAGCTTCATTCAGACTGTCACTTGCTACCGACCTCACACAGACAGCATCCCCCTTCCTCACTGACCACTGTCTGTCCCAAGAGACAGTCTGACACAACAGGCCAGAGTTATGTAGGGACACCATTGCCTTTTGAGGCTGAGACAGAGTCCAGTGCAAAACGTAGGCCAAGCACACACGGACTGCACAGCCAAGCACGATTTGCTGCCTGCTGTTTCTCTCCAGTGTCTCCGTAGCCACGGCTGCTTTGCATTTCCTCCTTGCCGTAGCAGCAAGACTAACCCAGCATCCAGACACAGGAAGTCAAATCCCAGGAGTTCAAGGGAGTTGTGGGAGACACGGTGAGTGCCTCTCACAGTGCTTCCTTGCTGTTGAAGGAATTTGACAGGCAATACATTTAAAATGGGCTGAGTGGCTCTTGGTGGGGGTGCCTTGCAGGGGGTGGCAGAGGGATGGCGTAGAGCTGCTCATTGTTCTCCTGTTTAGCTGCTACCCCCTCAGTCTTTCTGCTCACCAAGGGATTTATCAGCACTCCATGCCAGCCATTTTCTTGGATTTGGCCTGATGACCAAAGCCGCCCTCAGATGAGAGGACAGCCAGATTCCTTCACATCTGTTCTGCTTTCTATTGTCTGCCATCATCAGGGGGACTAAAAGAAGATCACGGATACAGTGTCCAAGCGTGATGGAGTTGAAGTCAGTGGCCGTGGGGAATGGCTGGCACTCTTGCCATCAGACCTTTAAGGAGCTCTGTAAGACAAGCAGATGCCAATCTGTGGTGAATGCAGTGCTTGTTCTCTGCAAAACCTCCACTGTAGTCCCTCTTTGGCCAGCAAGATCCAAGTGAGTACACACTTAAAAGTGCCCTGTTAGACAGTGCACCCCAAGCGTGGCATCATACCATTGTAGGCTTTGTCTCCAGTGGCATCTGGGGGTGGGAAGTGGGAACTTTACAAATACTTGCCCTTCCTCTGCCACCTTCCTGCACCCAAAACCTCCCTCTCACTCTCTAGTATTGACTCTTACCAGTCTCATGCAAAGTTAGGCACTGGTCCTCTTGCTGTAAAGCTCTTCCCTTCTTCCAATACGCGTTGTTCCAAGTTGGGTACTGCAGACAGCAAGTGTCAGAAGGAAAACAACCATGTTAACAGAAATGGATTTTTCTCTCCACACTGATGGACAACAAATATTTTTAAACACAGTCTCAACCAGATGTACTAATTTGTACCTCTATAACCCCACAATCCTTTCTCGTAAGAAAGCAAAAGAACGGATGGATAATATTATGGAACTCCAGGGAGATGGATGGCTGCATAGTAGACACATTTGATCCTTCTCCAGTTCTCAGACAGGACTCCAACAAAGCACTTAATTTTTGAAGCCTGGCCTGCAGTCAAAACTAACTCTGAGATTTGCACACCAGTCCAGGTTCAAAAGCACCAACCATGGTTGCATCAGCAGTCTAAAGAGAGAAGGGATATGTAGACAAGACAGTAAGAGCAAGTTGTGTCAAATGCTAACTTTTGAAAACAGCAAAAAGCACAGATGCTCCCTGGGAGGGAGAAACGTAAAGCAATAGTGTCTAAAGAGATGTGAGAGGAATAGTGGGCAGCAAATTGGTCTTGGCTCCACAGGTCATGAATGTCAGCCAGAAAACGAAACACAAGCAGTTTGGTCTGCATTGCTTTCTGCCACAGCCTTGGAAGGCAACACTTACTACTGAGGTGACTGTAATCAGCAATCTTATGGAATAGTTATCTTGAGTGTGGGCACTCACCAGAAAGATACTGGGGAAACTCATTGCTTAGAGTCCAGCTCAGATCACTTAATCTCCCAGAGGGTCACATCTTCCTCTCCTCTCAGTCACAGCCTGCCAGAATCCACCACAGGAATCTGTAAAGGAAGAAACTTGTTTTTTACATACCTATTTTGCCCTATTTAGAGCAGGGACAAACCCAAGCTGCTGGAAGTGTGACCTGACCATCACATTCCTGATGACTCAAGAGTTGAGGACTCCAAATCTTGCTGGGATTACTCTTCTTTGAAAGTGGGGATTACTGTGACACTATCCCATGGACCCTGGCACACTTCTTTCCTTGGTCTCTTGAGTTTGCTCAGGTTGATAAAATGATGCCTCTGCAAACCCAGGAATTATGAAACTTTGTGTATGAGATACCCATGAAGAGACACACCCATAAAACCTTTCCTATAAAAAAGCTCCTTTGTGAAATGAGTAACTAAAATAAGAGCATCTGCTACCTCAAATATAAATAGTTTTTTCTGCCCAAATTAAAGGCAGATGAAAGACTTTTTACCTATTACTGTTCCTGTGAAAAGCAGGCAGCAACTTTGGAAAAGGAAATGCATGGAAGAATGGTCCTGAAGAGAGCCTGGAGAAAGGCTGCTCTGCTGTATGCTCTTTAAAAGATTTTAGGACCCAAGAGGAGAGAAGCTGCATGGAAGCAGGATTTCATACCTCATTGTAAAACATACAGGACCATGTCAAAAATCTCCAACTGCATGAACAATTTCTTTGCCTGGTGGAAATTACCCTTTGAAAGACATAGCAACTGTAGATCCATCTCTCCATAGGTAGTAAAGCCTTTGCACATGGGAAATGCCTGAAATGGGGAGATAAATAGAGGATATAACCATAGTCCACAAAAGCCATAAGGATGCAGACATCAAGGAAAAGAGAGAACTGTTTGGCTGGTTTGTGGAGCAGACATTCTGTCCAATGCCACGACAGTCTCTCAATGCTGGGATCCATCTGGTTTTGGACTAATCTCCAGGGAAAGTGGTGAGAGCCACTTTGCTTTTTGTTGCTTGTATAAAGCTTGACAGACTCAGACTCTGGGAGGTGCCCTGTAGTGAGCAGTCCTCTTCTGGCAAGGAGTTACCATCGCAATAAACACCAGCCTTTCTTGCCCCTAAATAACCCATGCAGATGCACAGCCTTGCCTTTCATGACCAAGAGTCCCAGAAGTCCTCCAGGGCAGGCTGCAGCACATTTCAACCTTTGGACACAGCAGGGCAGGGAACTCTAACAATCAGAAATCCAGGTCTAGTCTGCCATTATGAAGACTGCTTGGAGGCAGTGCAGATAGAAAAATATGGAATGCACAGCTTAAAATGGGAAGCTGCCCATCTGACTGTCTCCTGGAATAATTTTCTTTGCTTCCACAATCTGACCCTGGGCAGCTCCCTCTCTGCCCTGAGGCCTGGAGATATTCTTGGTGGTGCCACTGGATTAATATTGCAGGGAACGGAGAGGTGATATATGGTGCTGTCAGATGGGGACAGAGGAGAGCATGTCCTTCTCCAGGGAAGGAGACAGCAGCACAATGAGTGTGGGAAGGTGTCAGTCAACATTTGAGCCCCTCCACAAGGCTGGACTCCTGCTCTTCCAGCAGCAGGAATGCTAATCATCCGGATGAGCTGGTTGTTCCGCTGCTCCAAGGCTGACTGATACCAGCAATTAAAGCTGCATTTCTTTATAGGGCAACTTGATATGATTGCTGCATCTTAGGAACTCAGGCACTTTGGAGGCAGAGTTCAGAGTGGGCTTTGTCTTCTGGAGGGGGCTGTAAAGGCCTCACTGTCAGTGAAGTCAACACTCATGTCATACAGACCCTCTCACCATGTTAACTCAATTAACGTGTTTTGTGGGGGGGGGTTGCTGTGTTTTGTGTTTTCATGCTGCAGATCAACTAATTTTCTTGGTCCAATTAGAGTTACAGCTGCTAAAGCCTAAGGCATGACTGGCTGATTGGGTTTTGAAGAATGTGACATTTTGCAGCTAAAAGCTTTATCAAGGGTAAGCAGTAATAACCTCTTTTCTTGCTTCCTTTTTTTCTCTTTAAGCAATAGAGATTTGCTGTCTACAGCTGGACCCACTGCTTACACCAGAGTCTGGGCAGCTCATGATAAGTGACTGCTTCCCCACGGCTTTGCATCCCAGTCCTCCCAGCTCAGCCAGTGAGTGCCCCAGCCTACTGCCAGGGAAGGTAGATCCCTCTCATTAAACCATACACCTGATGTGAAACTGTCCCTGTGCAAACACAGGCGTGGCAGAAACTCCCCTGGATGCCCCGGGTGGGCTGGGGCTCCCATTTGCTTTAGTAGGAGTGCCCTCATCTGCCTGCTCATCCCACCTCCCCAGACTGAGTTACTGCCACATATGGATATAACCTTCCCTGCTCCATATGGATATAACATATCCTACTTCTCTCCTCACAGGCTTGCTGCACTGCACCTACACACACACCTGTCTGCACACTCACAGGAAATTCTCAGCACACTGGGAGTTAAGGGGACATTACCTTAATAAACAGACAGACTTAACTAAAGCCAACAGTGCTGCCAGAATGGCCCCAAGCCCAGCTTTGACGTGACTCTGGAAAGGCCACCAGCACATGGATGAATGAGCTGTGGCCTCTCTGGCTTCTTGAAAGCAAAATGCCACAGAGCAGAGAAAGAGTGTCCTTGTCACAGAGCTAATCCAGGCTGAGCAAGAGACACCTTGTCCTGAGACTCCCTCTGTGTGATTCATCTGAGAAATACCAGCTTGCAAAGCTTCTGATTAGGAGTCTTTTTCCAAAATGGCAACATCCCTTCATACTCTGTTGCCCACTGAAGGGATTTCCTCCTCTCATCCCACCCAGCTTTCCCCATTCTTTATAAGGGTCTTGAGACAGAGGCAGCCAGAGCTGTTCTGGGTCATGGTACTTGCTAAGCCAAAGAAAGAACCAGGGGTTCTTCCCTGCAAACAGTATTTTTCTGTAGATACAGGCTCACAGCAAGAGCTTGACTTTTAGAAGGGAAAGGAAATCAAATCCTTCAAAATGTGTCTGCTTTGAGGATTAAATCATATATATTCATTGCAGCCTATTTGTATATTTAGCACATTTTCTTGGCACAGATATAGATGCAATTCTCATTTCGTTTACACAGCTGCAAATCCCCATCTGAGTTAAAAGAAGAGGGTAAAGTCAGAGCCTGTAAATCCACTCTGGAAAAGATATTCAATCTTGTAAGTCACAGTTTACACTAGACCTTAACCACAAGAGACTGAGAGGTTGTCTATTTACTGTTAGAGTGAGGATGCAGGACTTACAGACAGTTTACTTCTAGAAGCCAGTTGTGCCCCCATCTGTAACTGCAAAGCATCTCAGCACATTATGGGTAATTAGCTGCTCAGTGGTGAAAGACTGCTGTGGTTTCCATTGGGATAAACCATATCCATAGCCTAAGTATCAAATGACAGCCTGGCACCACTGTCAGAGTCTGGCTCGTGAGTGGTCTGTGCATCGGTACACTTAGAAATCCAGAAAAAAACCCACACTTCCCTATTCTTCCAAAGGAAGGTTTTAAGCAAAAAATGTGCTGGAAGAGATATATCACGGGTTCCTGAAACCATTGGATACACCAGCTGGAGTCAGTTTTGGAGAATGCCTTTTCCACTTGCTCAGGGAGGATTTAGACATGGTTCAAACCTGCCACAAATGGCTCAGTCCTAAAAGGGGCATGGAGATCAGCCGCTTCTCTCCAGTTTCCCTCCATTCCTTACTGATAAAGGCAGCTTGGTGCAAATCCTCCTGTCTGTATTCATTACTGGTAGATCGGACTATTCTTTTAAGACTCTTCTTTTTAACTGGAATATGGCATTTTACTCATGCCATGTTTTTCACACCAGGTCCAAAATATGGCATCTCCATATGGCTGCAAAACATATTAGCCAGTCTGAACGTGAACATTGATGTAGAGTTAAATATTAAAGACACAGTAAAAATCTAGTATATAGTTCATAATTCTGGCTTTGTTAAAATGTTCTCAACATGTAAAAAACTATACATGTTAATATAAATTAACATTGTGACTTTTACTCCTTCTATTTGAAGCCTGGATCTGGACTCCAGGATTTTCCTGCAAGCCTTCAGACTCGGATTTGGTTTTTGACAGATGAAAACAAATACGAGAGGCTGGCGGGTGGAACATCTCTGCTCAGTACTGGCGTAGCTCAGGAAACTCTGCATGCGTGTGGGGGAAGATGGGCCTCGACATCTCCCAAAAGCTGTGCAGCACATCAGCTTTATGCAGAGGGTTTTAACACACAGCCTACCTGGGAGAAGAGCAGGGAAGTCATGGGCTGGGGCAACATTGTGCTGGAGTTACCACCTAGGTAACTCCAGCACAATGGGGAATGATGCTCCCTCCCACTCCACTGGGGAATGATGCTCCCCCAGCAAGTCTGCACCAGTCTAAGTGCTAATAACAATCCTGTGCTGGGAACAGACTGAGGCCCCTTCCTGACAGCAGCATCAGAAGCACTGGGAGAAAAATCAGTTTTTCATATTAAGAGGGAGTTCAAGAGACTCCGATACTTGAGCAGGGGAATAGTCTGCTGCTTTGGCCATGAACTCTGTCTGTCCTACACTCCAGCAGTGGGACAGGGCTGGTCTGATTCTGGGTCAGCTCTCTCATTGCAGAGCATGGTCATGGGAACATATACACACNACTCTGTCTGTCCTACACTCCAGCAGTGGGACAGGGCTGGTCTGATTCTGGGTCAGCTCTCTCATTGCAGAGAGCATGGTCATGGGAACATCCACACTACGTGTATGTTAGCTTACTCCTGGCCTCTGCTGGAACAGATAAACCAGCTGCTACTGAGGCAAAAGCTGTGTGTTCTTCTATGGACATTTAGCTTCACCCTTCAGGCAGAATGGTGGAGTCCTCACCAGACTTGGCTTCCTCAGAGCTATACAGCCCTTCAGTATTGTGCCCCCAGGCACTGACTGCTTACATCTTCTGCCAAGGGCGCTTTTCTGGCTCTTTCTCTGGCCCAGAGTGCCGACTGTCTGGTGTGAGCCTTGGAGTAATCCCTGGGCACTCTGCCCAGCAACCACAGGAGTTTCATGCACCTTCCAAATCTATGGAAACTGGTTTTGAGATGATGCTCTCAGCAACTGCTGATCAGTGCTCTCCCAGGATCTGAGACTCAATGGTGGCATGTAACTTCCACCCAAGACCTTCTGGAGCAAATTTCTTAGATGGGGAGTTTCCAAGTCTAGCTTGCTCCTTTAGGAATTTAGTAATGCCTATAAGGACATGAAATAGCCTTTGATTAGGAACTCCTAACTGCTACTTATTTCCCTGGAGAATTTGGCTGTTTACAGCTTTGCTCATTCTTCTGTACTCTCACTCCAAACCAACTGGAGGTTGTTATTTTGGGGCTGCATTCAAAAACACCCATATGGGAAGAACATAAGTTGCTTTCAGAACAAAAATAAGTCATGGTTATGTGCATGCTTTAAAAGACAGTCAGTCCCCGTCTGCTTCTTGCAGCAGTATTCAAGCACCTTGATCTTTCGCAGTATTTACCCAGCAACTCAGACAGCAAAGCACCTGGGAAAGATGGAATGTAGCCATAACTCTCTTTTCAGATGTGAATTGGCTAGTTTAGGCACTTAGTCTACAAGGAAATGTGTTGCAAACCCTAATTCTCCCAGTGAATTGCTTAGGCATCTGACTCAGAGTGGGTCACCTGGGCAGCCATCTCCTCCGCTCCTATAGCATCTGCTTGTAGCATCTTCTGCCTTTTTCCCCTTCCCTCTCCCCATGCCAGCTATACCTGGCTGTACCCTATCCAGATGCCCTCACAGACTGGGGGGAGCAGGGGCACACAGACGGGACAGGCTGTGGAGGCTGATCTTAGCCTTAAGGATCCGCACTGCTTCCTCTGGGGGATAAGAAAGGTGAAGGACCGAGGTTTAAAATTAACAGTTGTCAGGAGAGATTAATTGCTATAAATTTTAAAAACTGGCTGAAACAGCTATTTGCCAGGAATGAGAGTTTACTGAAGTGGTGGATGGCTTTGACAACTGAGATCCCTTTTGCAGCTGAATAACATTTTCTCTGCTTTTGTTTCCAGTTTACCTCAGTCCAACAGTTAACCCCCTCAAAGCTAAGAAGCAGAATAGACAATGAAAAGGGGAAGTCTGTCTTCTTCAAAATTAGGGTGATATCTGCTAGCTCTGCAGACCTGATGAACACCAAAAGGAAAATAACTTTCATTAGTATATTTTCTTTGGGTAACAAACCATGTTTCAATGTAAAATATTTTGATAAGTGACTTCTGTCCAGCACAGGTAATGTTGCTTGACTTAGCTAATAATATCAGTTTAAATGCTAGTTTTCTGGATTCTCAGCTGTTTCCTAATGATATTTACATAGATTAGGAATTCTAAAAATGTAACTGTTTAAAAAATGGTGAATGGTTGTTCCACTATACTAAGATGTTTAAGCATGTGCACAAGTTATTCTCTTGATTTGCAAAAAGAAATACCTTATTTATTCTTCAGGGTGTAACTAGTTGCAAATCTGACTGTCAAGTAGCAGGGGGTAAAAAAAGCTACTTCTCTTTTTCCAGAGAAACAATTTAGAAGAAAAATGAAAAAAAAACCTCACAAAAAACTCAAACTCATGAATAACAATAATAAATTAAACTTTCTTGTTTGGTAGCTTTAGTCACAGCTAAATGCAGTGATTTTAAAAACACATTCATTTCGGCCAGCTGCCCTTGCAATGATGACCTGACATTTCTGAGGGGGGCAATCAAATATGATTCTGTTATTTGTTTGTCCACCTGTTACAAAGCAGGGATAGACAGGTCCCTGTGCTGAAATGAGATTGAGTTCCCGTGTCCTCTGGCTCAGCTATCTCTAACCTTGTGTGCACCATGCTGTCTTTGTACTCTGTGGAATCGTGTTCTTGCCAGAGACATTAAAATGTGCTCCATTGCCTGGATCCTGGGGTCTGCTAAAAGGAGTGAAAGAATTGCATAGCTCACATGTGCAATCCTTATGTGTGGTCCTTTCTTCCAATGCCGAGGAGTTTGCTGTCTCTGTAAGCCTCAACCAATAACCTCCCACCCAGCCTCGCTCAGTACGCTCTGGTTCAGTACACTGTGGACCCGAAATACCTTTCCAAGTACAGCAGCCTTGTGATGCAGTGCTTAACGTTCCTTGGTCATGTAGCCAAGTAAGTTAGAAAGATTGATTGCCTTGTCTTTTCATGCTGCTGTAGCTCTGGGCTGGATGATGGGTGATTCCTGGCTCTCTTGGTCCAGCTTCACTCTCGCAGCTTCTCCTTGCCAACCTCTCTGTCAGCCCTTTGATGCCTCCTCCAGCTTTTGCCACTGGTGGGTCTGTCTGCATGCTCAGTTCACAAGCTCCTAAAAAGGCTTTGGCTACAAATCCCTGGGTCTGTCCAGGACATGGATTTTATCAATCTGGGAAAGTCACTGCTGACCTGACATCTGCTGTCCCTGTGGACTTTGCAACCATGGCTCCTCATCTCAGATGTGAGCAGTGCTTTCTTCTAGCTCCCAGCAAACGTGTCTCAGCAGCAGTGTGGATGTGGGAAGCCCATGTCTCCTAGGTAAGGGTGCTTCCTTAGAGATAGATGAACACAGGGCCCTGTACTGGAAGTACATGAGGCACTGTTAAGGGGAAATTGAAGGGGAGCATTTACACCTGTTCAAGAACTCTCTACTCCTCCCTTCCCTACATACACCACAGGAAAAAATTAAAGTGCCCATATTTTAACTAAGAATCAGGTTCAGTTAAGTCAAACCCATAATTTAGGTGCAAGTGTACATCTGGGTGATGCTGCACCACAGACACCAGATCTCGATTGTCACAGATGTAGTTTTCTTGGGATATATCCTTCAGTTCACCCTTGTTCAGGTGACACCAAGTCTTTGCCACCCCTGGGAGAGCCAGGAGAAGGGTTGGTACCTGCAAGATGCTGTGGCAAGCAGAGGGAGGGAGCCCCAGGAGGCAGGTGTGGAATGGGGAGGTCAGCATGTTCCAATCTTGCAGAAACCCTGGGAGTGAAATGTGCAGCTGGTGGGAAGTCTTCAGACCCCACAGGAAGAGGAGCTGCAGAAATTCCTCAGGAAGACGGATAAGCGCTCTCCCAAATTAGTCAGCATCTAAATATAGTGGCTCAACCCTTGCTGGATGACATGTAATCAGACCTCTACCTTAATGCTGTATTATATTGTTAAGCTGCATTATCAAGAATAATCATCACATATGTGTGATTAATACACCAATACCAACGCAATGTATTATAATTAATTTTTTTCCCCCAGAGACAGCAGATATGGGTGTATGTGGTGGTGAAGACATCCTTTAAAGGCAGGCTTTAAACTGTCTCAAAAATGAATCATCTTGAAGTGTGTAGGTCAAAAGATCGCTGTAAATATGTCTGTTACAAACTTTAGGATAACTGCAGTTCACCAGCTTGCTTTTCAGGTGGGGAGCTTTGTTCTTCCAGTTTCCTGCATTTTAGGGGAACTTGGGGTTTTTTTTGGCCAAAAGGATTCAGGTTTTAGAAGTATAATTCTTTAAAATGTTAAATGGCCAGCTGAAAAATAATAAAGACTAAATGACTCAATGATCACAAGAGCCTCTTCAAGAAGTTAGCAGATATTCCCACATTCATAAAATATGTCATGATGTTGCAATAGGAAAGAGGCTTTACAAGATTTCTGTGGAACGCAGAGCTTTTTAAAAAAATCATTGCTTTTTTCTAGAAAAGCATCTTATGAAGGACAGCAGTATCTTCTTAGAACAAAGGCCTGGGAGGACCAATTAACTCTATTCCCTTTTCCATAGCAAAGTGCATTGCAATATCTAGTTCACTGGCTCTGCTTTAAAAGCATTGCTAGTTTTTGCCTCACTAGTCCTATCAGCAGGGGTTGCTCAAAGGTTAAATGCATTTGTGGAAAACTTTTGCTCATTTGCCACTTTTTAACATCATCCTGTGTCTGGAACAGCTGCTCTCCCAACCTGATATTTTCCTCCTGCTGTGTTTAGCTGAAGCCAGACTCCAGAGATAGGCTGTTGTAGTCTCTCCTTGTATGACAGCATCTCCTTAAACTCCCCAGGACATGCCTTTCTCTGCCTGTTGGATTCACCTTTCCTGAACATGGCTCGACTAGGGTTGAATGCAGCCTGCCAGCCTGAGTTTCACCGCAGCTGATACCCACTATTCTTTAGATGTCTGAGCATCTGAGCAGTTTTTTTAATTCCTTGAAAAGATACTCACATGTATCCTAGGAAGACCTGGACTCACTTTCCAGTCCCTTAGGGATGTCTCTTTCCAAAGGCTTCATTCCAAAGGCTTTTCATTTCAGAGGTGAGTGCAGAACAGGTGATTAACCCATGGAATTCACCTTGTCACAGCTGCTGTCATTTGCTTCCCCATTCCCACCAGGACAAAGTCTCATTGAGATGAGATTCCTTTGGTGTAAAGCGAATTCTCAGGGAAAGCAGCTTTGGGGGTTCATGGATGAAGCGGGCAGCAGATTACGACCCTGTGTTGTATTTTTGGCTGTGATGCTGATTTGATATTAAGCATTCAGTAGGTCATTCCTCCTCTGTATCCTCTCCATCCACATTTCTGTTTTGTCTGTTCACACATTTACAGTCCTTGGGGCAGCAGCTCTTCACAATAAAGCCCAGCACAATGCCTCTTGCATTCAGCGACTCTAATTGCTGCTGTTTTAAATACTGATAATCGCAATTCAATGAAAAAAAATTGTTTTTGAAGTAGGAATTCTGCTCTCATCCCAGAGGCTGATTGCTCTGACGTTATCAGTGCACAGCTCTAGTTTAGCTTTACCATTTCAGTCCAAGGCTGTAATACTGCATCATGGGAGCTCAGGGCTTTCAGAATAGCATCTTTCCTATTCACATCAGACCATTCAGCATGTAATCTTTTTATCTCCTGCTGCAAATGCTTCTTATGGTGAGTCCAATCTTCTATTGCAGCATTATTTGAAGTGATTAGATTTGACAGATTCTTAAATTCTGACTCCCAAACTTGATTTTTGGAGGTATCGAGGCACGATGCTTCATGATACATTTCCCCCCAGATTATGATCAAAAATGGAGCAGTGATTGTTGTTGGTTTGAAGTTGAATCTTATTTCCCTTTAGGCATCTGAATAAGGCAGTTTTCTGGAGCTTGATACTCACAGAGGAAACACAAGATTAAGAGCTTAATCAAACTAAGAAACAATGCCTGGCAGGAGCCAAATACCTCCCAGTCTCCTTCTCAGTATCAGCCTGTGCTTAGAACTCTCTGTATGAAAATTCCTGGTCAGGAACTTTCCAAAGAAGCTTTTTTTTTTTTTTTTTTTAATGTTTTCATGCCCATCCACTGAAATGAGGGGGTTTTTTTCAGGGATAAACCATCTGAGTTGAAACTTGTCCTTGAGGGAGGTTGGTTGTCATTCAGCACTTTGTTGTGTGTTTTTTGTCATTGTTGAAACTGAAGAGAGAGACCCACTCCCCAGAGTAGATTCATATCAACGCAGGAATAGAAGAATATTTGCCGTTCCAAAAACTTCTAAGGATGGAAAAATACACTTACTATACATATTTATTCTGAAATATATCTCCCACTGAAGACAGCAGGCTGATTTCCATCTCAAATGAATCACAGACACTTCTACTGGCCTGCAGGGATATTCTGCATCTATGTGGTCTTCTCATCCCAAAGAACTTACAAATATCTTTACAGCCCATAGATATAGGATCCAGAGTCAATAGCAGGTTTTGCTACTTACTTCAAAGGCTTTACATTAGTCCTCTCTATACACAGCAGGATTTACTTTAGGAAATTCACATCTGGTATGAAATGTGGCATCTGTGTAACAGTCTGGAGGGAGCTTTAAGCTTCTCCAGAGTGAAAAAAAAAAAAAAAATTAAAAAAAAAAAATTCCACCCAGAAGTGCAGTTAAAGTTTTCCAGGCTGGAATCCGACCAGGACACGAGGAGTCTGACCATTGCACTTGCAAATGAACATAAATGATAGGTTGCCTGGGTTTTTGTCTGATCAGAATTTAGAAAGTCTTTTGATACCTGAATGTCAGCCTCCCATTAAAGATATTATTACATTTCTGAGGAAAGAAAATGGTTCAGTTATGCCAAGTAGCAGGAAAAGAAATGTCTATTTTGTAAGAGCTAAGCTAAAACTGGTCACTAGCTTGCATTAACACTGTAAACAGGGGTCCAGGAGAAAGCCAAAACACTAAAATAAAATGCCAGGGTTCATAAAAAAGAAGGCAAGTTGTCTCTTTAAATGGGAAACGAGAATTGTGGTAAATCAAGATCTATTTCTAACATTTTGAAAGTTATTCTGTTCATCTTTTGGACTGCAGGAGGTGGGATAAATCTTTATCCTCTGAAATGGTTCATAGTTCCTTTTGCAAAGAAAAGGACAAAAGGCTGCACTTTATTTTAATCATCCCTCTGACTCTAGCTGGTACTGAAAGCCACCTGATTGGCAGCCCACAAGAGTGAAATCTTCCACTTACCCACAAAAAAGCTACAGCTGTGATAGTGGGAAGGCAAGCTGCTCACCACCAGGAGAGGACCGTGGAGGAAAATGCTTAGACCAAGTGAAAAAGGTGCTGTTCATAATACATTTGAACCATTCAATTCCACTGAAAATTAGACTGGAGGGCTGTGATGTTGGCATCTGGCCATTGTGTCAAGGATCCTCTCCATTTCACCTCTATTTATGTAGCTCAATGAAAAATCCACCAGGCAGGAACCACTTCCAGTTACTAATGACCAAGGCTGTGTTTGAATGAGTGGCTGACAGTGGAAAGTATTAGCACTCCCTAAATTCAGTCTTCTTTTGTAAGGACCCTCTTAAACCTGTAATCTCTTGTGTTGTTGAGGGTTTGGTTAGTAGTCTTTTCTGAAAAAATCCCCTTCAGCTTTAATATGACTATTTTTAGCAAATATCTATAGTGAGGGAAGAAATATGTCAGTGAGGCCCAGCAGTTTCAGGTGAACAGAAGATACCAGCAGTTCAGTCTCTAGACAGCATCAACATCCTGGCAAGCATTCCCCACCTGTTGGACCAGTATGGCCTGAAACGTGTGGTTTCAAATCCAATGGCCACTCGTCTCTGGCAAGTTTGTCCTGCACTCTGTCCCCAGCCAGGTCCCCCAATCCCTTCCCTTGCCCTGATACTGATGATTTTCTGCACCAGGAGTGAATCAGATAACAGGGTTAGGTAAAAAAAAATAAAATCAGTTTTCAAGAGGTTTTTTCTCTAAACAAGAAGGGGTCAAATGAGCCCCTGTTCCATCAGGAAGGAGGGGAGGTGAAAAGGTAGCTGTCACACACCTTCCTCATGTGGACAGTCTGTGGTGATGTCCACATGAATCTCAGCCAAAGGCTGCAGTTAGGGTTTGGGAGAGGGTTAGGATTAAAAAAGCCACAAAGCCCAGAGCTCCAGGGACACTGGAAGTGCAAAAGGCATGCCAAGGGGAGCACAGCACTGCCCCGACATTGCTCCCTTCACACCTCTTGCATCTTGACTACCCACGGTGGCAGAGCAAAGGAGAGAAACATCCCTTAAAGAATGGTATCACCAGAAGTTGGTTGAGCTACCTCAGATTGTGACCAGGGAAATGCCTTCAAATCTCCTTGTTTCCTAACCTACTCTCGCTCAGCATTCGTCTGATGTAGGTGTTGGGAAATACATACACAGATGGAATTAACTGAATTAACAGATTTATTGCTAATGGATTAATTGTTACTGGCTTGTGAATTAAACCTCCATGGAAACACAGCATAAGTTGTCCTTGGAGCCCTTTCAGAAGGGGAAGTTGGTCCTTGGATTCTGAAAGCTTGTGAAACTGCCCCAAGGGTATTTCTGTTTGACAAGTTTAGGTCTAATGGCTCTGCACAATAAGTTAGCAGAGCTGTTTCTTTGTTATTCTGAGTAAAGTGAGAGTGTCAAGTAGGTGCCCGGGTAGGAGGAATGGGAAGCACCATGCCAACAAAAGGCATAAGTCCGTATCTGACAAAAAAAAAATCCCTTCAGTTTGCCATTGAAACTAGGGTTTAATACTCACTGATAGCAACAGAAATATCCCAGGATGGCAGAGAATATACCTGGAAGGGATACAACCAAGTTAGGCAGGATAACTCGAAGCCACGTAGATACCCTGAGGTGGAAGGAATGTGAAATACAGCAGAAGTCTTGTGTGGAGATGGGAAGAGGGCCTTAAATGTATGTCCTTTACATACATGAAAGTCCTGGATAGAGGTGTTGTGTGGAATCAAACCTCTTGTACAATGTGCCCTCTGGTACACTGGGCCTCTGATCACTCATCTTCCTCCTAAAACTTATGTTCCAGAGATCCCTGTGATCTTTAGGGCCCTCATCCCACCCTCTTCTGAACCAAACCAGCCCATTCACAAGTCCTTGTCCTTCCCATGCTAGAGCTCAGATCAGCTGAGTACCTTGGTACAGACTAACCATTTTTATTTTCTGGTTTTACTGATTTTCCTCCAACTTAGTGAGTCAAATCTGCAAACCGATGAGTCCAGTGGGTGCCAGAAGTACCCGTGAGAGGCTGCTGGGGATTGTGACTTTTCTCCTTCAGTGAAAGGGATACCCTGGATCCATGGCAGTGCTGGTCTTACGTGCCTGCAGCTGCTGCTGTGACACAGAGTGCTTTTGCGAATTTAAACTAAGGGATTAGACAAAGAAGCAGCTAACCTAGAGTGCAGCACTGTTTTGTTAGAACTAAAACCTTTCTACATTTTTCAGCAGATCTTTATACTTTGTTTAAAAACACATTGCTCAGATATTTCATTTTAACCTTGACATGTTTCTGTCAGCTTTTTTTTGCCTCCTGCCTATGTTTTCCTGCTTGTAAATACAGAACACAGTGCTATCTAATCCTTCTTCAGTTCTACATTTCCAAGCAATTGTTGGTCAGGCTGGGGCCTACTCTGTCCCCTTCTCCTACTGAGGCAATGCTGTTCTGTGACCACCCTAAGCTAAGAGCTGGCCAAGCGCTGCTTCCTCCCGCTTAAGAGATCAGCCTTGCACAACACCAACCTCTGCACAGCCTGACTCCTCATTCCAGCTGTTGCTTGAGGGAGCCTCCTCCCTCTGCCTGCACCACCCAGGCAGGGCAGAACCACACTTAAACACTTGTAGGATGAGGTGGAAACTGCATGAAGGCGGTGAGACTCTCCGACATCCCCTAGAACTGAACTTTTGTGTTTCTAGTTGATATTTTTACAGGAAATATTTTTCATGGATTCAAAGCTAGGGGAGTTTAGACGCTTATTTTATTAACCCCTATTTTCATGGCTTAGAAGCCTGGGGAGCCTAGAGCAAAGACTTGAACATGGTGTGGCCCTCACTGTGGAATCCTTCCTTTCTGAGCACACCCAAGAGCTCTCTACCTGTTTTGCTGTTTTCACTGGAAAAGCATTTGTAAAACAAAAGGAGACCCATGAGAAGCAGGGAACTAAAGGCAGAGTATATAGGACACAGCCAAAGCCAGAGAGAGCGACTGGACCAGCGGTGCCATCAGAGAGTTAAGGATTTTGATCTCATGTTGAGCTGAGAAGGATGCTCTCAGTTTACTGACAGAGGAGACAGTATGAGAACAACTCGCTGTGTGTGCTGACAGATGCTTATTTGGCTGTGCAGCAATGCTGATTTACTCTTGCTGAGAATCTACACAATTATTCCTCTATGCAGAGGAGAAACTAGAGCCTGCAATAACTCTCTCTGATTAGCTCTGGAGAGATGAGTACTATTTGTTCCCCCTCCTTTCTGTAAAAAACCCCTATTTTCCTTGCCCAGATCTCTCAAGCATCCTCCTGTGTAATGCTTGAGTAATCCTGTTATGTGATGACAGACATATCCAGCATATCAGGGAGGATGGGGAAGGGGCTGCAGTGGGAAGCAGCAGCTGTGGAGGCTGGTGTATGTCCTGTGGCAGTGTGGTACTGCAAGGACTCTCCCACCCAGGCACCATGGTTCAAAAGACACCCAGGACATCCAGCTCCATCTGGGCTTGGAGGGCTTTGGGGAAGGAAATAGCCAGAGTATTATGTCCTACACACAAGGTATGGGATACCTGGCCTGCCATAAGGAAGAGTGAGGCAATTTGAGTTTCACATTTTAATCACCAGCCTCTATTGTACTTGCCCCCACCACTGCTTGCAAAATACAAAGCTGCCAGGCTTCCTTTATCTCTGGATATTTTCTGTATCCTTGAGGAATATCTAAAATATGTGGGCTTCCCCCAGCCCTGTGGGTGAGTACTCTTTCCCACGGATGTCTCTTCTCCTTAAATACCATAGAAAGACACCGACATGAAGAGAAACGGATCTATAGTAGTTTACCATGGAAGCCAGCCCAATATGTAAAAAATAAGAGAGAGGACAGGTCCCCATGGGCCCTGAAGATCTGCTTGGCTCAAACTGCTGTGACATCTCAGTGCTGTGTACCCCAGCAGATGCTTCTGTCCCTGAGCAGCATAGAGGGATGGATAGCCATTCATTCTGGTTTGAAAGTGAACCGGCAGGAGAAACGACCCCCACTCAAATACCTTAACAGAGATTTCAGGTCGGAGTTATAATTTACTAGAGAGATTACAATAAATGCAACAATACAGAGAAAAACTGGCTTACACAAAGTCAGAGTACAACCTGGCACTATTTTCATCAGGGTAGTTGCAGTCCTGTTAAAAGCAATGGTCCTGTGGAAATTCTGGTTTTCTGGATCCATTGAGAGGTGGCGTCCCAGGTCTCCAAACCCCAAGATTATATACGCTCAGGTTCAGGTGGGAACGCTCAGCGCCTCCTCCAGGCCAGGGAGTTTTACAATGAAATGATGTAATTCTGTGAGTCACGGGTTACTTTGGGAGTCCTTCATGGTCTAAGTCCTTGCAGCTGTCTATTCTGCTGGTGCCATTGAGTCCATTATGGCCCATTAGAAGAGATGATCCCCACAGGGTGGGTGTAACTGTGCTGGTGCTTCCCCGGAGGGAGTTATCACAGCTGAGTCATTTGCGAAGGAAAAGAAACATTACCCTGCCTTGCAGAGTTTTTCCCTATCTCATTTAACACCGAGTTTGTAGCCTGAGGTGTCAGGTGTGCACTGGGCAGCTCCTGCAAACCACTCGTCATTAATAGTTCATCAGAAATGACCTAGAGGAGAGTAGAACGCACAGTTTGGTTACACCCCTACAGCACTAAACTGGCCCTCTGCTCCTGTAACCAGAACGTCACTGAAAGAGGGAAGAGGGGAAAACTGACTGCAAGTTTTTAAGACATTGTTTCCTGAAACCCTCTCCTAGATTTCCTGATGTTTGTGCTTTAGTGTGCGCCTGTGTCAGTTTTCCTTTGCTGCCCGCAGAGGCAGCCCCCGTTGTCTTTCACAGCCCAGCTCTGGGTGTGGCATGGCCACGGGGAGCTGGCTCAAACTCTGGGCTGTGAAGAAACCCAGCCAGTGTCTGAACACAGAGGCTTTGCCTTCAACAAGCATGGTGTTATCCAAGGGCAGAGGTGAATTCGAGGGGTATCGTCTGTGCTTTCAGTGCGTTGGCCACCTGGAACCACGGAGAGTCCACAGCACATCTCTCACTCCGGGGTGTGCCTGGGCACTGAGGGGCTCGGCTTCTGTAGCCGCCATAGCGATAGGAATGCACACACAGCCTGTTTTATTGCAAGTGAGATTGAGAGCTCACAGTATTAATACTGGCAGTCTAATGGGCAAAAATTGTGAGCCAGCATTTGGGACTTCACCCCCTCCCCATTCCTGTTTGGGCCAGCTCAGACAAAGACATATTGCTCAGCTGGCTGAGCTTAACCCTCTGCATGCCCATCTGCATAGACTCTGGGTCTGCTTTATATCACTTTTGTCGCATTCAGCTCCTTACTGAGCTGTGATGTATTAGTGTGGCTTTACTGTCACCAGAGAACACATTCATGTTTTATTTTGGCTGTTCCAATTAACTCTTTCTGTCTTTCCCCTCAGTTTTTCTCCTGGAGCCTTCCGCACTCCAGGTTTTCCTCCCACTTCTTCTTCCCTGAGTGGTGCCCTGGCTGTGACACCCCATTTGCTGAATTTAAGCATCCAATACGAGGACGGTGGCGAAAACCAGCTGTGTCCCTGCTCAACCATTCCCACCTCTGCCCTCTGTTCCTTCCTCTCACAGCCCTTGCTGCATCCCATGCCTCCTCCTGGCCTCTCACCCCAGCACAGCTAGATCATCTGGAAAATGTTTTGACAAGCACTAAATGGAACTACTTGAAAACTGGGTCAAAATCAACAAATAATTTTGGCTGGGGAAAAAAAAAGTTGTGAAGAGAAGGAGGAATTTTGAAAATGCCATGCAATGTCACTTAGACATGTGCAAAATGAGATGTTCCATTTTGGAAAAGCCTAAATCACATCAAAGATTTTCAGACTGACTTCAGACTTTCAAACAGCATTCCAATCACTGGATTTCACAACAGTGGGTTTTGATAGCTGACTAGCAATTTTGTATTAAAAAAATAGAAAAGATTTGCAGAAGATTCACAAGACAATGGTGAAGTGTTTTCTCTTGGCCTGAGCAAAAAGGCCTCGGGATGACTTGAAACACCTTTTCTTTCAGGTTTTCACTTTTTTATTTTGAGAAAAATATATGCAAACCTTTCTACTTCAGGTTGACCCAAACAATCCCCTCTACCTCCCCAGTATTCATCCCAGTGAAAAGACACACTAAGAGGGATCCTCTTTCACTCAGTCCAAGCCAGGGCCTTGACTTAACCATTTTAAACAGAATTTTGTACAGCTTCTTTCATCTTAGGCAACAGGGGCAGCTGCCCGAGACAGATTGGCTTTGCTGGACTAAGAGTAGCCTTTGAAATCTACCCAGTAGGCACACCTAGAATTTAAATACAATGTGAAAAGATCTGAAGTTAATGTAATGCACTTTTAATGCAGCCAAGACTAGAGGTAACAGCTTTCAGCATGATGCTTCACTGAGAGAATGAAGCGGGCGACCCACTCCATTGAAGTTTGAAATTAAAATGGAAATGAACTTCCCCACTCATCCATCATGACACCCTCACCTTAAAAAAGCTGAGGTCATCAAGAAAAAAGATGGGTTGTATTTTTTTAATTCTGTTTCCATTATGCTGTGAGTTAATTTTCATGGAAATTCTGAGAAATCACTTGGGAGAGAGCCCAGAAAAAAAAGCAAAGAAGGATGGATTTTAAGTGGTTTATAGGAATTTGAAAGAGAAGACCATGATTCATTTCTGAAGTGAGGTGCCACTTCCTTCAGCCAGGAACAGTCCTAGCAGCCTCCTGGCATTCCCGGGGGTCAGGTTTCCAACCGGGAGCTGCTGTGCAGGGTGTGTGCATGACCTGGCTTGACCAAGGGCATCTTTGCTCGAAGCAAGGGTGACAAAGGGCAGCCAGCAGCACCCAGAGCCACAGCCATACCCCGGGTGCTGCGTCCCCAGCCGGTGCCTGCCCACCCCAGGGCTTGCAGGCTGTCACTGCTCTGTTCTGCCACAGCAGTGACTTGTGCTATCCCATCTGCATCCCATTCTGCACATCAGGGATTGCAGTGTGGGCCCATCTTCACCACACAAAGGTCTCAGCACAAAATGTGACTTCAAAGGCTGGAAATGCCCCCCTCACTAAGCCAGGGGTCTGACTGCAGGGTCTGAATCTGGCTGAGAGCCAAAATCCGCAATCCTGTCCACCATTTGTGGCATATTTTTCTCCTCCAGCATCTCTTTGGTGTCTCTCATCACTGCAGCTTGCTAATTAGCATGCTTATTGTGGGTTGCTTGCTTCTTTTGAAATGTGCTAAGACACACAGTTCTGGAAAAAGCACACTGACAAACTTGAAACACCTGTAATTATCTGCAGTAATAGAACTTGGGTCCAATGGCAGCGAGCCACGCTATCCTACTGTATCACATCCTCTGCCTATGAGCAGGCAGATGTCCCCTGCCTCCCAAAGCACCTTCCCCACAACCAGGTAGCTCTTGGCCCTCCACAGCAAGGAGTGCTCATCACAACCAGGCAGCAGTGCTGTTTCCACACCTCGCTCAGAAGTGTGTCTGTTGCTTCAGGGGACAATTGAGTACAGCTGCCAAAAAATCACCAGGGAATCTTCAAACTCCACAATTAAGATAATTTCACTGCCTTCCTTGTCAATTCCTTGCTAGATCTGAATCCTGTAGGACTCAGTCAGTACGACCCACCCCATCTTTCTCGCCTGGCCCACACTGCTGAAATCAAACTGGATGCTGTGAAACCTGATTCACTTATGCCTCCTTAATTCAAACTTCAGGGCACAGGCAGTATGACACAGAAAACCACTGCTGGAGGAAACAAACATTGTGTTTTAACCAGCACCAGCCTCCCTGCCTGATAAGGAGGACACCAGTTCGCAGGTTCTTCCACTTTCTTCCAACCTACGCATCAGCCCCTGCATCCTCGCTCAGATCACACAGCATCTGTATGATCTGAATCACACAGGCAGGGTTTATTCATTGTCACATGGCTGGAGAAAACCCACACTCATCACTTGACATATCTGGAGCTTAACCCAGGACAAGGGAGAGACCGACAATTTAGGCAGCAGTTGGAAGATCCCTCGCTGGAAGATCCTGTGGGAAATGGGGACCTGATGAAGCTGCTCAGGCCTCCAGGAAGCTCTGTACTCATGAGTGCACCAGCCATGTCAGCGCAAAATTGAGCATCCTGGAAAATGCTTTATCTGAAACACAGAAGAGTAACAGGACAGTTGAACCTAAAGAGCAAAACATTTTCTGCCCCTCATCTGAGATGGGCAGCCATACTATCTGATCAGTCTAGAATAAAGAGCTCTATCTCTACCTTAAAAGGGTAACCAGCCTGCCTGCTCACTCCTGGAGGTGTATCCATAAACTCTCTCTGCTCCTTTAGCTGGATCCAGCTGCAGTGTTTAGTGGGGCTGGGCTCTCGGGCTGATTCTTGTCACCTGTGCCATTCCTCTTCACTGATTTAAAAATACTGGTATGCTCCACTACTCTTTGCTAGGTGCAGCTTTCTGTGAGCCCACGGAGTGGTTCCAGCACAGTGATGAATTGCACAGCTCAGGCCACGCATCACAGCGTGGTGAAAGTGCAAGATGGAGGAGAAGATGAGGTGGGAGTTCCACACTTGGCATTTGCAGCACTTGCCCACCCGTGAAACACAGTGATCTGGAAAGGGATGGTGACATTTCTTCATCACCCCTGAGCTAATGTCTGTGCCTCTGGGCTTGCCTTGCTCACATCTGAATCACCCCATGATGGTTGCAGCATTCCCCTTCCTGCTCTGTGCCAGCTTCTCGCCTGGGCTTTGGAGCAAGTGAAGACATTGTCCTGTGTGGGCACACACCAGTGACCACCTACGACACCTCTGCACATCCTCGCTGATGCAGTGCAGCCTTTGTCTCACAGGTGCATGACCATGAAGGCAGCAGACTGTTTCCATCAGAGGGTGGCACAGTCTCTCTGCTGACCAGGGCCAGCCACCATGTCAGAGGGAGGACAGGTGACAGTGAGGGACGGAGGCAGGAAGGGATGCTCCTCACTGCATGGATTAGGACAGGAGGCTGGGAGAGTGGTTGGCCACACTGTACCTCCCTGACTTGAGTCTGAAGCCACGTGGCAGCAGATACTCTGCGTGATCTGGGACACCCTCATCTCAAAGGGGCAAGATTGGCCAAATTGGTGGTTGGAGGGGCTTGGCCCTGCAGCCCTTGGAGCTGGGGCTGAGCTATGAACCCAGGCTGGGACCTCCTGCCTCTCTTCAATAGCCCCCTGCCACTGCCCTTGGTCCTGCTGGACACCAGTCCAAACCTCAGCTCTGGGTCTTTGACCAGAGTGTAATATCCACCCTTGCAGCCAAAAGCATTTTGGAACATGCATGTTTGAGCACCTGCCTAAAACCATCGTGACAAAGGACCAAATCATGTCACCCATCCTCTTAATGTAATTTAATATATATGGTCTGCATATAGTCAATGGTCCAAACTCACTCAGATTCACCAAAATAAAACAGAAACAGCTGGCATCTGACAGCTGTTTCTGCAGATGGCATAACTAAATTTTCTTATCCTTTAATGTTTGTCTTTAATAGAGAAACGTGATTTGATTGCACCTGTATTTGCAAGGCAGGTTAAATTCATTTTATCAAATAAGCAGTGTAAAATTCCTTTACCTAAATTATGTGTAGATTGCTTTTGATTCTTTATCTCTGTTTCTTAATTACTTGTTTTCTTCTTCTTTTCCCCTCTCAGATTATCTTAAAACATAATTTTCCTTTGTTCACCATACTTCTCCCTCCCTTCCTCTATTCCTTCCTCTCTTCCTCACTCATTTTTTGTTTCTTTCTTTCTTTAGTTCATTGAGACTAAAAAAAAAGTGGATTTATATCTTGTTTTTCATCTGGCTCTCCTAAGGAAAGAAGACATGAGACAATGCAGTCTGGCCATCAGTCTCCCTAGTTTCTACGGTGAAAACCTCGAACATAACAAATTCTTACAAGCTGCATGAAAACCAATGACCAAGTGAAGATATTCAAGCTAAGAATGTGCTGAGGAGAAGGCCACAGCATAAATTTACCTGTTATTTTTCCTGTTCGCTATGCAATCAAGCCAAACTGCAAATGGGTATCGGCCACATGATCACTGTCTGTGTTGTTTGGGCTCTTGAGTGGATATAGAGACAGGGGCAGTGGGTACAGATTTACAGGAACTCACATTGCATTCTTTCTGCTGCTCACTGCACAACTTGCTTTCTAAATTTCCTAGAAGACATTTTATTACAGTAAAAATAAACAAAACCTCCGCTACATCTGGTTTATGAGGGGGAAAAAAAAGCTGGCACTGAGAAAAGGAAAACATAGGAATGAGAGAACATAGAGAGGAAGATTTTGGGACTAAATGCTGCCTCAGAGTTATGAACAAAGAAACTGTTTCCTGCTGTTTTGTTCCTGTTTTGTCCAAAGAAAGAGGGTTTCATGTACCTTCAGTGTAAATAAAGCAGGACTGCAATAAGAAAATACAGGGCTCCATTATTAGCTTTTTTCTCCTAAATGAAACAGTCCTCAGGACTTTTAAAACTGGCTAAAAATGCAAGTCAAAAAGGGATAATAGCTTTGTGAAGTGATCTAAAATGATCCCGACATTGCACAGGCCTGGTGTGTGTGCATTATCTTAACACTCCTCTGGTGTTTATTTTATATGTGTTGTCACGTCAGAGCTCTGACAAAGCTCGAGCTGAGTTTCCATTCCCCTGGAAACACTTAACCCTCCCAAGACTACCAGCCCTGTTCAAATGAGCAGAGATCAGCCTAAACTTCCTCCCATTCTCTTGACCTTTCCTGATGCCCACTGTCTCCCCTACCCCACACTATTCCTTCTAAGCAATCCTGTCCTCCTGTGGCATCCAAACTGCAGTACTGATGGCTCCAGAGCACTAAACTGGGGCCCAGGAAATTCCCAGTTGTACTTTGAACTATGAAGTGTTAGTGGCTGAGAAACCTTGGGTTCATTGTTTTTCCCTTCTGCGTTTGAATTTCCATGCTGATCTTTTTTGTTATATTTGTCTCTTTTAACTTAAAAAGTCTGCTTTTTTTTTTTTTTTTCTTCCCCTTTTTCTTTTTGTCATCCAGTTCATGGCTTCTGGGGTCTGGGTTTTAGAAAAGCAGCATCCCAGGCTACAGATAAAAGTTGTGATAAAGATTGAGTGGTGCTGGCATCTGTTTTAGTACACTTATTCTGTGGTTCCTGCTCTTGTGGCCTTGCCTAGCTGTCAAAGAGCTTTTTTGACTCCCAGCATTAAGCTCTTTACCCTTCTTGCGATGAAGAGGATTTTTGATGCCAAAAAAGAAAATCATATGGATAAAGTACTTAATGACTCAGTCCAAAGAGAAGTCACAGATTGTTTTGCTTTCCAAGTTGTTTTCATAACCTTACACAAATCTCCAGCTCTGGAATTCTGATATCCCCATTTCATACATTTCAGACATCTTTTGCCTGATCGATGCACGGGGCACTGTCTGGTGACTGAAGCGTTAAGGAAGTTTCCCTTACTGAATTGTATTTTCATTCTGTCTGTCTCTACTGTTCCCCACCCCACACCCCCTCAGGATTTTATAACCTCCATGCTCTATTTTGGCTAGTGATGTCAGAGGCAGAGCAGTTACCATGGAGAAGGGGACAGACTCCACTGAGATGGACACAAACATAGCCTAAATCTACAGCAAACTCGTGATTCATCAGCCAAATTGCGTGTCATCATTAATGACTTGCAAAAGGGGTCATTGATAATTTTTCATTTTAATGTATGTGGTGGTGGACAAGTTTATTAAAAACTTAATGAAAGCCTGGCTAATGTTTACATCAGAAAAAGCCACAACACATGTTATTAATGAATAAGTGGAACAATATCAGGCACCCTCTCAAGAATGGTTACAAGAACATGGCTATAGAAACCGAGCTGGGGGCTGGGGATTTTCACTAAAAGAAAACACAATTACTCATTGCACGCTAGGATCAATGTTGCAACGATGCACAGAAAATGCAAGGAGCTCCTTAAATGGTGAGGAGAGAACAAATCCAATGGCACTAGGTTGTATAAAGGGCATCTCTATGAGGATGCACTGATGAGATTCAAAATATTTCTGCTTTTCTTTCTGTTGTTTGGTTATTCCTAATGTTTGGCTTACTTCTTAAGTTTTGCTTATTATGTGAAATATTTCACTCCTGCATAACCCTCTTTTCTCAACAGCTGTTTAAACTTTTTCCTCTTCCATCACTCTAGGAACATTTTCATGAGGTGAATGCTCCACAGTAACCTTTGCTTGCATGAAGGGGGAAGCTCAGTACCAGGAGAGATTCTAGGAGCACAATTTGGCTCCAGAACACTGTGGCTTGCCACGTGTCCTGGAGCCAAATAAGTGTCTAAGATCAGTGAAAAATCCTACATGCTACCTAGATTTTGGAAAAGCAGTTCAGAAACACCAAGAAACCCTTTTTTGGTCATAGAATTCAGCACTGAGATGCTCTGTGAAAGTTTTCTATGAAAATAGCTTCGCACATTATTTCATAAGAATAGGAAATATTCACATCTTACAAATAATAACAGAGTTGAGAGTTATTCGTTTTGTCAATTTCCTTTATGATTGGGAGGCTTTTTTGCTCATCATCAGGGCGCTGGGAGTATTTATGTGTAGCAATACAGAGGCTGAGCTGAAACACCAAATTCAGCACCAGCTCACAATCCAACATGGGCAGAACAGCATTCAGTTCACTTTTGTATAATTTTATAGTGTTTTGAAAACTGTCAAGTATAAAAATGTAGTTAAAATGACAGCATGAAGAGCTCTCTGGATCTTGGCAAAAAATGCTCATTATTGCTCAGCGGAACTTCTTGATGAGGTGTTGTGGTAGCTGTAACTGGCTTCTTCGGTGATTATTAAACACAGTCACCCAGAAGCATCTCCTGGCTCAGGAATTCCTGTAACTACTGCTTTTCAGAAGGGTTCTCCTGAGGCAACACCACTTAAGACCTTACCCTGCATGCTGTACTCAGCCGTATGCAAAGCTGCCTGCTGGAAAAGGCAAAGGGAAGTTGGAATCTCAGGCTTGTACCACCACATCTTTCTTTACCTTACATTTACCTTAGCCCCGCTGGCATGAATCACATGAACCTACCTTGGAAATTATGGAGTTGCGAGGGCTCCCATCCCTTCAGGATCCAGGATTCTGGAGAGCACTTTTCCATGAGTATGGCCCGTACACTACACTTGTCCCTAAACGTCCTGACCCCTCTCAACTGGACTTGTCCTGTGCCACGGAACAGGGAGTCCTGCTCAGGAAAGAGAGGTATAACACCCTTCAGAAACACATCCCACCCTGCCAGAGCAGGGAAAGAAAAAACGGGGAAGAAAAAAAAGAAATGATGGAAGACTCCCAACTGTGCTGCAGTACAAAGGAATATTTTGTTCTTCTTGAGATCCATATGGGAAACTTAAAGTGAATTGGTTTGCTTTATGAATTTTTAACTCTGAAGCCAAACAACCCCATGTATAAAAATACCTGTGGAATGGGAGATCCTGACACAGATCTGCAGTTTCAAGAGCAGAAGAAATACATCTCATTTTTCCCCATTTGTTTCTTTTCCTCATCTCCCATCTCCCAGCTAAGGGAGCACCCCTGCAGAGTGCTTTTAATTAAGCAAAACCCATTTGTTTAATGTCTGGAACTCAGGGAAACAGGAGTAAACATTCCTGTGAAACACCAATGTAAATTTATTTAAGGACGGGAGTTTGTAATGACCAAATCACATCTTGTACTCAAACCCCACTTAAATAATCAGATTGAGAGTGCCCAGAGACTGCCTGGGAGCTGTTTTTAGAAGAAGAAATGTTTTGTTCTGTTATCTGAGATGTCCCAGGACAATCCTGCTGAGAGGATGTTGTTACCAAAGGGCGTCCTAAGTTGGTACTCATGGAATGACCCTCTGTGCAAACTGAGAGAGACATGGGACACAGCATGACAAAACACTGTTGTGGAAAATCGTCTCACTTTCCCCCTAATGTGTTCAGAAATTACCTATTTTATTCCTTCCAAGATGAGTCTTCATTCAAGCCATCTTCATGAAGCCATCTGCATCAGTCTCCACTCTTGGATTTGGTAGAAAAGTAAGTATTGAAAATGAAAAAGGGTTTTTTTTTTCCTTCTGAAATCCCAACATTTTTCTTTTCTCTGTGAGAAAGCAAACAATACAAACATGAAATTTTGAAAAAAAAACCCTATTTTTTTTTGATTTCACTAAAATTTTCCATTTGCTGAGCAAGTCTGAGCTGCCAGTGAAGACCCCGGCCTGTGCCCCCCTCCACCCCATTTCTGCTGAAATCCACCCTCCTCAGGGTGAGAAAGCTCTCAGGGCAATGGTTTCCAAGAAGGGAGATTCACGGTGGCCTCAAAAGGAATCATCTGAAAGTGGTCACTGCTGCTTGTCACAGCTTGCATGCTCACCACAAATTGGCTCTGGCAAATCAAGTGTGGCTGACCTTTTTCTAAGTGACTCATTTATTTCTGTATACCTGTCCTTGCCTGCTCCACTCAGCGGTACTCCAGCTCCATCCTGATGGCCTCGATACTCAGAGATAATGCTTCCCGCCTCCTTTCTGATTTCAGGTGGTCCTGGGTGTTAATCAACATGCTTTCATCTCTTCCTGCTGTCTTCTGCACCTTCCTCTGGACGTGGGAGATATGCTGCCACTGTCTCTTCAAAGCAGCAGTGCCTTCAGGCACTTCAGGGGCTAGGTGCAAACCAGTCCTGAGAGGAGATGCTGGCCTTCCTGGTGTGAGGGGTGAGAGCTCTGTTGAGGAAAGTTGCTGGAAAATCCATGTCACCATTGCATCTCACACTGGGTGTTAGCTAATGGTCACAGGTGAAGCCCAGATCTGGGCACAGCCAAGCTAGATGTCCCCAGGGACGCGCACAAGAAGGAAGAGTGTGGCCCTGCCTCTCCTGGGGCACAAAACCAGCTCTGCCCTGGTTGCAAGGAGCTGGGATGTATCCAGTCCTACTGCCTCGGGGGTGCCACAGCATGCCTTGTTGCAGGACAGATAGCTTTTAGGTGGAGAGCAAACTTCCAGGAGAAGCTCCTGCTAACCAACACCTAATCTCTCCTCCCTCATCGGCCCTTTCTCCTTCTTTCTGGCACTGTCAGCGATGCCACCCTCTCTGCTCTGTCACACATCTACCAAAATCCTGTGTGACCTTCAGCTCCTTCTTCCCTCTCCTCCTTCCCCAACTTCATAACAAATTCCTGCAGTTACAGTTCAGCAGAGTGGGGATGGCAGGGCTGTGTTCCAGTCCTGGCACTGCGGCTGCTTCTGCACGTGTGTACACACTATAAACAGTGGTTTCTGCCAGCCGCTGAGACCAAAAAGCAGGGATTCATTCAGTCAAAGCCCCCTTAAAAAAAAAAAATTAAGTATGGTGAGAAATTGAAGCAATTTTCCTATTTTGGGATGTGGGAAATTGCAGGTCTCCCTGGTTATTTATGCTGGTAGTGTTTTCAGCCAGCAGTTCTCAAGGGTGTTGAGAAGGAGCTACACTGTCTTTTGGTTGAGCAGCACAGTAATTTACAACTTACAGATGAGTGCACACACACAAAAACTTGTGCACATATCAAACCCCAAGCACCAAAACTGCAGGCAACCACAGATCCATGCTGCAGAAACCTTCCTGACAGGTCCTGTGAGGAACTGTCAGAGGTAATGGCACGTGGCCATCTTCACCATCCTGGGAAAAATCCACATCACCAGGCTCTGTCCTGCAAGGCAGATTCTGCCACTGCTGATCAGGTCTCCTCTGGACAGAGTGAGTCAACTCTGAGCAATAAAGTATTAGCAAAGCAACCACCACGGATCCACTGGGACTTCTCTAGGAAACCAGTCCTGCTTCATTCCCACCAATTCAACTTTACTCATCACTACCCACAGAAACTACAACACCAGTGAAAAATACTAACTTAACATGAAACAGACCTTCACTCTTTATCTGAACGCTCTACACAGATCCCGCTCTCTGAAAGCCTCCATTGCTGGGGCAGGCTGACTGGCTTGGGCTGGGGTACACAAAATCTACTTTCAAAGCCCTGTTCTCACATGACAACTGTGATAGCCTTATACCATGTACACAGAGAGGAGACAGACCCATTCCATGTAAAATAACAAAATGTGGTGAACAGGATCATAGGCACGGCAATACTTTAATTTTGGTTAATGATGCTTCTCTGTGCTTATTCTTATGTAAACTGAGAAGAGGTTTCTGTCTAAGTCTATAAAGTGTGTGGCTCAGAAATATATTTAGCCCTCATGGCACAAAATAAACCTCCTAAATGGGATTGCTGTAGGCTTGAGCACTTACTTCTCTAGTAAACTGGAACAACCCAAGTTTACTGATGATTATGGATTTTATACAATTTCTTTATAAAGTAATTGTGGCATTAGTCTCCAGCAAAACTGCCACAAACCTCAACAGGCTCAGATCAAGGGATTCATTTGAAGTGAATATTTAGAGTGACCTCACATTCTTTCCATTTATTTTCCAGATCCCATCTTCATCTGCTGGGTACGTACCATACCTTTCCATCTATTGGCATGGCTCTGTACAAACAGTAGATAAGAAAGAGCAATTAGGTGGAGTGGCAGAGACAAGTTCCATGAGGGATGAAGCTCATAGCCCTGCAGTCCCAAATATCATGGCAGAGCATGGCTGCAAAGGGGAACCTGTCACCGGGCATGGGACTGGTCCCCTCCCTCGAGTCTCCTGCAGTTGTGGAGGCCAAGAGAAGAAAAGGCAGGTGTAGGGCTGGAGGTGGGGGAGCTGGCACTGACCAGAGTGCTTCCTTATGAAACAGCTGGCATTTCTCTGCTTGTCTCCTTGGAGACAGCTGTGCATTTTGTCTGAAGCCAGTCTCTCACTGGAGCTGCTTGAGAGCAAGCACTGAAGAGCCCCTATTGTAAACGCCACATAAAAATACAAAGGAGAGGGCCCAAAGTAAAAAATATTTCCATAATAAAACTGTCAAGGGAAAATGAGAGACCAGAAACCTCTGTACTGCCAAGTAATTGAGAATAGTGACTCCCTCTCCAAAGCACTCGAGATAAACTGTCTCCTTGGAGAGGAGCATTTGGGATGAGATGAACACAGGGACCAGAGGAGTAGATGACCCAGGGAAGAGTGCCCAGGAGCTGCAGGGGATGGATACGTGGCTTGAGCTCCTGCCAAGGAGCACAGAAATCTCCACTTCCCTGTGGGCTTCCTGATGCTTCTTCCACAATTTCTCCAAATTAGGTCACTCCCACACAGCCTACCAAGTAAGAGCAGCCAGCACTGGACCACCCAGGGCAGTGGGGGCGACGCTGAGGATGATGAAACAGAACCCCAGATGACATGATGCAAGGGAGGGTTGGGCAATTAGAAACACACTCCAGTGGAAGAGGGACAAAGAAAAGTCACAGATGATGGTGGAACGTGATCTCGGTGTGGTGCCCAGCCTAGGGTGGGAAGTCCTCAAGTCAGGGTGCTCTGTGCATGCACACAGCCCAGGCTGGCACATGGGGGTCTGTCGATGGCCTCGCTGCACCCGTGGTATGGTGGCTCCTCAGCTGAGGTGTTTCTCTGCCAACACAGGAGAGCTGACTTTGCCAAAGTCATATGTTTGCCCTGGCCAGCTGAGAGAGCTGTCCCCATGCTTAGCTTTCAGAAGGCGCTCACCATCAAGGAATGAAATGTGGTGTCAGGGCTGCGGGTTATTTCTCAGCTAAATGCTGAGAATCTGCCTCCTTCTATGAACCGTCTGGGATTCAGCCTTCTCAGCACTGGACCAGTGCCTCTTTCCCTGATGCATCTCACAGCCCTTTTCCTACCCACACTGCTTTTACTAGAGGGCTGTCTGTCTGAGACAGTGAAGAATAACAGCAACAGATCACCAAAATTCAATTTCTCACTCTCCTTCTGCTCTCACTTCCCAGGTCACAGGAAGCCCTACCAAGAAGTTGCCAAACAAGAATCAGGCCTTTCCAGGGCAAATGGTGATGAACTCCAGACCTGGATGGTTTTACAGACTCTCAGAGGAATTCAGTTCACATTTGGGTTTGCAAAGTGAGTCTGTCCAACAGGCACAGGAATACCTTCAGACTGATTATTCCTCTTTCTCACTGTAATTAGGAGAAGGCATGTAGCTGATGGAGAAAAATCATGTTTGGTTCAGCTCAAAGAGCTGGATGAAAAAGTCTGTGGCCTCTGAAACTCACTCATGCACCTCATGGCTGAAAAGAAAGACTGTGGGACTAGCAAGAGGACCCATATTTTTGAACAGATCTCCTGCTGTTTTTAGCCCAGACACTGAGACATAGAAGTGCACCAAATGAAATAACAGATGAAACACAGATGTGGAAACCAAGACAACCAAGAACTGATGGAGTTCAAATGACAGAAATAACCCTAACAGATCAATACCAGACTAGGCAGCCTAGAAGAACCTGTAGTCTCAAATACTCATCTGTCAGACTGAGAGCAGAAGTTACTTCCATTTCAGGAGTGATGAAGTCATTCACACGCCAGGTACAAAACACAAATGCCAGACCCTTGGCACTGTGCAGCTACCTGACAAAGGCATTAAGTTAGTTGGACTCATCTGAAGCACAGTCTTTTTATATTTTCAAAACACCAAGTTCCGTGCAAGTATTCAGGCTGCCATGGCAACGTGGTACATTTGTTCCCGAGTGTCATTTCCCATCACAATTGGTTGAGGGTTTTTTTCAGAACTTTGCCCAACTTCAAAACTTCGGTTGCTGAGGCAACATCTCCCTTTTAAAGGGAAGTGATTGGCTCTGCCTATCTGTGCCAAGGCAAGGGCTCTTCTGTGAAGACCAGCGTGCTACGGCAAGGGAGGAGGTGTTAGGGGAGGCTAAAAAAATATCCAAGGAAGCAGGGGGAGAGGAAGGAAGTGCGCTGAGAAGTGGCTGTGGGAGGGCAACACACGCCTTTGTGGGAGGCAGGTGGGATGGGCTCTGAGTGGGAGGCTCCAGGCTTAGCACAACGAGCTAATGTGCCACATTACATCACTGAGGAGATTAAACGAGATCTCGTTGAGAAAACACTTTGCCTTTGATGTATCCCGTGAGGATCTCGTGGAGATGCATAGTCCTCGCAAGACCTCTGCAAGAAAGGAATTTGTCACTGGGCTTGTTTGACAAAAAAAGTGATGGAGGCAGAGAGAGCTTGAATGAACTACTGAAGGTCACACAGTAATTTAGTGGCTGATACAGGTATAAGCCCCTGGGGGTGTTATGTTTCATTTGTAAGATCATCATTCCTCTGATATTTAACTTACGCTTAAACAGAAACCCATTTGTGTTCTGCAGAGAAGCGCTGCAATCCCTTTTTCTCTCACTAACATATTACAGCCCTCACCTCTGCTATTTGTCAATGTATTTGGCTGAAATGCACTGAAGCAGGGTTTCTTTCCAGACAGCGAGGCCTGGATCTGGACTCTTCCTGACGTCCTGCTGCAATAAACGTGATCACCACCCACCATCATAACAGACCTGGGCACCGGTTTGGGAACCGGTTTAGGACTGGGAAGTGGGATTGTCCAGGCATGCTTTACCCGAGATTTCCCTTCTCAGTGGCTCCCACTAGCCTTGTGTTTCCCTTGCCTCCTCCAGCACCCAGTCCGGGCAGCCTCTAACTGCTCCTTTTGCTCTGCTGTCATCTTCACATGAGGGAGCCCACAAAAGTGGCCAGAAAAAGCAGAGAAATTAGCTAGCAGAGAAGTTACAGTCATTTGGACTGTACAAGTTTCACCTACCTCTTGCTGCTTACTCTGCGACCCAGAACAGAACCATTCACATCCTTTTCTATGTCATAAGCAGGCGGATGACATGCTTAAAACAATTTACCACTTCAGCAGGAGTTCTCCAAAGCCCTTGGCTATTGCAGTGCCTGTGAGCTGGCATCTTTTCCAGCCTGGAGGCGCACACAGGACGTGCTGCTGAAAAGCAAAGCCAGTGAGTAAATATATGGGGTTGGTACCAGCCATGGCTTGACCAGAGGGCACAACTGATTCATTAGGCCAGCTCTTGCCAGGTCTCCACTTTTCAGCCTGTATCTCAGTGCCCCAGTTCCAGACTGATGGTGACTCTGACGCCTGTGTAAGGGTCAGTGGAGATTAGGCCTTGATTTCTTTCCATTTCAGCATTTCATAGCTGACTGCATAAGCAGAGTCAGATACAAACCCACTGCCTGGATCACCACCTGCCTGTTCCAAATCTGGGTCAATGTAGCATTAAAAAACATGAACAGCCAACACGGTCCTGCCAGGCAGATGCAAGGAAGAAAAGTAAGCATGAGAAGTGCTTTTGATGTCAACAGAGAAACATACAAAGACAGAGGGCAATAAGCTTTGTCTTTCTCTTGCATTTAATTGTCTTTGATGCTTCCTTCCCGTGGGCATTCAATTTTAACTGCCTCTTCCAAGCTGATGGAGGAGTTAAAAAATGGCCTAAGGTGATGGTATGTCTGGCAGAGAACCTCCTGGGAGCTGCATCCTCCACATCCTGGGACATTTTCTTCTATCCAAGTGACCACAAAAGCAGCCTGAGGAGTGACTCCCATGGTGATAATATTTTCAGGCATTGTCTACACCCCAAGACTTCCCTTGCCTAGGCACTGACTCCAGGGATTTTTCCTCACTGGTCCTGGATGTTTCATAGCCTTAGCTATGAACCCCAACTCATGTCTAGCAGCATTTGCTGAGGTTATGAGACCCTGAGGCAGAGCACTGCCTCTGCTCTCCCATGGCTAACACAGAACATCCCTGGGGCACACATGAACCAGGTAAAGAAGCCTAAAAGGTCCTATAGCTCCTAAAATACTTCAGCACATGGCAAATGTTGAAGACCTCAGGACCTCTTCCCTGCCTGCTGATCCCCGTGTGGGGGGAACAAGTCCTCTCCCATGCTCTAGCATCTGAGAATTGCCTGGGAGTCTCCTATTCCCAAAGGCAGGACCTTCAGCAGCTGCTGGACGGTCCAGCAAACAAACAAGCAACTTCTGCAAAACATATCTGGACATCAGCCATATTAACCATGAGTGCTGCTCTCCCCTGTGGATACAACAGCTGCCCATTGGAATAAACAGGAAACCATTTTATCCTCTGAGGAGCAAGAAAGGTGAAGGGGTCACCACTGTAAATTGTGTCTCTGGGTTTGGGGCGTGCAGCGTGAGCCTCAAACGAATAGGTCTTCTGTTTTTTCTCATAGAGGAGGGACTCGAATGATGGGCTTCTCCTTCTGAGCTGGTTCTCTGACCCAGCACTGCCCTTTCTTCCAGTGCAAGAGATGCAACAGCAGAAGCTTCACCCTCTTTCCATGTGATTTATCTGTTACTGTAAGTTGCATCTGTACCTGAATAGGGTACAGTAAAGTGATGTTGGTGCAGCGTGGCAGTAGTGATGTTGCTGTGGAAACCATGGTATTTTAATTGCCTGACTCAGGAGAAGTCAGGTAAATCAGTCATTGTAGTTCCCCCATTGCAGCAGCTGTGCTGCCAAAAGATCTGGGCTGAGCACCAGGTACGTAGGACTCTGGCACTGAGCAGTTTGTGAGAGCCATGTGGTGCTGGGAAAGCTGTTTTCCTCTGTGTCTTCAGTTCTCCCCAGCTCATGCCCTCACCCTTCACCTGCTGGACCCGCATGAATGGCAAACCTCCCAGACTGCTGACAGTCTCTGCACTCATGGGCAGACCACCAAACACCTCCTCATTACAAAATGCAAATGGAAGTTAGCTGATAATGTAGAATGTGCACCTTATTCTGGTGCAAGGGTCTAGGACAGTGATGTTACCTGTATGCTAGATGAGCTGCCAACTGTTTCTCTAAAAACCTTATAAATACCTTTAACACTGTGTACTTAGCTCCAGAGTCCTAGTGAAATACTGAAGTTCATCTTTTTGATCACTTGTGTCAAGAGTCCAAAAAGTACCAGGTGCAGTTTGAAACCTGACAGACTCTATCACGTGAAGGATTTCCAGAAAGGAAGGATGCCTATGCACATTTATACTGCAGAAGTGCTGGGTGCTGATGAGCACACAGTGTGTGGCCAGCTGTGGGTAGACCTGCTTCCCACTCAGCAGTAAGTCCATGAGTACTGGGATCAATGCAAACAGGACAGTGCTCCTGCTTTCGTTCTTATAAACCAGTGCTGCCTGGCTTTCCTGACCAGAGATCTGTGGGATTTCTGGCCAAACTGCCCACACACAAGTCTGAGAAAAAGAAAAAAAAAAAAAAGCCTTATGAAAAAATAAAAAAGGGATGTGAGATAAGGTGAAGATAAATAAAGGGGGGAGGAGGTGAAGCACCTTGGCTGGGTGAAAGCTGAAGGGCAAGGAGGAGAGGAACGGCCAAGAAGCAGCAGATGGTCCAGGGAATGTTCTCTGAGGAATGTCCCTCGGTGTCCTGTTCCTAACAGGCAGTGCTGAGAGTTGATTCAGCAAGTTATACCCTGATGTGCTGCCTGCCTGTGAAGCAGGGAGGCTTTTGCTAAGCACTCTGTAAGGTAGCACGGGACAGATCACAATGGCCAGGAAGGGAAACAGGAGGTGATGACCATGCAGATGAGAAGAAAGAGCAGGCATGAGGCATGTAGTGGAGGGGAGGAGGAGTAAATGGACTGCCTGGCATTGCTGGGAGAGACCTGGAGCAGGTGTGCAGGAAAGAGCAAAGGATGGTGCAAAAGGATGGCAAAACATGGCAAAGAGCAGTAGCAGACATTTGTACTCCACCACTGTGGGAGAATGAGCGGTTTGGGATTTTGGAGGAACCTAGCCCAGAATTAGGGGATACAGGCTGTTAACCAAACTCAGAGGACGTGAGACTCAGCATGAGACCCCCACCCAGCAGAGCACTTCACAGGCACCCTGACCCATGACACGTGTGCTGTTCGCAGGGTCGTGCCATGGCAGCACAGCATTGCTGTAGCACAGTCTCCCATGGTTTCTCGATCTTTTCTGGCATTGCCCAGAGCAAATCACAGGAACTTCTTTGTCTGCAGGAGATAATTTCTCATCTCAACAAGGGCTGGAGAAGCCCTGGAATATGTTACTGTTACTTAAGCCAGCAGGTAAACTCTGCCACTGAGATTGGGCTACTTGTTCTGCCAGGCACTGCACCAAATCATGGTAAGAAGTGATCTGTGCTCCAAAAAGGTTATTTTCCAGAATAGGCAAGGAGATAAAGTCACTTGCTCAACTAGTCCAGTAAGTCAGCAGCAGAAAGGGGGAAGGAGCCCCAGCTTCGTTTGTCTGAGATTGGTGCTTGGTGGACCAGATGAGATTATTTCTCACATTGCCCATATGAGCACATCCCACTCGCCAGTGTTCATCTCACATCCTTGAGCAATAGCCCTCAGGACTGTGCAGTTCAGTTTTGTTTTATTTTATGGAGGAAGTGACACTCACAACACGCTCAGAGGTTATGTCGCTGCATTGCAACAGCTCTCGTCCTACACAGAGATGGAAGAAATCTGAGTGGTGCAGATGTGATGATTCAGCTTTGCTGGATTTTACAGTAGTGGAGCTCCACTGACATTTCACAGAAATATTCTGATGAGCTTCACAGAATCACAAATCAACTAGATTGGAAAAGACCTTTGAGATCATCAAGTCTAACCTATGACCTAACACCACCATGTCAACTAGACCATGGCACTAAGCACCACGTCCAATCTTTTCTTAAATGCCTCCAGGGACAGTGACTCCACCAGCTCCCTGGACAGCCCATTCCAATGTCTAATCACCCTTTCTGTGAAGAACTTCTTCCTAAGTCCAACCTAAAGCTTCCCTGGTGCAGCTTAAGGCTATGTCCTCAGACAACCAAAAATGCTGGCAAGAGCCCAGTGGACTGGATCTCTTTGGAGTGATCCACTCACACAGATTAACACATCTCATGCAGAATTAGACGTAATCCGCAAGTTCTTTGGGTACTAATTCATTGTGGCAAGAGGTTGGTGTCTTCTACAACAGCCCAAGCTTTGAGTCAAAGGCACCTGAGCATTGTTGGTGACAGCCTGGTTTGGGGTGATTACATTCATCCAACTGTGCTTCCCAAGGAGACAAGCCAGGGGTGAGGAAGGGGCCTCCTGTGCCAGTGACAGCACTGAGGTGAGGAAGGGACAAGGTCAGGTCAGCAGGCTAGGTAAGGGAATGCTGTGCTGCTCAGGTCCAAGTGGCTAAGCCTGACAGCTTTTACTCTCTCTGTTAGTACTGTATTTGAGAACAGTATTTTTGGTCATCTAAGGACACTTGGACAGGGACTTTATCCCAAATCTCAGCATGCCAGAACTTCAGATGAGACCAAAAGGAGACACCTTCACCAGGAGGATGACAGTCCTTTATCAAGTCGTTATCATTTGAGGAAAAATCTGGTCATCGTCACCAGCAGGACCACCAATCCCTTATCAAGTAGATTATCACCTTCCACCTACCCAGCTGAGAACTGCTGTTCCTCACAAAATTTCCACCTGCAGTGCTATGCTCAACACAAGTCAGCACTGATCAGTGATCTCAGGTTCCAAACAATACCAGTTGCGCACATCCCAGCTCCGCTCCGTGGGATAACATTGCATGCATTAATTGCTAACCAATGTTGTTTCAAGGCGTATGTACGCTTACATAACCTCATACCATATAATCAACGCGTTCTTGGCACGAAGAGATCAATCATTCTGATCCCCATCACAGAAATATACCTCAGCTCTCTATCCTGTCATGAAAACAACATAAAAAAATTAGAATTTCCAACCTCCACACCTGCTAACGCCCAGCACAGCTTGATGTTCCTGGAGATGATGGCTCATTTAAAACCTCTGAATGACACATGACCACCACTGTCAGCCAGCAGCAGCCAAAATTCAGCCGTGTCCTACTGCTCCAGCGCAGAGAAAAGGTTGTGATGATGGGGGGGTGTCTGAGGGAAGAAAGGAGGCAAGAAGGGAAGGGGGGAAGGAAGGTATGTGATGGAAATAGAGCCCTTTGCACTGTGTTCCCTTACCCCATCCCCATCTCTCTCCCTACACAACCCCACCACCACTGGGTGTTCTTTTCAAGCCTGGGAACAGACTCAGTCTCCTCTGGAGGCAGTAGGCTGTGGGTACTGATCCCATACTCCCACACTCACTTCCCCGTTTGCTTTGCTCCTGCTGCACCTCTGAAAGAAGGTCCATAGACAGGTACTGCCTGCACCTTCGAAGCAAGGACAGAGGTACTTGTGGGAAGGTGGCAGGGGCTGAGAGACCTGCAGGACGCATTACTACAGCTCTGCAGGGGCTGTGGCTCATGGCAGAAAAACAGCCACAACATCGTGCTGCTGCCTCAGACCTGTGCTGACCCTGCTCTAAGAGCCATTCCTGATCCTGCAAGCGCAAGTGCCTGATCAGGGACACAGGAACTTGTGAGGAGGGCAGGATGCTTTCTAACAGACACTGGTAGTTTTGAGAACTTCAGTTTCTAGGGGAGGATGTGGCCCTGTTATTCCCACATTCATTTACTCCTCCTCCTCCATGGAGATGATCCCCTCCATGGAGCAGCAACATCCTGTTTTTCCATCCAGGGAGCACTGTGAGGGGAAAAGAAGGGGCCCCTGTTTGCCCCAGCATTGCTTGCTCCAAGAAGCACTGTGAGGTGCTTGGCACATGCAAAAATATGGGGCAATAAAATCACTAGAATGAGAGACCTATCCCTGCCTATCCCTTGTGAGTCTTTGGGCCAGCCTTCTCTTCCTTTCAGCCCCCCACAAAGGCTGTCCCCATCCAAAAAAATTGGAGAATGAAGAGCAGAAGGCTGTTTCCCCAGTTTGCAGCCAGTCTTTCCCAGATCACCACCACCCCAGCTCCTACAGACTTCTGATTCCACAACCACACAAGGAGTGGACTGTGTGCCTCTCAAAACACCCAGAAGCAGAGGGATGCTGTTGAACCCCCAAGTGTTGCAGTGGGGCCCAGCCCTCGCGTGACAGCTGCCAGGCTGGGTGCACACCACAGCCCATTGGGACCCCTTGGTTTCCCCTCTAGGAGAAGGCAGTGCCACAAGCAGGGCCACAGCTCAGCATCCTCGGGACTCTGGTACCCTCTGCTGGCCACGAACGTTTCTTTTGCTATTGAAACCTCTCCCCGGGTTTTTCAGCCTGAAAGCAGACACAGGCACCAGCCTCTCCGCCACCTGCAGCAGCTGTGCTCACCCAACACTGCTGTCTTCAAAGGCCCCCACCAGTGCTCTCACAGCCAGGCTGCCGAGGGCAGGGACCCACCAGCACTGTCAATCTTTGTGAGAACACTTAAGAGAGCCAGGACTACTTTGCTAGAAATAACAGAAACCTGGCAAGTTTGTAAGGGCAAGGTTGGGCAGCAAATGCAGAAGGGTGAGTAGCTGCACAAGGGCACCCTGGGGCAGTGTCCAGGAGAGGCTCCTGGTGAGTGGGACAATCCTCCCCACGGCCACTGGCATAGATGAAGGAGGTGGCAGGGGCTACTTGGAGTACAGCACATAGCTCAGGGGGATTATCCTGCATCTGCATCCTCACTGGAGCAAGCAGGGAACTCTGCCCATGCCTCCAGCAAGGCTTTCACACAGCCCTTTAACACTGCAGGGTAAAGGGTTTCCCTGCTGCAGCCCAGGGAGAAGGCAAAGGGTTAAGCAAAGAGCAGGGAACAAGCAGGACAAAAGTAATTTTGTTCACTGCCAGTGGCCGAGGGGGAAGAAAGCAGCAGGCTGCACACAGGGACTGGGTAAAGTGCCTCCCACAGTGCTGAGCCCAACTGGACAGCCTGTGCCAACAGGCTTTATGCCTTAATAGACAAACCCTGAGTAAGAAATTAGTTTCTGCCTTCAGGCAGCCCATGAAGCTGGAGCCTGACTGAGGGCAACTGCATAACACAGGGCAGGCAGGAGGGACACCTTTCTATCCAAAATCCTGCACCACCTCCAAAGGAGGAAGGGGATCCATCCCCTCTGCCCCTCAGGGCCAAAGAGCCTGAGCTACCAATATCAGTTTTTATTTTAATACAAACTAAAAGCTTTTGGAGTTCAAAGAAACATGGACATGACACAGCAACAGAGCACACAAGGGAAACTCTGCCCACCCCAAACCCTCATTCAAGATGGACGCCTGGGGCTGTTTGGCTCCCCAAGGAAAAGCTTCTTTCAGGAGCAGGCCCCAACTCCCTGGGGAACTCTGCCTGCTCCCAGGCAGGTGTCAAGCAGCAGCAGCTCCCTCCTGGAGCCTGGGACAGGGCGGTCACTTGATGCGGTACAGGACTTTGCGCTGCATGCGGTGCTGGATCTCCCCCCGCCGCATCATCAGCTGCAGCACCTTGTAGATGGCATGTTCTGGGTACTTCTGCAAAAGGGGAGAGCAGGGGAAGGTGAGCCAGCACAGAACAGCTGACAGGAGCTCAGCAGGAACCTGCAACCTCTGCTAAAGCCTGGCTGTGACTCTAGAAGGAGCGAGCCCAATAGTCCAAGACACGGATGCTCCCTTCCCCTTTCACTATTCCAGGTCTGACTGCAGCCAGTGACACAAATCAAATGGCTCTGGTTTCAAGGTTAGGACCCCAAACCAGCCCCAGACCTCAGAGCTTTTGCAGAAATTTGCCTCAGTCCCCTTAAACTCTGCAATCACTTTGCAAACCATTCCCTACAAACAACTTCAAAGGCATGACCAATCGGCTCTCCAGTCAGCTCTCAAGGAAGGGGTTTCATGCCCCCAACAGCAGCCTGGGCTCCCTGGTTTCACATCCCAGCCCTCCACGGGGTCCCTGACCCACCTGCCGCATGAAGTCCTGGACAATGCTGTGCTCCGACACCTGGGAGCCGATGGCAAAGCGGCGCTTGAGCTGCTTCTCAATGCGGGACAGCATCTCTTGGTCCTCCTGTGTCGTGAAGCCTTCTGCCCCTGCAGGGAGACAGTGTGTGAACTCTCTGTGCTGCCCAGACGTTACTCTCCAAGACAAGGTGCTCATCTCCTGTGTCTGCCACCACACCTGCACATCTTAGCTTAGAGACTTTAGGGAACTCATGAACAACTCCACCATCAAAGGCTATGGAGCACCAACCACACAACTGAATGTGGACCTGACTGCTGGAGCTTTCTTCAAACCCTTTGTTCCATGCTGCTGCCCAAGGAAACATTGTCTTCCACTCCCATAGAGAAAGATGTTAGAGGATTAATAGGTTGGGGAACCACCTCCAGCACCAGACTCTGCCCTTGGGACCACAAGGGGCCAGATCAGCCCTCTCCTGACCAGCACAGGAGACCCTCAGTGTCATTTGCCATTGCCCTCCCTGTGAGGCACAGCCCCACAGCCACGATGGCCCCTTGCTGCCACAAGCATTGCTTTGTCTTTGCTCAGGAAGGAGGTCCAGCACCTGCCCCTGACAGTCAGGTCATGGGAGAGGAGCTTGTCTCTTCCTGCCCCAGGCAGCCAGGCCCAGCATGTCTCTCCTGCCCCCAGCACAGAACACCTCCTCCTCACCTGACAGGTTGCCTGACATGGCTGCATCAAGCGTGGACACGTGGAAGAGCCGCAAGGCCTCCTCAACATCTGCCTCGGTGGCAAAGGGCTGAAGCCTCATCTTCGCCAAGGACTCGGCAATGCGCACGATGGCCTCCAGCTGCCTGTGGCCACAGGGGACATTCACTGCTTTCTACTGCAGCTACAGGGGTGTTTTCTTCCCCAACTCCTGCCATCCCCACCTGCCCCACTCCACGCACCTTCTGCCTCCACCCACAGCACTTTCAGTCTTGTCCTGTTCAGGGCCACACCCTCACACCCCAGCACTGCGCCAACCCCCTTCCTGGGTTACCCCAGAGTAATGCAGCCCCAGCCCCAGAGGCGCTGGTGGGCGAGGAGGGGGTGCTGCTCACCGGACGGTGATGGGGATGCTGGAGCGGCGGTCGCTCTCCTGCTCGTGCTGGCGGGTGCCGCTGCGCATCAGGATGTAGCGGTTCTTCAGCTTCTCCGCCGCCCCCGCCGACAGCCGAGGGCCACACTTCCTGCAAGGAGGGGACAGGAGCTGGAGGCAGCGCCACTGGGGAGGGTCCCCTGGGCAGCCCTCCCTTCCTTGGGCCGTGCTGCAGCAGCACTGCGAGCTCCTCTTGCCTCTCACCACTGCCTCCCACCGCACAGCCTGGGTGCTGCCAAAAAGACACGCCCGTCACTCACGTCCGACAGAAGGAGATGAGCTTCTTCAGCTTGTTCAGCTCGATCTCGCCCTCCACGGCCTGGGTCTGCGTCAAGGCACTCACGTGTAAGGACATCACGTGCTTGGCCAGTGTCTAGGAAAGCAGAAGGCAGTGAGACAGCAGGAAACCCCCTGCCTCCTCCTCCCAAAGAGAGGGGCACCATGACTCCCAGCTGCACCCGCGCGGCTCAACCCACCATGTCTCGCTCCTCATTGTGCTCATCCTTAACAATGAAGATCATGTCAAATCGGGACAGGATGGTGGGCATAAAATCAATGTTCTCCTCGCCCTTGGTCTCATCCCAGCGCCCAAAGACCGAGTTGGCAGCTGCCAGCACCGAGCAGCGGGAGTTGAGTGTGGTTGTGATTCCTGCCTGTGGGGGAAGGCAAGAAAAGGGATGGTGTCAAGACCACCTCCATGCCACAGCAGGACAAGAAGACCATTAATTCAGTGAAAGGTCCAAAGCTGTTTTCAAGGACTCATCCTCAATCACTTGCATTTAAACAAAGCCTCATAAGTAGCACCCAATTGCTCTGTAATGGTGGGGCTGGACCCACATGTCCTTCTGAACGGGACTGGCTTCAGCTGAGCCTTGAGCACTGAGTAATTTCATTTAAAATCTCTTGTCAAAGGCAGAGACAGAGGAGACCTCATCCCAGGTTTGTGATCTGAGACAAACACTGGGCAGCCAGGACTGAGTCCTCCTGGGCAGCTCTGGCAAAGCATAGGTTTGCAAGAGCAGCCTGACAGCAACCAGCAAGGAGAAGCCATAAAGTTCAGGCTGCCCAAAGCCTTCAGGCAGGTTGACCAGTCTCAGATCAGAGAAACCAGCAACCATCAATACCACTGCCTGGACTCTAAAATGGGCAGTTCTGGCAAAAGATGTGTGACCACTGGTTGCTGGGCTGTCAGTTTCCCACCTCAGGGCAGCATGCATCAATCCACAGCTCACCTTGGCAATGGAGATGGTCTGCTGCTCCATCGCCTCATGGATGGCCACGCGGTCATCCTCCCGCATCTTTTCATCCCAGGTGAGAGAAACCAGGCAAGGAGAAAAAGTCACCGTCAGTCACCTGTGCCAGACTGCTGCTACACACCTACTGAAGTGACCCCCAACATAAAGATCTGTGAGGACCTCCACCCAAGAGAGCAGGATGTAACTGCATTCCCTTGCAGCCCCACCCCCTCGACCCTCCCTGAAAGGAAGTGAGGCAGTCTCAAAGGAGTTGCCCTTTCTCCTGCAGCTCTGGGTTCTCCTGGGACAAGCTGGCATCCCAAGGGCTCTCCTTCCCACTCCCACACAGGCAGCCAGCCCCACAGGTACCTTGTCAAACTCATCGATGCACACCACTCCCCCGTCTGCCAGCACCATGGCTCCTCCCTCCATGAAGAAATTCCTGGAGGAAGGGTCGCGGATCACTGAGGCTGTCAAGCCGGCAGCGCTGCTGCCTTTTCCCGAGGTGTACACCTAGTGGCGTGTGCGACAAGGAAACGGACACATCAGCTGCTGCAGCACTCAGGAGCCCACTGCTCCAGCTGAGACAAAGCCTCCCTGGCTCTGCAAAATCCAGAGCTCCTGGGGGAAACACAAGAACCTCCAGGAACAGCCCTCAGCACGTGTAAGCAGCAGCTGGGTGAAGAGCAGGACTACTGCCTCATCCCAAGCCTCGGACTAAGCAGCTGTGACACACTGGAGGGCATGCAGACACACAAACACAGATATTAAGTACAGAACAGGGAGTGATTCATTGTTTGGTGGGCTGCTGCATTAGCTTTGTTTTCCCCTGGAGGGAACAATACAGTCAGAGGCCGAGTTTAATAGAGACTACAAAAAAACACAGCTGAAAACATAATTCTATGCCTCGGCTCAGGCTGGAGGTCCGTGCTTGAGCTGCAGTCAACTTAATTTGTCCTGACCAGCCAGCCCCTCTGCTGATCAAGTCTCAACAATAAACAGCAGCACCAGGCACGTCTTTGGACATCTGCAAACAGCCTGGCTCATAGCATAATAAAAGGCATGACCTGCTTCCCCTTCCCTCCCTCATTCCCTATCCCTTCTAAGCTAGTACTGCAAGTGGCAGTTCACACCTCTGCCACCAAGTCCACCTGTGGATGCACAGGCAGGTGTCTGCTGTCACCACAGTCGTGTCTCTGGTGCTAGACAAGGGGCAGAAGGGAGAAGAGGGGTGCACTACAAGTGGGCACCTTAAACCACATACCCCAATGGGCGAACACTTCTCAACGAACTTCAGCAGTTGGGATTTGGCCGTGCCAGGGTCCCCCAGCATCAGCAAGTTGATGTCCCCTCTGCGGGTCAGGCCATCCGGGAGCCTGGAGTGACCGAGTTGGGAAGAAGAGAGAGAGGAGACATGGTGAGCCTTTATTTTGATACCAAAGCACTGACTTTGATAACAAAGGCTGACTCTTCCCCACCTCTTGCGAGAGCCTCCAAATAAGAGGCAGGCGATGGCCTTCTTGATGTCAGTGCTGCCATAGATGGAGGGAGCAATGCTCTTGGCAATGGTCTCGTAGATGTTGGGCATGGCAGCAAGGCGACGAAGCTCCTCCTCTTCTTGAGGGGTCACCGAGCCTGTGAAGCTATGTCCTGTACAGGGATGAGGGGAATGATGCAACAGTGAACAAATGGACGTTTTAAAGGAAATTATGCCATTCCCCCCACACACACTACAACCAACATCCCCTCCTGAAGATCATGCCAAGTGCCACCAGGTGGGAAGGGTGGAGAGGGCAAGCATCTGCTAACCCAGCAAGGCAGGCTGTATCCTTAGAGGCTGGTAAGAAAAAGGATCTTGGGCAAAGCAGCTCCGCAGGAAGTAAAGGGAGAATTACAGTCAGGGCCATGCTTTAAATACAATTTTAACCGGGATCCTCAGGGATAGCTTGGCAGATTCTCACTGAGATCAGTAACACAAAATCACTTAAACACCGTGGAGGACTCAGGCTGAGACCTCCTCATTTAATATCACTGAGAAAAAGTCCTACAGGACACAACTAGAGAGAGCCCAGGGCAAGTCAGACCCCTGGAAGGACTTGAACCTTCTGCTATATAAACACCAGAGAAAGACCAAGGCTGTGATTTCAAACAGTCCTTGCTGAGGGATCACCTTGTTCAGGAACAGGGTGGGGAGTGTCCCCCAACACCAGGCTACCAACACAGACCAAATGCACACCAAAAGCAGCCCTCACCTGAGCCCTCCATGTCCACCTGGATGCCCACCACGCGGATGTACGCGCTCCGAATGCCCACCCCCACATTGTAACGGCCTTTGTTCTTGCTCTGCGCAGATTTCTTGATGGAGTAGATCCCCATGATAGTGACTCTGTTCCCTGGGACAACTTTGTCACACAGGTACCTAGTAGGGGAAAGCAGAGGATGGTAATGGGAAAGGATGGCACCAGCAACAGCCAGCAGGGTCAGGGTGGGAAGGCTGTGCCAGTACCTGTCACAGTACAGCTGCAAGTGCCGGGGCATCTCCCCGTGCGGCACGGCGTCCGGGGACTCCTGCAGTTTCAGGACCTGGAAATCCACGCACTTGCACTTATCTGGCATGATAAAATACGGGTCCAGAGGGCACCTTGGGCGACCAGCTTGTTCTCTGTGCAGAGAGATCAATCAGGGAAGGCTGTTAGCACTCAGGAGCCACCCCTTGGAGTGCACCTGGAGAGGGGACAGAAGTGACAGCAAGGAGCAGCTGCCCTTTCCAAGCAGTGCCACAGCAGCAGGTAAGGGCAGACACACGGTGCCATACCAGAGGCCACCAAGCCCTCTGTCTTGTCTTCACCAGCTGCCAAATGTGTACATGAGAATAAGCCAGAGGCAGGGTGACACTTGTCTGAGCACTCTCCCTGCCTCCCTCTCCTCCCCTGCTAGCTGTAAGCAGGGAGGAAGGTAATTCATTAATTATACAGAAGGTAACAGTACAGACTCAGTGACACGGCAGGGCATTTTTCTTTACAACCTCATGCACGAAGCAAATGTTAAGTGGTTTCTGGTGAGAAAGCAATTAGCAGTGTGACAAGGCTGACATCCACCTCCCAGTCTCTCAAGACATATCTGCCTTGCTAGATTACAAGCTCTCCGAGACAAAGAGCAGCTCCACGTCCTGCTGCCATCTCAGAATGGCACGACTGATGCCTGACTCCATGCAGGGCTTTCAGAGAGGGCAACACGACAGTGCAGATACACTCATGCAGTCAGGGATCAGGAGCGAGGTGCTGTACAGACCACACACAAGAACGATCCCTAGCCCAAACCCCTCTCAAGCTGCATTAGAGTTCAGGTGCAGAAAAGAAATGCTGGCAGGTATGAGCCAAAGACACAACCCACCAGGCCTGACTGCCTTGAGAGCTGCAGCACGATGGCAGCCTAATGCTCACAGTTCTCACAGGCACCAAGAGCTGTAAAGCAGGATAAAAAGGCCAGTCGAAAAGCATCCCTAAGGAAGGTAACACAAAACAGCCTCCTCAGGAGGTGGAAGCAAGGAGTTTGTTTGGAAAAGAGGAGAGCAGCTTAACATAGCATTATGGGATAGCTGGAGGCAGGAATGGACCTTTACGTACAACAGGCAAAACTCCCTAGGAATAAAAAGAACCCCCTGGACATGGTCACTCAACACTGCATGCAGTACTGACCATGCAGGGTGACAACCAGCATGACCACAGATGGACAGAGCTAAGACTTGCCAGCCACAACTGCACACTGGCACATGGGAAGCACAAAGGGTGGAGGCAGAGCAGTGCAGATGCTACTGCCTTGTGCAACAGGGAGCAGATTCTGCAACGGATGGGGTGCAGCAGGAGCAGGAGGAGGGAATGCAGTCTATTGTCCCCCTCCAGCCTGCTGGTGCATGCCCGTGTCAGTCCTTACGTGTTGCATTTCCTGGGCAGAGCGTAGCCCTCCAGGCCCGGGCGCACCGCGATGTTGCTGATGGTGTTGCGGCAGCTGCGGCACTGGATGGTGATTCTGGTGGCTTTGGCTCTCACAGGGGTTGCTGCAATTACAATCCCGGGGATCTTCACAAGGTGGGACATCTGGTCAGACTGAAAGGGAAAAGGTGAAGGGACAGCGAGAAAGCCATCAATGGAAGATGGAAGGGAAACCACAAAGCATGAGAGCAAAGGACAGAACACTCTGTTCTGTGCAGAACATCACTAACAGCAGTAATGTCTCTGCAGCAGGAACCAGCAACAACAGCCCTTTGCAGTCAGATTTAAGCTGCAGTGTATCACTGCTTGTAGATCTGTCTGTGACCCATGTCCTGAGCTATGTGACCAGATAGCAAAAGCTCCCCTGCACTCACACAAGCACCGCTCGGCGTGGCAGCCGATTCACTTCACCTCACCTTCAGGCTGCGGATGTTGGCTGCATTGGCATCCGACCTCAGCATCACTTGGATGTCCTGGAGAGTCTCCTCCCCTGAGGGACGAGGACGAGTGACCTCATCTGCGACTTCTTTTGCTGCTTCTTCCAGCTAGAGAGGGAACAGCTGTGCTTTAATGGGCCTGTCACAGCAGGACATCAGGGCTGCTCTCGAGATGCGACAGTGCTCTAGGTTGCCAGCCAGGTTGCCAACCTCCATCCTTACCAGCTGCAGGTGCTCCGCTGGTTGCTTGTACAGATAGTCTGCGAGATCTTCATCAAAGCTGGCCAAGTCTTCCATCTCCACCTCCACCCAGTACTGCCCCAGGTTATAGTGCCGTTTGAGCTCATCCCTGGAAGGCAGGAAGCGGCAAAGGTTTGCAGGGCAGAAAGCACCAGTCACCCACAGTGGCCTTAGAACGAGCAAAGATCAGAAAAGGCAGGTTCTGCAGGGAGTCCTTGGTTTGGAAAGCAAACAGGGAAAATTAGGTGAGTGCTAGGAGAAGTGCAGGGGAACCTGGGCAATCTTTCACCCAAGCCCACTTTGAAAGGTGACATAAGACCAGGGACACCAGTGCTTGCAGTGGCAATGTAGAGTATTTACTGGAGTTATGTGACCAGATAAACAATGAGAAAATTTCTATGTAGGATAATAACTATTATACCTAAGACACAATTTAAAACAAAGGAAGTAATAACAGAACAGACAACATTTTCCTTAAAAATGCCAGGAGTCATGACATTCAGAGGTGAAAGACTGTTCTAGCCCTTGATTATGATGTATCTCCATGTTTTCTCAGTTGTGTCTCCAAACTGCACAGGAAAAGGGATGGCCAATGGAACTTCATAGACTTGGGAAGCACAGGTGGAGACTGCTGCACTGATTTTAAATGGATACGGACAATACTCCAGACCAGAAAGTACTACTATTTCAAAGACAGACCTTGAATTTCAGAACTGAGTGCAAGCCTGGCAGTGTGGATCCCTCTATTGCTACCTCTGCCACTGCCTGGCTGCCTAAAAATTTGTGAGAACACCAGACATCCGCTTTTCTATCAGGTTAAATACAAACATCTCTTAATACGGAGCTTTTTACAGCCTACGAGAAGAGAATGAGTGCCTATTGGGTATGTGGGGTGTGCACTGCAGGAGGGAGGTTAACAGCAGACTGGATGTGCAAGAGGGGATGGGTAAGGCTCAGAAGAAGAAAAGGGGCCACAGCAGCACCTGTATTTGAAAGTGAAGCCCGTCCGGTCCGTGCCCACCCGGTACTGCCGCAGGAACTCCTTGAACCGCTTCTGCAGCTGCGACTTCCGAACCTGCCCCTCGTCCACGGACGCATCTCCCCCCAAACTGTCGCTGTAGTAAATTCCGGGGTCGTCGAAGCCGGACATCGCGGCTGCTGCTCCGCTGCGGGGACGAGAGCGCTCGGTCAGCTCCCACCGCCTCCTCCCCCCGCCCCGCACCAAGCACCCCGCGGGATCGCCTCTCGCCCACTGCCCCGCACCCCACCGCACCGCACACACTGGCCGAG
>VZRS01006369.1:216858-254325 GCA_013398055.1 Ifrita kowaldi | reverse complement strand
GGCGGGTGGGCTGCACCATTGTGGCGGTGCGCGGAGGGGGAGCGGGTGATACCATTGCGGGCGGGAATAAAGTAAATGAATTACTGCTGTAGGCTCCTGGGGCCTGTCACTGCTTCGGGACTTCAGGACTCGAGTTCTCCGGGATGGCTTCCTCCTGGCTAGTAGTGAATTTAGGGAGAAGGCCGGCAGGTGGCTGGGTGCGCATTTTGGCCGTTCCAAAGGGTGGTAATGCGCGCCCTATGTGAAGAGAAAGCCGGGAAGCGGAGTGCCTGGCAAGGGAGGTTTCAGCTGCAGCCCGTGGGAAATAAAGACGGTGTCGTCGTTGCAGTGAAACCAGATGTATTGATAAAGATCATAGACAAGTACAAACAAAGCCTTAGTCTCCAGCTCTGTGGACTTGAGGCTCTGTCTGGAGTCCTTCAATGTGTGATAACAGTGGCTGTGAGGTGCCCAAAGCACCACCTCTCTGCTGCCATGAGCAGGGAGGGTATGATGCCAGCCAGAACCTGTGTTTTCCAACTTTGAGGTTGCAGTCAGGCTCTCCGGGCAGTGGACCGGGGCTGAGTGTGGTGCAGTGTGATTCTGAGCTCATGGGCATGTGTTTGGCTCTTTGGGATCTTAGTTACCTGAGCATGGTTGAATGAACAAAATGGTTTTGTTGGGCTGGTTTAGAGGGACTGAATGGGTAGAACTTAATACAAATCGGAATGAACAAGTTCTGGTCTGGAGTATTGTCTGGAGTAGTTCTTGAATAGCTATCAAGCCTCATATCCCTGCTTTTCAGACACTTGTCTGTCTTTTTCAATAATTTGCTATTTTTTCTGGCAGGTGGATCCAAAGAGAGAATTATTAAATGGGGTTGGGGAAGGGATGTATAGTAGATAAGAGCCCGAGAATGATCACAGGCCTGTTTTCCCACTGCTCGTTCTCAGCAGGACCTGCCTTCTGATTCTTATTCCTTGAGCAGGTTCAGTGCTGGTCATTAAAACAGGTCAGTCGGAACACTTGTCTTTGGGATTGAGGTCACAGCCAGAACAGGCAGATCATGGAGGTTGATCACAGAGGCTTTCTGGTAGAAAGAGAGGACTCTGAGGTGATAACACAGCAGTTTTGTCAGTACCTGCAGTGCCATACCTGAACTGCAGCCTCTCCTGTGTTGGGAGAGATTCTGGAGCAGGCAGGGCCTGTGGCTGGACACAAAGCCAGCCCTCCAGATCTGCCCCAGCAAAAGGCAGGGAAAGCAAGCTGTGTGCATGGCCTGCTCCAGCTGTGCCATGTGTTCGGAGTGCCTTCAGCAATGCCAGTGAGTCCTGGGAGTGAGGGGGTTGGTTTCCCACGCGGGTGAGGGCGTGTGGTTGTGTGCTTGATGCCTCTCATTCAGCTGCCTCGACCAAAACCTAGGATGCCTTTAACTTTTGGGTGGTGAAAACATCCTTGCAGTCCTGATTCACGCTGAAGTTCTTGCAAAGGCACCCTGGTAACGCAGCCCTTTGCTGGCAGCTCAGGGACAGCTGTCCTGGTTTCCACCAGCTGAGGGTCCCATCCCCTTTTGCTTGTGATAGAACAGCAGCCAGCTCTTACGTACCCCTTCCACCCCTCAAAGGTACTTTGCACGCTCACTGAATTTCATGGTGTTTCTAGAAATAGAGAGCAGCATGTAGGAGCTGAAGGAACCTGCCCCAGCTTATAACAGGTTATTGTTAGCACCGAGTGGGAGCTGAGTCTGGCTCTGATTATAGCTCCCACTTCTGTCTATTGTCACATCTGTGCAGGCAGCAGCTCCAAAAGACATAAAACCAGGAGGAAGAAAGACACCTCCTTTCTCCCTGGGTAGGGCTTTAATAATAGGACACACCAGGCCTGAAGACTTTACATTGAAATTTATTATGTGTATAAATTATACAACCAGACAAGAATGACACTGTATCTTCAACAACTGTCTTTTACTTTTCAAAGACCAAAAATGATTGGACAAAGAATTAACAAAGACCTACTAGTGTCATGTAAAACCGTCTGTAACCCATGGGAGCCATGTGGCTCTACAGAGAAAGTGATCACAGTATTATCTAGCAGTATAAAAAAACTGAGCAAACAGAGCTCCGAGGAGCTCCATATTTCTGAGGAAAGACAGACATCAAAGCTGTGTTTCTGATCCTGTATGCTTTTTGTAGGCACTCTGTAAAGCAACGGCAATTCTTGGCCATTGTTCTTAGCCTTTTCTACCCTTGGTTTTTGATGATAAAGTTAGTCTCTGAGAAGAGCTCACACCAAGCACAGGAGAGACTTTGCCTGAACCCCCTTACAGCACTCTTTGATTTCTGGGGAGAAAAGTCTCCTAGTATTAGTGGCAGAACCAAGATCACAGTACCCAGTCAGGGGTAATTTCTCTTGCAAGGACTGGGGGAGGTGGATTAGTTCAGGTTGAGGGAAGTCACAAAGAGAAGATGAAGGTCCTGCTTTTTCACATGGCAAATAAGCCCACGGCGACTGTCATGGCGAGGAAGCTGAGCGCCACGATCCACCGCACCAGGGAAGTGGTGGGTGTTGTGTCTGAGTTTCTCATCTTTGTGCTCTCACTTTCTTTCCCAGCTGCTGGACCTAGATCAAATAGAGAGAGAAAAAAAATAAAGACTAGTGAGAAGAGGTTGCGGCAAGAAGCTGCTAACATGCCACGTTTGCTCTGCCCAGTGCCAGAGCACACCCTGCTGCAGTCATCCAAGGAAGAAGGAGAAAGCCCAGAGCCCAGCTCTGGGAGAAGGAGTGGCAGCAGGTTCTGCTCTCCCAGTGGAGAAGGGAAGCAGCAGACTCGACCTGGGAATCACAAAGGGTCACAGCCCCTCTGCCTGTAGGTGACTACCAGCCTCTTCCCTTGTCTCCTTACAGGCTTTTAAGTGCACTGCCGAGCTCCATCAAACCTCTGATGTGTGCAGATGACAGACAAATACTTAAGCCGGAATTTTAAAAGGCATTTTGTCTCCTATTTCTCACTGATTTAATTAGTTAGGCATCTAATGACCTTGAACAGTCTTGAGCACTCCAAGCAATTTTTGCAGTACAGCTTCAGGATGGGATTCCTCATCCAACACCAAGTTTTTCTCAAAATCTTACTTGTATGTGTGTATTGGGAAAGGAATGGCAAAGTTTCACAGAGAACCTTTAATGTCTTTCCCACAGAAGTTGCTTTAAGTTTCACTATCTAGAGATGCTTAAGGCAAGGTTTGCTTTTCATTCTTTGCCATGGAAAAAACTGTGGTTCAATCCAGTATGCACTGAAAAATATCTCCAGTTTAGTTTCAGAATGTGTAGGTCGCAAGGGTTTTTTTATTTGAATTGCATGTCATCATGGAAACCACTCTGCTCTGTAAATATCTGAGCTCGCTCCTCACTCAGGTACAAGCCTGACTTACAAGCTGATTACATTCCACCATCCAGAGCAGTGCTCGCTATAAACCCAGCACACTCTCTGGAGTGTTTTCAGTAAATACTTCTGGAAGGCAGGAAGATGATCAGAGGGAGATACAGTCCAAAGGACAGGCTGCTGGGTAGGACTGTGTGTCTGGAAGAACCTTCTGTCAGCATCACAGCACCACAGCTGATCTGCAGCACCCAAAATTGATGCCTTTTCTTCTGTGAAATCAAGGTCAGCTTTCCCTGTGGTGAATTAACCTCACATTTGTTAAAGCCCTAGAGGTGGAGAGGAGAGTCTCTTTTTGTAAAGCTTCCTCACTGACACTCTTTCTGGAGAGCCCACATGTGTTATCCTTGCTCTGTCACGTCTAGAAGAAGCTTTGCCCACAGCAGTGCCTCTCCTTGCACTACCTGCTGATGGCTGGAGAAGAGATGGGGCAAGCACCTCGTGCTCGTTTCCCAATGCCTTTTACAAACGAGGACAGAGGAAGGGAGGAGAAGGAAATGAAGGAGCACTGGGAAGCACCTGCCCTTAGAAGTCTCTTACCGTGCTCACGTGATTTGTTGATGTTCCTCGTGCGAAGAAGCTCTGCTTTTGGCTGCACAGGGTGGCCATTCTCCTGGCCCTTGGACACCAGCTCCTGCAGCGCCTCGAACACCTGAAAAGAAGGAACACTGTCTCAATTATGTGGCCTCCTCTTGTTCTTTCACTGGACCCCTTGCCCCTTCCCCAGGCACTTAAGGAACTGGAGGAAGACATGAGGCATCAGTCCAAAGTCTCCTGGCAAATTTTGCACAGAACAAAAGCTGCCTGTGAGGTCACGAGGATGTCTCTCAAACTCCTTGTTCACTTTACAGGTTCTCCTTGAAGCTTTCAGCTAAGGAGAAGGCTATTGCCCATCTTCTGAGGGGAAGGAAAGCAAGGTACCTGTCACCTAGTCAGAGTCCACAGAGGACCTGTGGAACTTTGCCACAGGGGCAGGACAGATAATAGATGGTAATCCCCACTCCCAGTAAGCCTCATTCATATCTGAATAGACGAATGTGGAAGAGACTGAATTCAAACACTAAGGGAGGGAGAAGAGCTTTTCAGAGACCACTGTTTTATTCGGCTCCCAGGTTGGAAAGGCATGGCCATCCAACTCTGACCAGCTCGCCCTGATCCACAACTTCTCATAAGCTCCCCAGCAGAAATACTGGCCTTGTATTTCCCCTGCAGCTATTTTCTTGTTTGAGAGAGGATGTGGGCTGGCAGGGCTGGCTGGTTGTTACTCACCTGTATATTTAACAGGAATGCTGTCTTGGCCTCCTCCATGACTCTTTTCTTAGTGGCAAGGTCCATCTCGAGAGCATTCATGCGGGAGCGATAGAGCTGCTTGAACTTGGTGGCGTTGGAGACCCCATCAAAGGTGAAGAAAGCCAGCCCTTCCCCAGTGCTGGGCAGCTGAAGGGCCTTCTGGGCAATTTTCTTCAGCACCTGCCCCCCTGACAGGTCTCCCAAATACCGAGTGTAGGCATGGGCCACCAGGAGCTCTGGCTCGTTCTTGCCTACGTAGTGGAGCCTCTCGACATATTTCCGAGTAGCCTCAGGACATGGGATCTCTTCCCTCCAGTTTCTACCATAGAAGTACTTCAGGTCTTCCTCCAGGGCAGCTTTGCGGTGCAGCTCCGCTGGAAAATACACAGGGGCGTAGACTGGATTGTTCTTGTTACGCTCAATCTCTTCCTCCAGAGCAGAGTAGATGAAGTACAGGGATGCCGTAACCAGCTGAAAGGGAAGAAAGAGGATGAGCTACAGGCGCATCTGTTTGTCTTTCTCAAGTCTGTGGGAAAAATTGTACTAACAAAAAAAGGTACTCGTGGGCACACCCACTGTGAGTCATGCACATCTGTGATGGTGCAGGTTTCCCATGTGGAAAACAGAGTGCAAGGTACAGGGAGACACTGTTTAGCCCTTCCCCTTCTGCTTGAGGCAGGAATCAAGCCCTTTCCAGCAGGTATTGGTCTTACTGGCTCTTAAAGTCACTGCTTTGCCTTCAAGTTGAAGTCTTGCAGCTCGATGTCATGTAAACTGGAGCCCTGCTTAAGCATTCCTGGTCTCTTCCCATTCCCTCAGTCAATAGAGAGGGTATTCCCAAAGGTATCTTTTCTGGTGCATTGTTCAAATTTGAATGCTCCAAAATGTGGCTTCCCTTTGTGGGGCCTTGTGAGATGATGACACACCCTGGTTATTTTTCTACATATTCATCCTGTCAGCATCCCACCATCCTGGGGACTGAGGCACCACCACTCTGCTCACTCAGGCATGCAAGTGGGGTTGCCTCCTCAGCTGCCCCAGGGAGACGAGATAAAAGGGAGCTGAAAGCACAGCCTGCCTCTGAAAGATGCCTTTGTGAAGGAGTGCTGTGAGGCTGTGTTCTCCCCTCTATTTTGAAACCATTGTTATTGTTGTTTTTCCCAGCTTATGCGATACTTTCTTCTATCTGCCAGCTTTTCCACGTGGTCTGAGACAATATAGCTGTGTTCTTTCCTTCCCCAGGCATTCTGTTTTCAGAGGCTGTTACACCTACACCACCCCTTCTCTACCCTGGGACCCCTTGTGAGCACCAAAGGGTAAAAGATGAAGGTGTTGCAGTATAGGTGAGTCAGGTTTGGGGAGGGAGGATTATGCTGCTCACAGGAGAGAAAGCAGTTTCCTTTCTCACAAAGCAGTCTGTTCTGCAGGGAAAGAGTTCCCATTTCAACCTTTCCCCACTGTGCCAGCAAACAGGACTTTGATAAGCACAGGGGCAGTGACTGGTTGTGGAAACAAATATCCACCATCTGGGGAGTCACGTAGCAGGGCAGATATATAGGTCTGCCAAGAGAGTAAACAAAAACAGAGTTTTTTAAACAGTAACCCAGCTTACCGGAAAAGAAACAAAATATGGGAACATTGCCTTACAAATTAAGCAAAAATATAGCTCAACTGATTGTTTTCAGAGGCAGGGAGTGATTTAATGAGGATGGCTTTTTTAAGCTTGTTAATTTTTAAAGTTCATGTCCCATCTCGTTCCCCTGACAGCATGTAAAAATCATCTAAGAAACAAAGTTTTATTCCTGAAGGTCTTTTTACACTCTTGCCTCTCTCAAAGTTCACTGCCTAACCAATGCCATATTTTTAACAGCAGGAAGTCAGCATCTGAGATTGAATTTATGCTTGACTAAGTATTCTGAATGTCACCTGTCAGAAATAAGTAGTCTCTTTCCTACTTTTGTGGATTTATTTGCCAAGGAACAATTGAACAACAAAGTAATTAAGCCACAGGTTGAATTGGTAGCTGTTATTTGCAAGTCCCTGCGTCACATCCTATAGTCTCTCAGGAATTTCTGGCGCAGGTGTTTGCTTTGGTTTTGCTCATGGCTTTGTTATGTGGCTCACATCCCAGGAATTGTATCTAGCCAGGTTAGGCTAATATGTGGAAATGTTTCTCTTTTATCTTGAAAAAAGCAACAGGCTCCTGCTTGTTAGCAGCAGACATGGATTACTCAAACTCAGTCTGCTTTTGAGTTATTGTTCGTGATCTCAGCTGTGGTATAACTCAAGTGACAATGCAAAGTTCAGTGCCAGCAATGATCCCACATCCTCACTTTCTCACCATCCCATCATTATTTGTAGCTGCAGCTGTCTAGAGTGTTGTAAATATAGAATTCCCCCTCTTTTGGGCATTTCAGCTGCTCAAGTATCTGAACATAGTTCTATCTCCATTAACCATCACTGGCAATAATTAACATGCAGGCATTTATGAAGAAAGAGAAAAGCAATAGCATTAGTCCCATCAACCTCTCTGTCCTTTTTCTCCTGTTTCAGCTTGGCTGCCCATCCTGACATGCACAGTCCTTCCCCACCTTCTGCAAGAAGAGCCAGTAAGACCTCACGGGGCAGGAGTTTGATGTTTTTAATCTTTTTCATAGGAGATGCTGATAGCAGCATCATGTCCCCATCCTCCTTACCTGTACTGGCCCCATCCTCCCCCCTTTAGTGCTCTCACAGCCCATCTGATCTAACTGGTGAGGAAATCCTATCCTCAAGCAAAGCTGCTATGAAGTACCTTAAACTCCTGGAGTGACACCTGCCCCTTTTGGAAATTCCTCATGAACGGTGTGTTCTCTGCCTGCTCGTGCACCTCCTTGGTAGCTTCCTTCAACAGTTCTGACAGGTCTGTGGACATTCTGCGGAAGAACAGTGAAACAGGTATTAGTGCTGTCTGCGCTGACAAAATTGATCTTAGCTCTCCAGGACAAAAGGGGGAGCTTGGGATGCCAGAAAAAGGAGCAGAGCATTCCCGAGAGCTGTGGATGGGAACCAGAGAGCACCAGCTTTCCAAACTGTCCCGAGCAAGGAAGGCTGACAGACTCCATCCAGAGGTGAAAGCAGCAGCATGCCTTTCCCCGCAGAGCAGGAACAGGAACAGCATGCCGAAAAGCAAGGGGAGAAACACAACACTCCCCCGGCAAAGCGCTTCCCTCTCATTCCCGTCCCGCTCTCACCTTTCGGAGCTGTGCGACTGGGAAGTTTCCATGTTTCTCCACGTCGTTTCCCTCCTCTGCTTCCCTGCCGTTGCTCGTGCTTTCCTCCTTCCCTTCTGCTCCCAGGACAGTGAAGCTCTGAGCTGGGCAGCCTGACTCCCACATCCAGCTTTATACTGCCAGGCCACGTGAGCAGCGAACCGCTGACCTCAGTGCGAGTACAAACTTCTTGCAACACAACAGCACTTCCCTTCCCAGCCTGGCTGTCACCCTCTCCTGGCCTGCAGCCCCAAGGAACCAGCAGGAAGTCACCTGATGCATCTTGATAACTAAGCACAAACAAGAGGATGTCCAGAAACTTCTCTTTTAAGGGTGCCTGGCTCTGTAACCCTTTCAGTGCCTTGCCCGCGGCAGGCAGAGCCCGGTACTGCAAGAGGTGCTCGTTGTCCTGGAGACAGTGGGGTTGGACAAGGAGGGTGGATTTACAGGGGATTTAGTGGATTTAGTGCCTGGGGCAGGGAGAGCAGCCTTCTCTCCCTACGCCCCAGTCTGTGTCCCCTGCACCTTCCCTGGAGAGCTAATCCAGCACTCACTCTCACTTGCTCCAGCACAGCTCAGGTATAAGCATCTTGTCTCCCATGGCCGTGCACATGCATGCGCCAGCTCTGGCCTGCAGGTGCCACAGCTGCCCTTGTGCAGTTCCCCCTTGCCCTTGGCACTGGGCAGCAAACCCCGTCGGTGTGCACAGAGCCAGCACAGGTGTGCCAGTGCTGATGTGCAGCGAAATCCATTCCATGCTCTCTTGCTCGAGGAAACAATGGCATCTGATTTGTTTGACAGCTGGCTCCTGTTGTCACCACAGCAGCAGGCAGGGCAATTTAGGAAAATAGCACTCCATCTCCTAGATACCCAGAAGGCTGGGGGAGCTGAAAAGATATCATACAGGACTTGGGGGAAACTGAGGGAGTTTGCAGAGACTTTCAAAGGCACATAATTTCTCTGATGTGGGAGAAGAGTTGAACATGGTGCTTCTGCCAGTAGCTGTTGCTCTGCTGGGTTTTTTTTGATAAAGTGGTTAGTGAAGCAGCCAACAAATGAAGCTGGGCCCTTCTTTCCCACCTGTAGCTATGCTGGAAGCTGGGCTAGCAGGGATAGAAGATTCATTGGCTAGCTGTGCTTTGGAAAAGCACACATTTGTGCTCAGCCCGAAAGAGCAGGGCGCTTAGAGCCCTGCTGCTGTGGGTGTGAGAAAGTCCCTGACACAGTCATGCAGAGGGTGCTGGGGAGGCAGAGCCTGGGGTGGAATGAGAAGGACTGTGGCATCTGCTGTCCCTCTACAGCCAGTCCCCTCTGTGGATGCTGCCATCCAAGCCAGCACCTTGCCTGTCTCCCTGTCACTGCACCCACACCAGCCCCAGCAGGGTTGGGGGCTGTAGGTTAGAAAGCTGTTCTGGAAAAAATATGCTGCCTCGGTTCTTTTTTTGACTCCAGCAGACATCTGGCTTGCAGCGTTCAGGAAGGATTACTCAGCGTTTCCATCCTGACTCAGCCAGACTTTTCCTGTCTTGCTTTTGTCTTTTAAAGCAACAGTGCACGCTGGTCAAAAGCTGACACGTTCCATTCCTACCCCCATGCCACTGCAGACAGCTTGCTTTTCTGTGAGGTAAAATAAATGTATCAGGATGTCCGAATCTTCAAAGCAAGTGTGACAACGCCCCAAACATCTGAGAATACGGAGTCCATGTGTAGAGCAGAGAGTGGCATGGCCAGTCCCTCCTGGAAACACTGATACCAGTTTCCCACAGGGATGGCCCCAAAAGGAATGTTTCCCTCTGGCATAAATCCTTAATGCTCTCATTTTCTGTCATTTTCAGTGAGTCCTATTCTGACAGGGGAAGCTGGAGCACAAATTGAACCTCTAGTTCTAGTGGAGGGAAGTAAGAAACATATGAAAATTACATGAGAATAAGAATTATATTATGAGAGTATATTGTTCATTTTGTGAAATCATACGAAAATAATCCAATCCTCAAGCCCTGCCCCTCCTTTCACCTGCAGCAATGCACTGGCAATGCACCCAGATCTTCCCCAAGGATTTTCTCAGTGCTTTCAAGCCATTGACTTCGTCCCCAGCCTGCCTGCCTGCCTGCCTGCCTTCTTCCGAGTAGCTGCATGCTTGGAGGCCCTATAAAGGATGTATCCAAAAGTCCTTCTCCCTTTCATCCAGGATTGTGGTAGGTGTGAATGAGACTGGGGGGAAGACAGAGAGGGTCTAGTCATGTTGCTACTGTTCCAGGTAGGTTTTCTGGCTTGTAACTGTACTGCCCCAGGACATGGAGCAGTACCTCTTCTGGATCCTGGGGCTTTACCTTCCCCTGGGTAGGTCACAAGAGATGCAGCTCACCTCTGCCAGGAGATTTGCAAAGGTGCAGACAAGCAAGCCATGCCCCATAAGTGATTTATGCTGTCTGATCTCTCGCTGATTTGGGTTTCTTGGGACAGAGCAGCTGTGAGACTGAGCCTAGCTCTCTGGAAAGGCCCAAATGCCCTGCAGCAAGATGGAACGAGAACTGAAAGTGGGGTGTCATCATCTTTGCAGTTGCTGGCCTGGAGCATTTCTGGCCCCATCCAGTGTTCTGCAGCAAGGACTTGAATTGCTTCTGCTGTGCTGTTGCTCTACGGTGGGGGAAGGTCAGTGACACCGAGTGAGCCAATGTGCCAGCAGGGATTTGTGAGGGCCATCTCTTCCTCAAAGAGAACTTTGGAAGCTGACACTTGAGAGCGATGAACGAGGAAGGAGGTGTGTGCTTTTAGTGGAAGGAACAAACTGGCTCCCAGAGCAGAGTGGGCCATGGGAAATCAGAGGCCAGTCTGCATCCAAGTCACTAGGAAATTTTGCTTGAATATCACTGAGGTATCAGAGCTGTGGTCTCCACCTGCCAGAGGTCCTGCTGTCTCCTGCTCTTCCAGTGAGCTGTGGCTGGGTGGTGCCAGAGCTACTCACTGTGAGGACACCAGCAAAACTGCCCAGGGGATTTCTAGCAAAGATGAATACAGTAGCCTCAGGCAAGAAGACATTTGCAAAAGTTCCTGCTGGGCTTAAAAGCCTGTGTGCACATCCCAGCCCCTGAGAAAATGCTTAGTCACGAGATGGGAGATGAATGGTTAAAAACAACAGAAAGTTATTGAGGGGTCAGTGTTTCCATGTGGAACAGGGAAGTGGGGAATTTTCTCCTCTTTGTACATTAACAGCCTATTTTGCCAGTAGATTTATGGCCAGAAATATCTAGTTACACAGGCAGTCACGGGATGCAAAGTCAACTCTCCTGGGTCCCTTGTGGGTAGCGCTGTTCCACGCTGGGCTCTGGCAGGCAGCTCCCAGCAGCTCAGCTCAGCTTGCGTGGGTAAAACCAGCCTTAGGCAGCTCAGAGGGGCTGATGGGCTCTCTCAAACCGTGACACAGCAAAATGCAGCTGGCTGGTTTGCACTTGGAAAGCTGACTCAGTAACCAGGATTTGCTGTGTAATGTAGGGGAAAAAAGAGTTACGATTACTGCTTAAAATGACTTGCTGTAGGAAGGAGTCCGTGCTGGAGTATACAGGGATATCCTGTGTGTTAACTTGTGTTTACCAAAGGGAGATTACCTCTCCCAGCCCTGCCTTGGCAGAACTGACTGTTCTCACTGCTCTCTCAGCATCCAAAAATCCCAGTCTCGATCAAAAATACAGGTGGAAAAAAAGGACGTCAAGAGTCCAGTGCACTGGAAATCCCTATGGGGAGCTCAGGCACTGCAGCTGTTCATGGCACTGGCACTGCTGGTACCTCTGGAGGGTTGTATAGCCAGGCATGGCTGTGCTAGGCAAACCCCACACACAGGAACCCCAGAAAACAGTGTGGTGGGAGATGGAGGCACAGGCAGATTTCTCAGGATAAATGAACCAGCATGACAAAAATAGGGATACGCAGATTACAATACATGTTTTCATAGATATATGGGTATATGTGTGCTGCAGCACACTGATGTCTCCAGCACAGAGCTATGAGCAAGGAGAGAGCCTGGGCTGTCTGGAAACAGAGCGGGGAGAAGGAGGGAGAACAGCACAAGCACCCTGCAAGGCATGTGCCTGACCAGAGTCAGGCAGCGACCTGAAGCACACAGCAGGTCTCCAGGTTATGGGCACACTGGGCTGAAATTTTGGGGGAGGGTGCGTAGAACCCACCACACTTCCTAGAGTCTTGGTGGCCATAGGAATCAATCCTGTGTCCAGCTAGGAGCTGCTTTGGCAGCCAAATAGAGGTGTGGAAGGGAGCAGGGCAGAGTTAGCAAATAAAAATCCCATTTTGTGAAAGTGTTTCACTCAGTGCTGCTGCCTCCTTTGTTTTAGTGCCACAACCGTGGAAAACAAAGTGTGCCCTGACTGCGAGACAGAACAAACCGTGAAACTTTGGATTTGAAAAACAACACGTATGCAACAAGGAAGACCTTGTACCACACTGCTCATACCCCTTTCTCAGGAGGAGGAGGAACTGGAAGCCAAGTTTTGCACAGAAAGTGAGACCCAAGTCCCCCCTCCCCGCAAGGTTTCCAAACCACCTCTGCGTGGTTCCCTGCTCCAGGCTGTAGGAGACATGCCGGGCCGCAGGAAGGGGCTGCTTCTGGAGATTTCTCCAGCTGTCCGGAGCAGCGGGAGCGGGGCCAGGAGCAGCAGCTGCAATCCCAGCGCTGCGGAGGGAGCGCCCTGCCATGAGCAGCCTCACGTGGAGCCGGCTCCGCCGTGACTCAGCAAAGAGCCCCTGGCGCAGCCTTTACTCAGCAATCGCGGCCGCCCGGCCTGACCCTGACTCAGCAGGACGCCCACGCTGGGAAGAGGGTGACTCAGCACTAGCGAGAGGCGGCCGCGGGTTTTGGGGCTCATGGGAAAGGGGGAGAGCCCTGGTGGAGCGTGCGGCATCGCTGACAGCCGCAAAATGTTCCCCTTTCAGCTGTCCTTCCCAGAGCCACAGCGGGTGAGGCAGGAAGGGTTGGAAAAGCTGGTGTCCCAAGCTGGGAAAGCCGCACGCCTCTCTGACCTGGGGACGTGGAGGATGCTGTGGCCATCTGCTCTGGGGCCGGGACAGTCCCTGCTCCATACGGGGGGAATCAAGGCATGGGAACACTCGGGGGCCGGACGGGCACCCGGCTTTCACTTGTGCTGGTGGAAAACAGCAAACACAGGAACCACGTGTGGGAATGAATCCATTTTAGAGACTGGCATTTAGGATGTGCCAAATTTAAGTGACTTACTCAAGGCCACGTAGGGTATCTGTGGCATAGCCTGTGCCCCCTCCTTCGCTCATTACCAAAGATCGCTCCGGGGCAAGCAGGCAGGACCTCATTTACCCCGCCGAGCTGCTGTCTTTTGAGAGGGTGACAGGTACTTGCTGACGAGGAGAAATAAGCCAAAGAAGGGTTAGAAAGTGAAGATATTTCTTCGAAGTCCTTAGTTTATGGCACAGTGGGCTCAGCTTTGGAGAGCCCTGTGCACGATGGAGCGTACGGACTGCAGCCCCTACGGCAAGAGAGCCAGAACATCCCCCTTTTTGGGAGATGCATTCCCTAGAAACCCAGGCACCGAAGAATCAGGGCTTTGGGCTCAGCCCTTCCCCTGAGCAGTGCTGGGCACAGCAGGACCTCAGGGCCGTGGCGGCAGCTCCTTAGCTAAATAATCATTAACAAGGCGACGTGGGATTTGAATTGAAGTGTTCAGGTGCTGGGTGTGGTCTGGCAGAGGCCGAGAGGGACCAAAGGTGCTCGGCAAATGCTGAGACTGAAGGTGCCTGGTATGGGGTGAGCCACCCCCTGGCTGCCCTGCCGGACCTGGTGGTTCATGGTGTGCGTGCCAGCACGAAACATGTCCCTGCCCAGGGGCAGCAGGGCACTGCTTGCTGGCAGATCACTCACTGGCCCTTTCCTTTCCTTTCCTTTCCTTTCCTTTCCTTTTTTTTTCCTTTTTGGACTAAGACTGCAAAACAGCTCAGAGAAATTGGCACCTCTCTCTCTCTGAAACTGATCTGGTATTTAAGCTCTTTTTTTTTTTTTTTTTTTTTTTTTTTTTTTTTTTTTTACATAAAAACAACAAACAAAGCACNTGGTCAAGCAGCTAAAAATACCACTAAAGTGCCTCGCAGCAACTTTTCTAAACACAGATTTTCCTACCACTCTGTGCTGGTGAGAGAGACTCCCCTAAAGCTGCAGGAAAGCCGTGTCCTTGCCTCACCCCGCTGTCAAATTTGCTTCGTGCCTGATCTTGGCTTTTCTGCCGAGATTGGCCAGGGAAACAAGTGCCTGGATACCGGCATATGTAGCTTTTCTGTGCTGGGAGGGAATTCCTGATCCCCCCGAGAAAATCCCTGCTGCAGAGCCCCTCTCCCTGGCAGCCTCCTTGCCAGCACTGAGCCCCCAGCCTTGCTGGTGCACAGTGTAGCACCCCTGCACACTCCATCCAAGGACTCCTGGCAAGGGCCAGTGTCCAGCCCTGCAGGAAGGCTGCTGGAGACAGCACTGCAGCAAACTTCTACTCGTGGGGAGTGATCCTGTCAATGACCATCTCTGTTCCCTTGCTCCTGAGCACTGGGGCACTTATTTTTCCTCTCATTTGTTTATACATTTTCCTATCCTCTCCCCCTCTTTTTTTTTTTTTTTTTGGTCTCTTTCATCTCTTCTTGTGCTTCCATTTGTTTATGCCCCCTACACAGATAAAAATGAGTTACCTGCGGAAATGTTTTCCTTCCTCACAACCCACCTCTCTGCTGCCCACTGGGTTCCCACCATACCATTCCCAGCATCTTCATCCACCCTTAGCAGCACCAACAGTAATCTGAAGGAAAGGGGAAGTGGCTTTATTCTCATTTTGTGAAGGAAGGGAGAATTTGGTTATTCAAAATAAGCTTTGAGGAAGTTTTGACATGGCAAAGCAACATGAAAATTCTGTGGAATGGAGAACAGCCCTCCCAGTGTACTGGCTTTGGACATTTCTGTGCTGACTTTGTGAGACAATGCTGTGGGAAATCAGGACTTATTTGTGTTACCGCCCTTTAAAAAAATTCATGTACTGTTTGGAGGTTAGTGGTTGTTAAAAGAGAAACATGTAATTTTTTGCCTCTTTGAATGTGATGCTGGCATGCCAAGTATCATGCTACCCAAACATCATGGAAATTCTCATCAACTTTTAGCATATATTTAGTTTTTAGAGATGTGGAGCAACTCTGACCCAGTACAAGGAAGTTATGTCTTTCTTCATCTGGCATAGCAACAGCTGTTCTGGGTCATGCAAAATATCTGTCCAGGTCAAGATCCTGTTCCCAGTGTGGTTATTAATGGATGCTTAGGCAGAGCACAAGCACCCCTTCCCGTCCTCCGTGCAGTCACTACGTGTGGGTGCATGTTCTGGAGTGGTCGCTGTGCGAGTCTGCACAGGGCTGATGGTTGCAGCGAAATGCTAGAATAAGGAAAAACTTTGTTTTGTTTCTGTCCCCGGGGGCGGCAGAGCCTGCTAAGCAGGTCACTGCCAAGGGAGGGGCTGTCCTCTGCAATCGGGAAGCCCGGGCTGGGTGTGCGAGGGACCACAGCCATCTGGTGGTCAGAGCGAGCAGGCAGCGCTGTTCTTTCTACAACAACAACATCAAAAAACTTTTTAAAAGGGAAAAGCATATAAAAGAATTCCTTGCAGTGCTGTAATTTCTTTTTGTTTTTGCAATCATGAATCAGTTTTTGCCAAAGTGCCCAGCCTCTGTTTAAAATGATCCCTTGCAGAACTAGCAGGTTTTTTTTTCTTCCCTTCTGAAAAGAAACCTTGCAAAATTATTCAAGCTATTACTGGTATAATCTATAACAAGTACGACAGTACTAATTTGGAATCTTTCCATGCCTTCATCCCCATTCTTCATACTTTCAGTTACTTGAAAAAGAGATACATTGTCCCTGTCAGATAAATCTCAGTGAAAAGCACTGTGACCGTGGCTGGCTGCACAGTGGGGAGGGGACAGGCTCACCCCGGGAGCCGCGAGCTGCACTCTGAATTTTCACCTGTTGGCCATCGATTCAAACTGACCTCACTTGGCAGACACCAAAAACCCTTTCCATCTGTTTGCCCCTTGACGAAAATAGTGGCAACCCATTTCTCCTGCACTCAAGTCTTCCTTGGGGACAGTTCCCTCTTGGATTTGCCAGGTCCTGTGCCGGCTGTTTGGGGAATTAAAAACAAGGTGAGGGTGAAGATGGGATCTTTATCCTGAGGTGGGCTCAGGGCATCCCAGAGGCAGTAAGGAGGAGTTTGAACTCCCCGTACTCAGGATATCCATTCAGGGATGTCTTCACCTCTCCTTTTGGGAAAGTTGCAGGCAGTGCTCCAAGGTAGCTGGAGGCACTGAGAGCTTTCAGTGCCAGCTGAGGCATGAGCCAGTGTTAAAGCGTCACCAGTGTGAACAGGCTGGTACCCTGCAGAAACACTGACTGGGCACCAGAAGCCTTTCCTTCCCAGCTGAGCCAGGCAGCCTGAGGCCAGGCACTGGCCAGAGGGCTGGGGCCTTGCTTGCTCTTCCAGCCCCACGGTTACAAAACCAGCCTGTGTTCCATCATGACCCTGCTCTTGCTTCCTCTCCTGCACGTGCTCCAGCAGGGGAAGCTCAGCCACTTGGCCGTTTTGCCTTTCTTCAGATGACATTTTCAAATCCACTCAACCTCCTTTTAAGAATCCCTCCCACAGCTCCCACTCAGCTGGACACTGGAGAGGTGGCATAGGGACAACTGAGGATGTCCTGTGGATACCAGAGGGCCCTTTAGTAGCAACTGTATTTCTTGCATGTCTTTATAAGTGACTTATGGGCTGCAAGATGGGTATTCAGACCTGGCCACAAGGCAGAGAGGGAAAGGAGAGGAGGTAGCTTGCCCTCTTGCTGTTTTGAGATGAGCTGTAATCACCTCCCCACAAGACTGGCGTAAAAAGCAGGGAGCACCTCCCTTGACTCCCAGCACCCTCAGCCCCCATGCTGCTCTCCTCTCAGCACCAGTGCCCTTGCCTTTTCATGGAGAGCAAATGTGGCTGCATGGTCTCATCCCTCTTTTCCCCACAGCATCCTCCCCATCCCACACCAGCACTGACAGCACACACCATATCTTCAAGGGAGAGTCAAGTCTTTGCTCCTTTAATGTGCAGTAAAAAAAGACAACTCTCCCACGCTCAACAAGAAATCCCACGAGCAGGAGCCCTGAGCTTGGCACCCTCCTCCCTGGCTTTCATTTACAGCTGGGCAGCGTGTGCAGTTTGCTCAGGAGGGTTTTTCTCCCCATGTGCAGAGGAGTTTCTGGCTGCTGCAGGGCTGCTTTGCTGGCATGAGATGACTGATGTCTCGCTTCCCCTCTGTGCTCACCAGCTGAACAAGCTTCTGCAGCAATAGCACGTTCCCACATGCTGATGGAAGGGCCTCCTGCTTTAGGGGGACACAGCTCTGTGACCCCAGCACACTCAGCCATCCTGAGGGAGTCTGTAGCATTGGCCTGGCTCAGAGGGACCCCCCACACCATGGCACGATGTGGTGGAAGGCATCAGTGGAAGTGAGAGAGGGAGGTAGGATCACATGGGGAGAAAAATATGATAATGGAGAATTAAATTAACTGCAAATAGTTTGCTGAAGGCACATCCTACCCCGTGGGAGACAGCCCCTTCAGCCTGGGGTACCACTTGCAGTCCTGGGTGCTGCCAAGGGCTTGGACGACTGGCTGTCATGCGATGGAAACATCTGAGCTGTGGGTAGGATTCTGAATAAACTGATGGGGAAAGGGAGGCGAGGAAGAGGAAGAGAAGGGGTTGAGTGGGAAGGTGTTGCATACCACAAGCACTTGTGCAAGAGAGATTAGAGCAACGGGGTCCCTCTACCATTAGTGTTCCTCCTCGGCCACCAGTAATGCTTCACATCCCCATGCTTTCCAGTCTAACACTGGCAGGCAGAGGGCTGGAGATACATTCTAGGGGAGGGGTGAGGAAAGAGGCAGGCAGGAATGATTTCAGCAGCAGACTGCAGCCTCTCCTGTTTCTTGGCCAAGATCTCTAACTACCTCACTGGAGAATAGGATGGAGGAGCTTCTTCCGGAGCTTCTTCTGCTTTGCCCACACTGTACCATAAAAAGAAAAGCCCACTGAACTCCCACATTCTCTAGCAGCTTTGAAATCCCCCCCTCACAAGTCTATTGTATGATATCCCTAAACACAACAAAGATTATCTGAAGTCTGAAAGCAGCTTAAAAATAAAAATAACTCAAAGGTAAAACAGGAAGAGAATGGAGGAAGGGGACAGAGTCCTTCCCCTGCTGGCCCCTGGTTGGAGGCAAGCAAAACAGCACACACAGCCTCCTGCTCCACAGCACACCGGTCCATAGCATTCATAAGGCAAACATAGCATCATCTTCCTTTGCTTGCTTCCGATGATGGCTGGCAGCAGGAGGGGAGACAGACGTCCCTGCTGAGGAGCTGGACAAAGTGGGGAGGCGGTCCGCAACTTTCGCTCGCTCTTCCAGAAATTTGTCAAACTCTGAGGGTAAGAGAAGAGCAGAGCATTAGCAAAGAGGGGGGTTTGTGGAAGAGCCAAGGTGCTGCCAGGAACAGTTAAAGAAGAGGGTCGGCTGGCACATCTTACCTTCACTGGTGACACCTTTTGCATCCTCTGATTCTCCCTACAGAAGAAGGAGAAGGGCATGGTTAGAAGGAAGGTAGGTAAAGGCATCTCACGGATGTGATTCTTTGCACATGGAGAGACAGGATAGTGCTGTCCACAGTATAGACATGTTAGAGGGGCCCTGAGCCTCAGTTCATTAGCTATGTCTCCCTGAAGGCTGATTGTACTGTTGTGGTATCCCAAAGCCTATGTCCTTGGCTTTTCCTTTCCTGATCCCTCCCAGCAGCCTGTGCCACACATTCAGCAATGCCAGCACTGTTACACACTGCCTGAAGTCCAGCCCACAGACAACTCCAGCAGGATTGCTGGCTCCAGGAAAGCAGCCCCTCACTTACCACATCAGTGGAGAGCCACTTTTCTATGTCTTCCATGAAATTGGCTTGAGGAACTGGTACCTGGGGCAGAAAAAAGGGGTGATGAGGCCAAGAAAATAGAGGATGTTCCAGTAAATCCACTATGCAAAAAGAAAGCCCAGCCCACAAGCTCACCCTCTGGCTCCACTGTTCAGTCAGCTCAGGCCCATCCAAATCCAGCCAGTGCCACTGCAAAGCTCTCCCAGCTACCAGTGCCATTGCTTACCTGCTTCCTCCACCCCATCCATGCCCAGACACACAGTTTCCAGGATACATGCCATTAAAAGCATCTGTGGTTTGGTGGTTGGCTTTGGGGTATTAGGACTGGACCAGACTTTGCTTTTTGGTGAGGACTCACTAGGTGGATATTGGCTGCTTGTGTTAGGCAGCCAGAGAACGAGAGACATGCATTTTTCTACACCTCCTCCCTCCTACAGACCAGTGACAGTCTGATGTCAAAATCTGAAATGCTGAAGATATTGGAGGTGCCAGGTCTGGCAGCACAATAAAGGGGAAAGACACCTGCCAAGAACTGATTCCCTGGTAGGATCATGGACCACAGCAGGATTTGACATCACTGTGATTTGACAAACTACTGAAACAGACCCATCAAAGAGAAAGTCATCTACAGCTAAAGTAAATTTTACTTCCAGTAGGGATGAGGGTAGCTCAGAAGAATTCATGTCCCTGATTAATTTAAACAGAAAAGAGACATATTCCTAGTGGACAGAGATAACTTTGAAAGAAATGAAATCTGATTCAAAACCCCAGATCCTTTTTTCCTGTCATGAGCTCCTGAACAAAGCTGAGCAAGAAGCAGCCCTTGCTAGAGGCTCCCCAAGCAGAAGCATGAGAGAGTATTTGTGGGAACTTATTTGTTAGTTTTCTAATATATATAGCTCCCTTGTCCTCAGGAAAACACTGAGACCAAGAAAAAGAGCAACACCTTTGTACCAAGGACAGGCAGATTTTCCCAAACCAGGGAGCAAGCGCAGATAGTTATCACAGCTGGCAGATGGATGAATGGGAACGGAAGAGGATGTGTGAGATTAGGGAAGTTTCGAAGCAAACTGGCTTTGTCCACCCAGAGAGGATCTCTTTGGGGTAGAAGTGCATTCAAGCCAACTGTACAGCATGTGGGGAAACTTCCTAGAGCAGACATCAGTCTGGGCAGTGCCCAGTACAGGAAGACAAACTAACAAGCTTCAGACACAGGAGCTGTCAAAGCCTCTGTGTGCCTGTGGGAATGCAATTGCAGGAGTTCCTGCTGCCAAAAAGAACAAATTCAACTGCCTGAAAGCTCAATCACTAGCTATAGGAAGATGCCTTCAACAGGATAAAGTCTGAATGTGTTTTCCTTCAAATGAGGCACCTCCTGCTAAGGAGGAGAGACTGCAAGGACAGTGAGTGGCAGCAGCTGCCCTCATGGTGCCACCACCTACTGCCTCTGCTTCAGACACCCATCCCAAAACAGGCCATCCTCTAGCTCAGAGTGGCACATGCTCTCTTGGCCTCAGAGCTCCTAAGATTTTTTCCTACACATATGTTTATTTGAGGAAGGACTGACACATTGCCTGCTTCCTTCCCAAACCTTGTCTCCGCTACTGGCACAGCCCAGGGCTGCTCCATTTCAGGCAGCAGTATCTGCTGATGTCTGCTGTGCATCCTCATGTGCTGTGCCAGTGACACTTCTGTTTTAGCAGCCCCAGCCTCCTTCCTCCCTGCTGGTGCTCCATGACCTCAGATCTCACCATTCCTTGACGCATCATCCACTTTGCCAGCTGGGCTCCATCACTAGAGGCACCAGACTCCTCCTGGATGAGAGAGAGTCTGCATTGCAGTGTAAGGGAGAGGGGAGGCAGTGCGTTTGGGGTGGGGGAAAGAATATACTGGTACTGGTGGCCTACTTCTCTGATTGCAGAGAGAAGGCAACTGGACTTGGAAATTTGCTGAAGATGAATAAAACATACATTTCCAGGCAGAAATTTCCCTGGGGAAGGACATCCTTGAGGCAACTCCAGACTTTCCATAGCTCCTCACCTCAGGGCTTTAAAGAATGAGGTATGTAGCCCAGCTAGGAAATGCAGGTTGGTGGAGAGTGGGAGTTACTTGACTTTTTCCAAACAGACAGCACACTTACTGTCTTGGTGAGCCAGGAGGTTGCTCCCATTCCCGGTGATGCACTAAAAGCCGTGGCCACTTACCGCTCCTGTGTTCTGCTGCCGGGCATCCAGGGCACCAGCGAGGCCTTTGGTGGCTTGGGGGTCTTCGTACTTTACCCTGGAAGCAAAAAGTGAGACAACACAGGCTGATGAGACACCTGAGAGTGAAGAGCAGGAACTCCTAAACATAATGTTCAGTTCTTCTGACTGCACAACTTTTCATGCCTCATCTTTCTACTCCCAAGAGCTTCTAGAAAGATGTGCAAAGCCCTTATTAAAGGTGTAGCCCACCACAAAACAGACTGATCTACTCACTGGAACATCATTGTGGGATCCAACAGGACAGCCCTGGCACAGTGACAGAAGAATGATAAGGACTCATGAAAATTAAGACACAGACTTAGGTGCATTAACCACAACACTTACCTTCTTTGGGATAGACTATAAAGACAGAAAACTAACACAGACTGACCAGAATATTACAGATATTTTAGAAAGAATTTGAGCAACAGGCCCCTAAATACTCATCTATCTTCACAGACACAAACAGCTCAAAAACATCTCTTTAACTAATACCACCCGAGAAGTGATGGTGGCAGAGGCTCACTGGCCTATTCTACATAGGTGAGACTGGATGATCAGAAGAGCCTTATGCTGCTTCCAGGCCTCAAAATGCACCATTACAGCAACCTCTTTCCACACACAGACACGTCTCACCCATAATTTCCCTCATCCCATTCCTGTGCCCCCTCTAGACTGCTACTACACATGACAATGCCACACGTCACCATTTGATCCATGCCGAGTGGGGAAAACTGTCCATGCTAGGAAAATGAAGCCTTTCACAGAAACTCTCCACAAGCTTCCTCTCCAGCTGCTCCCAGGCCCCTTTCCACAGATCCAGCAGACCATCAAGTGGAGCTGGTTTTGTTGGAGGCCAGGGGCTTGGGCCACCGCCGCTCAAACTTCTCAAAGAAGTGCTCATCAGTGAAGGGGCCGCTGTGGACAATGGCATCCAGGATGAAGTACAGTGCTGCTATCATGCCACTGATGAGGAAGAATGGCAGGAAAGGCTTGAAGTGCCTCAAGCACTGCTTCACTGAGACACACATGAAGCATGGGGGCTCAGGAACAAACCCCACAGGCTCTGCCAGCACGTCCTGTTCGGGAGCTGTAGGGCAATGAGTCTGTTCAAGTGGAGGGAGACACTGAGAGCAGACACTTGTGAGTGAAATGTGAAGCCTGAGTCACTAGAGGTTACCTGGCAGGAGTGCAAGTGCAAGCAGATGAAGGGCAGTGAGGAATAAATAGAAGATGCCTTGTTACTCGTGCAGAGATCATAAGCCTCAACCTGTTAAGGACTGTGCTACAGCAGAGAGGATACAATTCCACCTCTGTCCACATCTCCAGCACTGAGCACATACCAGTGGCTCCGGTTTCAGCCCCAGATTGGGTGCTGTTGATACAACTGTTTTTGTGCTGGACTGCATTTGCCCTCAGGCAGCACAACCCACAGTAAAAGCAGTGGGGAAACGCAGGAACAAAACACATGAAGTCATGTGTAGGCCATGGGTTTCCCCACCACGTTTACCAGAAGCAGTCTGAGGCAGAGGAATGGAAGGAGAAGTGGTTAAGAGACCTTGACTTGACATGTGTAAGAGACCTTAACTTGCTACTGGCCAGCTGCAGAACAAGGCACTCCAGTGGCTGCAGGAATGCAGGAGCACAGGTCTTGGAGGGCTGGAGGCAGTGCGTGCCCCTGGGCTCTACTGCTTGGTACTCAATGGAGAGCAGTGAATGGCTCTGACAGGCAAAGCAGCGTGAGATCAGCCACAGTCTCTAAACCCAGGGGATCTGGTCAGCACAGCTCTTGTCAGCTCCTCCAGAACAAGGGTTCAGGAATCCACTCTGGAGTGGAGAAGACCTCTTCAGTTCAGCCAGTTCTATGGAGACCCAACTCTTTGTGCTTTTCACCAGGAGGTCTCAAACACACCATGGATGAAGAAGCATCAGTCCCACTTGCCAACAGGGAAGCTGAGGCACAGGAGAGTGCCCTCTTGCAAGCCACAACTGACTGCACTCTTCCTGCACTCCAGCTCAATACTCTGTCTGTTAGGCTGAATCAGTACTCAGCAATTCCCAAATTCAACATCACCCCTGTCAGGGCACATGAGTTAAGAGGCAGACAAGAAAACTGAGACAGTCCCACTCCACACCTTCATCCCTAGACACTGAATCTTCCAGAACATGTGGCACCGCAATGCTCACATGTAGGGACCAATTCCTTCTCCCCACACCCAGGAGGACACTGTGAAGGGGAGATGTTGGCTGCAGGAAAAAGGACTGGGAGCACAGAGCTCATCCTACAAACACTGTGCATGTGAAGAGTGCATTTCTGTTGCATCCTCCTGTCTCCCAGGAAGTGCTGCTGGTCGGGGTATTGGCCCTATTTGCCCTGAGCCCTCATCCTTTGCAAGAAGGCAGGACAGGACAGAGTGAGCTGCTCCACTCACCCTCTGCGCTGCTCAGCCAGCGAGCTGCCACGGGTCAGGGCAAACATGTCAAAGTCTTCTTCCAGCTTGCCAGAAGTGTCGAGGGAGTGCAGCCCTGCACTCACACTGCTTGAGCCCAGGTCTGTGGGAGAGAGAGCAGGGTCAGCAGGCAGCACAGAACAGTAAACGGAGGACTGGAGGCTTGGAGAGTGCTGGATGGGAAGCTAACATCAGAACGGGCTAAACTGCTCTAGGCCCACTCCTCCATCCTGCTCCTCAGCTGCAGCACAGTCTGTTCCTGTGTGCAGTGTCGTGGGTGAAGTAACAGAAGCAGTTTCTTTGCCTACTCAGTAGATATTTTTGGCTCAGTTTCAGACAGCAGCAGCATCAATTTACTGATGCCGAAGGCTAGATGTTCCTGACCATCTTAGACAACTCTGGAGGGAATTGCTCCATAACCTGTGGAAGAAAATAACCTGTGCTTCTGGGCAGGCACCTCTGAGACAGATGAGTGGATTTTCATGACTCAGGCATCATCTGAAAAGAACTTGACTTGAAAAATATCTCAGCTGGCTTGTCTGTAAAAACAGTCTTGTGCCAATTTTCTGCAACTGCATCCAGGCAGTGCTATGTAGGCTGTTGGTATATCTTGAAGAACTCCCAGGACCCCTCAGGCTTCTTGAGTAAACAACCTGTCAAATCCTGGGTCCAGAGCCCAAGATGCTCATGGCTGCCTTTGCAGCATAGCTTCAGCTGCTCTGCTTCTCCCAGACCTCAGTGGTCAGCCTGACACCACACAGCAAGAGAGGCAAGCAGGCAATGCTGCCAGGCATTGCAGAGGGAGTAACTTTATCCCCAATCCTTCTGGAAAGTGAGGTCCTTAGCCACACACTAATGCTGAGGTCCTTCTTAAGTCATGGTCACTTCCTGCACAACGTGAGGTGAGGATGCCAAGACATATGCTTGAGTGCCTTGGGGCATATACAAGTTTCTTCATGAGTTTATTAGTTGAAAACACATGGCATTCCTCTAGGTTACTCTATGAATCTGACTAAATAATTTTGGGAGATGATTCAAGGGCAGGAAAGGATTTTCAAAGCAGCACAGGAGAAAGATGGAGGGGAAAACCACATGGCAACATACTCATTCCAGCCAGCTGAGAGGAAAGGTTGCTGGTGACTTCAGGCTGTTTCAGTGCTGAAGGAGTACTGGGTGCCAGGTCAATCAGGCTGTTCTCTGCCTCATTTGGTGCCTTTGTAGGAAGAAAAAAGAAGATGGTGGAGAGGTTCTGAAGCTTGGACACCCTGACCCTACAATCCTAGCTCATTGATACTGGAGAGGAAAGCCCTTCTGCACCCATTAAAATATATCAGCTGTGAAGAGGGAGAAAAGGGACAGTGACCAGAGAACTGGCTGGGAATAGTGTCCCAGGGCAGGATATGCCTTGGTAGCCAGCCTCCCAGCTCTGCTGGATGTCAATAAGTAGGGTAGATGCTGGTTCAGAGGACAGGGTAGTGCCCAGAGAAAGCTCCCATGGGAATTGGAATCTCACTATTTAATAAACATAACTGCTGCTGCTCTTTGGGCAGGGCAGGAGAGGCTTGCAGTGGGATCTGGGGTGTCCCACACACCAGGTGGTCTGGTGCAGCCTGGCTGGGACAGCAAAGCCCACCATTTCTAAGTGGGGCAGACTAAACCTCCCTCCAAGTCAGCAGGGCGCTGCTGGACCTGCAGGATGCAAACCAAGCTGCACAGAGGGGCAGTTGCTCTGAGTTACCTTAACAGGCTGTCCTGTCCGAAGTCGCTCAAACCTGCAAGAAAGATGACAGGATGCATTTCAGTAGTGTGAGCTCATTCACCCACAGCCCAAGAGATTTCTTGTAAGACTTGGCACAGTCTGCCCTTTCCTACCCACTAGGAAAGGGGAATCATGGCTCAGGGCCCAATTTCCCCTCAAGACACCCCAACAAGACCCATACAGTTGATGTCTCCTGAGAGGTGGTGTGAGAAAGCTTCTTAGGATCCTCCAGAGTTACTCCTAACCAACAGCTCTCCATACAGTTCATCTGGGGATGAACTCCCCAGGCTTCATTCTAGCTAAGAGATGTGTTTGTTGAAATAGAAGGAAAAAAAAGAGTGCTGATCCTGCCTGGGCAATTTCTTTCTGTCCCCACCTGCCTCAGAGCTAGAAAACCAGCTCTTTCCATGCAGTTGCCTCCTTCTTCTGGGTTATGCCACAGGGACATCTTTATATCCCGTCGGGAACATACACAGCAGTTTTGGAGGGACAGGAATTAGTCAGCAAAAACTGAGAGCAGGCTTTGTTCTCAAGGATGGATGATACAGACTGATACGTCTTGAGTATTATACTCATGGGCAGATTAGAAGGGTGGGCTAGGCTGCCTTCAAGAGCAGTGAACTCTTGTGGGAGAGCAGGGAAGAGAAGGGAGGGGAGAGGTACCTTTCATGGCGCAGAAACACGTTATTGAGGTTGTCATTGATGAGGAGCAGCTCCTCGGTGAGTTGCTCGTGGAGGACACGGGGAATCAGCTCCAGGACTCGCTGCTGCATGGCTCTGCATGTCCGATTCAGCTCCTGTTCAAAGCAGGGCAAGTTACCACAAAGGTCATGCTGTGGCTGAGCACTCACAAATCTAGAAGTCTGACTGGAACACAGACCCCAGAGGCTACTGGGATTTATCAGGAACTGTTGATGGGCAACAAATATTTGTGCGAGAGGTAAATTGAGTTTGAGCTTTACATGGAATAATTGTATGCTTTTTGTGTAAAACATCATCCAGAAAGAAAGGCCCTTGGGGACTACAAATTCCCATGTGAGATGATTCCAGCCTCGGTAGTGCAATTTCCATCCACCATTGAAACTCTACCTTCCCTGTGTCTCCCTTATCCCTTCAGTCCCTGATATGCCCCACACTAAACTGTCCAGTCGTTCCCCTGGCATGCCTCGGGCCTCAGTCCATCCAGTCATTGCTAAATTGTGCTTCATGTGCCAGCCCTCCATCCTGCTGCGTGTTCCTTACTTGCAGCAGCTCCAGGTCAGAAGGCTCGGCCTGGGATGGCACCAGCTCTGTCAACATCTCCGACATAACCTTTGTGTTCCCATTCACCACTTCCAGCTCGCTGCGCAGCTTCCCGATCTGCAAAAGCAAAGGGAAGTGACAGCTCCACCAGGGAAGGCCGGGAACGCAGCTGAGGTAGCTCTGAATGGCAGGGAATGGCATCATGTGTGTATGCACGTCCACAGAGCTGGAAGAACAGCCACCGGGGAGTTTGTTTGTCACCATTCATTTTAGCTCTCAGGAGCTCCCAAGAGGAAACCCCTTCATTACTTACCATCAAATTTATTTGCTGGTAACAGATGCCAGGCCCTCACCTGGGATCTCTGGCCACTAGCCTTTGATTTTTAATAGCCAGCACAGGCTGCTGTTATGATTCAAATCTCTCCTCAGCTAACAGCTCCCATGTGATAGCCATTTAAATAGTTTAATTTTCAAAGTGGTGTACAAGAGGGGAAAAAATTAATTCCCATTCAACAGCAGAGACTTAGCTAAGTGTGCAGTTGAAGCTTTATTCCTCTGGTTTACATGCTGCTAATGAGCCTCTTTAGAACAGTTTCTACCCTCTGTTCTGCAAGGGAATGCAAAATACCGGCAGCTGGGGGTTTGGTGCTGAACACGGTGTCATATGAAGTCAGGGTGAGGAAGGAGAAAAGAGGATGGGGAAGCAAGTGAGGAAGCCCTAGCCTTCAGAAACCACATAGCCAGACAGGGTTGATTCACATAAAGTAAGCAGTGAGGTAAGAGAAACAAAGATGATAAGGAAGCATCATGTCTCAGCTCCCCACTTCCCTATAGCCAGGAGAGCTTTCCTCTATGTGCAAGCAGCCCTGTCTTAGGAAAACATAACCACTCTATGGCTGCGGTATCCCAGTTCATCACTGTGACCACAATGGAGCTCTGGGGAGCTCTCGAAGGACTGTGCTTTAGAGGAACAACTCCTTGAAGACAGAGGCCGGGGCAGGACCAGGGCTGCAGTCCCAGAACAGTGTTTGTGAAATAGCCTCAAACACAGGCAGAGTCAGCAACATCCTGGGACTTGTGTCCAACTCACCTGCTCTGGTGTGGGTGTGATGGGCGCGTCGCTGGATGTGCCTCTCCCGGGGGGCAGGGTGACAGGGTGGAGGATGGACTCCATCTGCTGAGGGGAGTTGACTGTGGGTGAGTTCTGTCCAGATTGAGAGTTGGAGCTGTACACAGTCTGTAGACAGAGGTGGGGAAGGTGACAGAGAAAAGATGTTAGACACTCACACTTGAGAAGACGGTGCAACTAGAGAAGAAATATTGATGGCAACTCCCCATCTGCTTTCAACAGCTCTTGGCTGTACTGGAGCTTCTCACCACCCAAAAACCCTCTAAATGCAAGACAGAGTTCCTGAAATCCCCTCATTGCTCCAGAATGGCAGCTGCCCAACATCTTCAGCAATACTCCCATACCCTCTGTGGTGTGTGGATGGGTGACAGCATGTCCAGATCAGTCATGGGGAACTCCAGGCCCTTCCGTCTCAGGTCTTCATAGACAGCAACGACACCAGTCAAGTCCGGAGAGCTGCGGAAGGCGTCTGCCCAGGACTGGGAAGAAGGAGACAGTACAGCCCATCATCACATACAGCAACCTTCTGTACAGACACCTAAAGACACACACTCTCTGGACTGGTGCAGCTGCTCACACTTCTTGGCTCACCTGGATGAGGGTCAGCACCTTGTCGTGTACTATGGCAGGTGGATTGTTCTTTGGCAGGATTGTTCTCACCAGGACACCTTCTACAAAGTCCTGGCTGGACACAAGGACGTGGAAGCGATGGCCGCAGTTCTTGACGCATGTCTCCAGGACCTTCAAAGGCAATGAGGCATTAGCTGTAGCCTTCTCTGCCCACATGTTAACTTTGTAGGCTTTAGGTACACGTGTCTGTTCAGTGTGTGTGCTAAAACTTGTGTTCAGCACTCAGCTTTACAGCAGGGTATCACAGAGCAGAGAAAGAGCCCTGACCACTCACCGTCAAAGCCAGCATAACTTCATGGAAGTTCTTATTCCCTACAATTCTCTTCTTAATGGCTCGGAAGGCATCTTTGGGCCTGAAGGAGAAATGAGATGAAGGAAGATCATCAGAAGGTTGAGGCAAAGAAAAACAGCCACTGGTTCTGGATGCCTCATACTCAGCAGGTGCCCCTTACTGTGTTTTCAGGATGGCTTGAAGCAGTGACTGGTAAAGCAGCTTCTGCTTGTGGTTCTGCAAGAGGAGTGGGGTTGGCTGATCATAGAATCATTTAGGTTGGAAAGGACCTTGAGTCCTAGGGTCATTGAGTCCAACCATAAACCTAACACTGCGAAATCCACCACTAAACCATATCTGTGAGTGCTGTCATTGAAATTGGAAGCCTCTGCACTGACATCTGCAACAGCTCAAGGTGTTCAGTACACGAGAGAACAGAGTAAAAACAATGCTAGAAACACACTACTTGGAGGTAGAGCAAAATCCCGTGGCAGAGAGACTGAAGAGGAGGAGATTACAAAAAAGCTTGGCATGGGCTGGAAACAGGAAGGAGAGAGCAAGCTGTGGCAATTCCTGTGTTGCTCAAAGAGGAGATGTTTAACATTTCCCTGGAGGCAAGGAGGCTCAAAAGCTGCAGGGGTGATGCAGTTTGCCTATATTGCAGGTGGGTATGAGAGCAATGGCATAGCAGGGCTTCATTAACCATTCTCGGAGGGGAGAAACACCATGGTTTCAGACCACTGTGGTCTTAAGAGGGCACAAATGAACCAACATGCTCTAGCAGAGCACAGGAAGAGAAGCTGAGCTGGAAGAGCAGCAGTGCTGGAGGAGAAAACTGGGGTGGAGACACTGAGGCAGTGAGGAGGGCAGGAGTGTATTGGCCTGTGGGGCAGCATGGTGTCAATGGATGGGCACTAGCAGGGCAATGGGAGAGCCTGTCAAGCTGTGTTATCAGGTGCCCAAATCTGAAACAAGTGGCCACAGCTCAGGCCTGAGAACTGTGGACAGTGACAGATGTCTGCACCATGGGGATAGTGGAAAAGGAGTGGTGACAGATCTGTAAGTAGAGATGTTTGACTTTGTTTCTATACAACTGTGAAGCTGAAAACTGGGCTTGCTAATCCTCTGTCAACATCACTGTGGGGTAGGACAGCAGGGGTGAAACCTACATGTTTTATTCCATGTAGCACCTTCCTTTTTACATGCTGCTCTTGACATCTCCACTGTGAGAAGGAGCATTCTCCCTTGAATTCACTGGCAAATCCCCAGCTCCAGAGTTAACAAGTCTGGCAGATTGATGAACATCTCCCTGCAGAGAGAGGGAGACAAGAGCTCCCCCACCCACTTTGTGTGTGTTTGAGTGACTGTACATGAAAACACCAGAGAAGAAACCCAGGAAAGACAGGCACAGTGAGAGGACTGAAGAGCAGCCTGAGATTTTCCCCTCTCCTCAGTCACCAGCCTTTAGATTTTTACATTCCCAGAGGAGAGAAAGAGAAGGGTATGAAGGGGGAGTAAATCAAAGTAGAAGAAATGCAAATATGCCTTTTGGAGATGGGAGGCAGCCTGGCTTGAACAGAGGGTTGTCTGGGGACCCTGAAGGCCTGTTTGAATGGCTCCTAGCGCTCACCAAGATTATAGAGAAGCATTTAACATGTGCTCTGACAGCTTTGCTATGTCTCTAGGTCTCCTAGCAGAGCCTTGTCTCAGGGACTGTTGGGAAGCTTATTACCTCCACCAGTGCATGCTACCACTGCAGTCTAAGGATGTGGTGTTACAGGGAGTGCAGGGACCTGCCACTGGATACGGGCCCTTGCCAGCTGCCTTACCCTTCTTCAGTCTCGTTAATAATGTCACAGATCTCCATGTTGAGAGCCCAGTCCTCACTCCTCAGGGACCCATCAGTGGCTCTCTCTGGAAAACAGAAACCAAGACAGGGTTAAGAGCAGCCCTGGCACTCTCAAGTTAACCTCTCACAAGACCCTAGACCCCAGCCTGTTTCTCCCTGGCTGCCACTACAACATGCAAGGAGGCTAATCCGTGTGCAAATTCCAGGTCACCAAGTGCTCCCCACTAGGTGTCACCACGGCAGAGGACATGGCTGGAATGGTGGGCACCCGACGATACCGACACACAAACGCTCCGTGTGATCTCAGGCGTCCTGCACATGAAACAAAGGGGCTCAGCATGACTTCAGCTCCAGAGCTCGGGAAAAGGGGGCTTATTTGCTTTGTTACTGCAAGGCCAGAAACCGTGAGTTCGGCCCACTCATGCTGATATGGATCTAATGCCCGTAGCACCAATTCCTGGTTTGTACCACATAAGGAAACAAAAGAATCAACCCCCCTTTCTTTTGTACACCAGCTCTATAAAAATAAACAAGCAAACATAGAAAACCATAAGCAGAGCTTTTCCTTGTTTAACATTTACACCTCTCCCCTGAACTTCTGGCCTTTAGGGAGTGTGGGCAGAAGCAAACTGCAGGCTGAAGTTGAAGCAATATTGTTTCAGCTTTGATTGTGTCCCCTTTAATTAGGAATTCCTCAGTCAGCCTTGATGTTATTTATTCAAGGCAGAGATTTGGGAAATGAGCAGCTATTACTGGGAGCACCAGTGTCTCCACCCTGTAATCATCCATGTCTCAGTCCTAGCCATGCCACTGACTGATGCCTTCAGGGACACCACCAGTAGCTGGGGGAAAGAGAGCTGCCAGTGGGGCCAGCAGGACCCAGGCACTCCCGAGACCACAGGGAAACACAGAGACGCAGCAAATGGCAAGCAGAGGACAAGAACCATCCTTTCCAGCTCTCTCATCCTACAAAACACTTGACTTAGCACCGGGGCAAGAGAATTAAAACTGGCCAGACCAGTTTAGCACTTACCAGGTGCTCTTCAGGAGAGCTCAGTCCCAGCGAGGTACTTATAGAAGTGCCTGCATTTTCAAAACTGCTGTCCCTGCAAAATCTGGGGCTGTCCCTTGCTGCTGTGGGTCCTCTACCCCTTTTGAGAGGTCCTTCCTCTGCAGAGCTGCCTTTTTCTGCCTTTGACCAAGCAGCTAATGATCCCTGTGCAGGAATGAAATTAAATGCCCATTCATGCAGTAATGGGATAAGGCCATAACACAGGAACAAGAAGATTTTTTAATTCCTGCCTGGGTAAGCACATCCATCATGACCTGTTAAGGGTCAGGAACAGAGCTATTCACACCACTGTGCAATGCAGCCTCTTATACACGTGTCCCTCCCACAGATTGCACACCACAGCATGAGGCTATCTGCATTTTATCACAATCCAGCCACCACCTTTTTTGTTGGCTACAGAATGCATTGATTACACAGTGATTACGCTGATGACATTGTGGCCACAGCCAGATGAAAGAGGGCAGACAAGGGAAGGAGAGTGGCAGAATGTCCTTGATGCTATTCCACTTTTCTGAAGGTCTGGCTATTACTGGAATAACCTTAAGGCTCCTTGATTCAGGTAAACTTTTGTCACTTTGAATATTAACTTTACATAGGGATTCTGATCTCTGGCAGATTCAAGCTTCTTCAGTGAGGCACAGGAGGAAGCACTGCACTGGGTGCTGTGGTGGAGAATACATCCAGGGCAACAGGCATGTCTGGTGCACCAGGGCATGTACCAGTCAACGAGGGGAAACTGTGGTAACACATGAGGGAAAATGTTTTCCATTGGGGTTCCTTTGGGATCAGTACTCAGTACAGTGTCAGAGCTCCAGGTTTCCTCCTTCCCTGGGACACCAGCCTTGCTGGCAGGCAGGTTGCAGCTCAGGTCAGTCTGATGGGTTTGGTTCACATGGTCACAAAGCCACCCCTTGCACTCTCCCCCGGGATCCCCTGCTCATGACACATCATGGTTTGAACAAGCCAGAAATTTCCCTGCACTGTTTACTGCCACTGGCAGTGAATCACAGAAATCCATTACACAGGGGTTGCTCTGCTGAAAGGGAAGTTTACATCCACTCTTCTCACTGCACATGGAAGGAACAACCCACAACTCAGGAACAGGGCTGAGCCTGCTTGGAAGCTCTGAGCTACAGAAGAAACAAAGGACAAAATAAAACCTGCATTTAACCATCAATCCTTGCTGTTCAAATCTCCCCAACTTTCCTTTGCATTGTACACAAACATGAATTAAATCTGCAAACACCCTTCCCTCGCTTCCCAATGTTTGGTGGCATGCTGTAACCTGCTCCCCACCACCCTTTTCCTCCAAATGCACCAATCCTGCCAAGGTCAAGCAGTAGGTTTGCTTTTCAGAGATGAATGCAAATAAACCATGTGTGCTCCTTCACCTGGCTGGCCACTTAGGGGAAAACTGGCCTTCCTCAGAAGTGACCTCAGAAGTGACACCCTGCCCTGCTACTACCCTACAAGACAGTGGTCATCCTGCTACTGTCACCCCAGTTCATACACTCATCAGCGGACAGCTGTAGGAAAGCAGCAAACCTGTCGTAAACTCAACACAGGCTCACAAAATGCAAAGCTGGAAGAGTAGTATTAGAGCATATGGAAAACAGGAATGTGACCCTGAGGCAATTCCAAGGACAAAACACTTGAATTTACCCAGTGTAAATTAAGGCTTGGCCTAGCTGGCATTGGGAGAGCTGGAGTTAATGCCCTTCTAATCATCCTTGCCCTCTTCCAAGCTGTAAGGGACTGTCCAAGCCTAGTAAGATATGGAGTTTTCTCCAAAATCCTGAACTTTACCCTTTTGTAAAGCCTGTAGAAGGGGAGGAAACAAAGTCTAATTCATTAGTCACATGAAGGATCAGAGTGGCTGGCCCCATTTCATGAGCTGTAATTAGCACATGAGCTGTCTGCTCTGCACGAAATCTGAGCCCGCGATGGCTGGCGACAGCGACAAGTCCCTAAAAAGAGCGAGCACAGGAGCCAGGGCACTGCCACAAGCCCAGCACTCTGCCTGGGGGGACTTATCAGGCAGTATCTACTTCTGTGTGTTACCAGCTGAGCCTGACCTGCAGCAGAGAACTCCCCTGGCAGAGGTTACTGCGAGCCTGCGAGTGCCGTCCCCCTCCAAGCCCCAAACCAACTGGCTGCTGAATGTACAGGAGGCCCTTCATGGGGCCGCTCCAAAGCCACATTGTTTTGGCAGCCAGTCCAGCTCCCCGGGTGTGACAGCATTGGGGTTTGTCTGATTCCAGTCTGCTGCCTCACAAATTGCTCAGGTCGACCCAGAACTGCGGAGGACTGTGGTACGAGTTGAACCAGAGCATCGGCTCTTTTCCTGCATGGCATTTGATGTGCTTCTGCTGACTGCAGCTAGGTGATAAAAGTTATTTGGAACCATCAGATAATGAAGAACTTCCAGCTTGGCATAACTGGCGCAAAGCAGTTGTACATTGCTTTGTGCTATGAGAACATTTCACAACTTTGCTTCTTTTCAAGGTTATTGTCTCTGCCCTGGTGGCAGGGGAGAGCACACTGTGGGGCTGGGGATCCCACTCAGCTGTCCCTGCAGCAGCACACCAGCACTGCAGTCCGTATTGTGGGGAAGGAGCCAGGGACAGAAGGTACTGTGCAGGCTCCTGTCCCCTTTGCTCCCCATTCCAGACCTGGAGCACCCATAACCAGCCAGATGCTGCTCAGAAACCCTTTGCCCGTGATATGCTCTGCCCCTCCTCCAAGCGAAGCCTTCAAACAGTGCTCCCTGCAGTGCTTCTTGCTGGCTCTAAGTTCCTCAGCAAAGCATCAAGCACCTTCTCACTCATTTCAACAGGCGTTTGAGGGCACCAGCAGTTCATTCCATGAGACAGCTTAGGTTCAGCAGAAAGCAATTCAAGAGTCCCTTCTCCCAACTTCCCTTCAGTTCACAAACTCACAGGCCCAAATCAGCATCCTATACAAACCTCATGCTTTTACTTCCCTTGAGGGAACTTCAGCACCAGCTCTGTCAGGACTTCACCATTTAGCTGTATCCTTCCCCCAAAGCCTGAGAGGACAATGTGCTTTCTAGAGAGACCAGAGATATGGCTCCAAACCTAATTCCAGGATGGTGATGGACACAGACTGTGCTGACACAGTGGTGTGGGTATTTGTGTCTCTGAACTCCTGCTCCTTTCCTGTGAATCAGCTCAAATTCTCAGGGATCAAGTGACTCTTCAACTGCTGCCTTTGCCCCTTTTCCTCCAGACAGAGCAGGCACAGAAGACAAGGCAGTGCCGTTTTCAGAAGCACAACCTCACAGGGACCCACAGAGCCCACAGAGGGGTGCAGGGAACACCTGCGAGGTGGGATCCAAAAGGTTGTGGGGATTTTTCTGGTATATTGTCTTGCATCTGCCTCTCTTGCTCACCCAGGAGCCTTTCTTACTTGCTCCCTCTTTACAGTCTCAACTTTTCCTGGTCCTCATGCTTAAAATAACCCCCATCCATAAAAAAATCTGTGTCATCTCTGTGCTACACCGTTACTCCTATCCCTTGCCTGCCCTCATTCACTGAAATAACCTGCCTCTGTCCCTTTTGGTATTGCTATAATTACTAGTTATTTTAGACTTCCAGGGTGAGGAGAGAGCATTGGTGGTTTCTTCTCCATTCTCTCACTCAGAGAGAATTCACCTCCTTGAAATTAGATTTTCCATTTTAAAAATGGAAAAAAGCTTCTCTTAGCTCCTAGATGGAGGCACAGTGGATTTCCCTTTTGAGGGGGGAATCTGAACCATGATGCTTTATCACCCTTTGGAAATTTTCCCACTGGTGTTTTAAAAAAACCCACCATGCAACAGAAACAAAAACTAAAAAACCCAAACAAGCAAGTCTGTATTCCTCTTGCTTGGGAAGAGGCATCACAGGAAGAGACATCATCCTGTGCAAAAACCGGACAGAGGCAACTTTTGTGACTAAATCTCAGAACTGTGAGTAAGAAACTAGAAAACCTGCTCCTCTGCAACTGACTCATTCTGTGACAGATCACTGAGATTATCTGGGCATTGCTTTCCCAGTCAGCAAAATAAATGGGTCTTACTAGATTAACATGAATGAAGGAATTTGAGAATGTTGCTGGAGTATGCCACAGAGGATTTATTTTTTTCTTCCTTAGCCTTCATCTAAAGCTATTTTAGACTTCGTAAGCTATATCAAGCATACATGACTTTGCCTGAATAATTTACAAGGATCTTTCTGCAGACAGCCCAGAGCAGCAGCACTGTGCAGGTTTGGTGATCAGGCTCATGGGTTGGACACACAACTGCCATGGACCTACCAAACAAGTTTGGGTAAGTCATGTTTGCGTCCCAAATTAAGCAGGGAAGATAGCATTTATCCATGTCCCCAGGATGTTGATAGGCAATGTTCAAAAGGAGAAAATATTAGTATTTTCAGTCACCAGCCTGTTCAAGTCTTCCACAGAGTTCCTTTCTCACATGCTGTAATTCCTCCACTCCTTTGGGCTCCCATAACTCAAATCAACCCCATTCACTAAGATCTCCCTACTATCACACCTCTGCTACTAAGGCTTCTCAACTCCTCTCTGACAACACTTTTGAAATACCTTTTCTTTTTTCCTCTTCTTTGCTGTTGGTTTGTTACTTGGGAATCCTTTGTTTAATTGAAGCAAAGCCTAGAGGCAATGCACTTAAAATCTGGTTACTATACTGACCAGAAAATCTGTGAGGCAACCTTCAGATTGCCTCTACGCAAACACAAGGGCATATCTGATACACTCACTGAGGCAACAAAGAGCATTCATTTAGGAAAGGACAGGAGATGGCTTCTCCTGGAACGTGTGATGAAACATGTGATGTTCTTCTGGGGGTACGTTGAAGATCCTCTGGAGGATTTTGATAACAGAAAGTCTTCCCTGATGATCCTTCCCCCACCTGGCTGTAATGCACCTCACCTATCTGTCCCAACACCAGAGTGGCACAACACAGTGCCCCTGACACACTTGGGGACAGTGTTAGGGTAACCTCTAAAATCGTTATAATAAAAGCATTACTTAAAGCAGCTACTTGCTCCCTTCCCACCATAGACAGAGCCACTTATTCACCCATGCAAGCACACCAAAAAGACTGAATGTGGGACCACATGTTCACAGCAAAGAGCAAAGGTCTGACAAGTGACGAACAGCAAGTGACCAAGTACATAAACTTACAAGTGGAGAGTTTAAATGGGCATCAACCTTCAAGCACAACTTGAAGGCCCTTAGGCAACACAACATGGGAACAGAGTCTTTATTCTAAGCATTTTAAGAACTGCATCGCTGTTCTGACACCAGTGCGGCTGTTGGCAGTCTTGTTCTCTCTAACTGCAGCATCTCTGCTCCACTTTGTCAGACCACATCCTTCTCCCATGTTCCCTGCGCTGCCCTGAGCACAGGGACTGCGGGACACCACGTGCCTGTGGGCCTGCCAGGTCACAGAGTGGGTGCTGTGTTCATTGTCGGAGCTGGTGCTCCATGCCGTGAACCAGTTCATGCTGCAGGAGCCAGAGCATGGCCCTGCCAGGCACCGCTTGTCCCACAGCTCAGTACGGGGAGGCTCAGGATGCACAAACACCCCCAGCTGCCCAGCACGAGTCCTTTGGGTAGGGGACACTGGTCCGAAGGGGTGAGCCGCGTGCCCCAGAGCCAGCCCAGCCTGAAGCCGCTGTACCCTTTGCAGCCCCTGCTGCCCTCGCAGCCCCTGCTGCCCCCCGTCCCACAGCCCTGCTGTCCCCATAGCCCCGCTGTCACCACAGCCCCTGCTGCCCCTGTCCCACAGCCCCGCTGTCCCCATAGCCCCGCTGTC
>VZRS01006369.1:0-216404 GCA_013398055.1 Ifrita kowaldi | reverse complement strand
CTGCTGGTCCTTACCCCCCGGCCGCAGGAACCGAGGGGCTCCCGCTGCCGAGACCCTCCACCGCTTTCTGCAGCCACGCCGAACTCGCGAGCCTGAGCGGTACCCAAATCCTGGAAAGCCTGTGGCGATGGGTTTTTAGTTTTCCATAGCCCGGTGTGGGAGCGTACTCGTAGGAGTTAGGAAGAAATTCTTTCCTGTAAGGGTGGTGAGGCACTGGGACAAGTTGCCGAGAGTTGTGGATGCCCCATCCTTGGAAGTGTTCCAGGCCAGGTTGGATGGGGCTTTGAGCAAACTTTTTTTGTGGAAGATGTCCCTGTCTGTGGCAGGGGTGTTGGAGCTAAATGATCTTTAAGGTCCCTTCCAACCCAAACCATCCTATGACTCTACACAGGGTGGTTGGCAAAGGCACGTTCTGAGACGTGCTCCCGGCCTAAGCAACTGCCCTGCCCAAGCTGAGGCTGCAATCAACCAACACCCATACCCGGAAAATGGGGACGTGTTAATAACCAGCACAAATCCTGCTCGAATGCTGCCACGCCTGACAGCCCGTGTAACACACTCGAGTCCCGTGTGTTGGTGTCACCCGAATGCCACAAACCTGAACTGAGGTGAGGCAGCAGGGAAGGCAAATGCCCTGGTGTTACCTGCAGTGCTCCATGGTATATCTCCCTTCTGGGAGGTTCCAAGCAGGCAGGAGCCTGAGTGATAATTTGGGTGACCTGCGCTGCTGGAAACAGTACAGTTTGCCTGGCAACTGAGTGAGTTTAGCAAGGTTAGGATTGGATGTGTATTGCTGAGAAGCACTAAATATGAGTAGTAACAACAGCTGCAGAAAACAGCATGTGCCAGAAATGAACGACAATACTCCAGAAGTTAAAAAAAAAAATTATATTGTAAGCACAGTACAAAAAAGTCTGTGTATAATTGTAACGTAATCTGGACCAAACAGCAAAGAAATAACAAAAATATAAAAACTGCTAAGTCTTGACAAAGTTTTCCCTATAGTACCAAATACCACAAGATACAGATTATACAAAGTGTACAAATTTTAATAAAAATACAATACACCAGGGTCGTGTGTGTTTTTCACTCTTCAAGAGTTTTCTGTTGTACAGAGGACAAAGCTAAAGCTGATCCTGTTCTGTTTCTCCAAAAGCAGATCCAAAAGCAGCCCTTCACCACCACAATGCTCTCAACTGTGAAGGGCTCAAAAGAGCCAGTTATTTTCTGCTGCTCACAACAGCAGATGCTCTAATATGGGCCAGGATCTGAAGCAGGATTGGACTGCCTCCCTCCTGGGCCCTTCCTAATTCCAGGCTCATTGGGATTTGTCCTAAGTTGTTAAAACGTCTGTTCTGCTCTGGTGGTCTGAGAACCTTCAGCACCTCCTCTGCTGAGAAAACCCCTCACTGCACTGAGAAAAGAGCCATAAGAGACAGACTACCTTGTACAGGCACATCAGGGGAATACGTGGCAAAGAGGCATGGGGAGAAAAACCCTCCTCCACACCCCAGGATTTCATTTACTTCTGATTTGGGGTTCAGCCACAATGAGGGACAGCTCACTTTCAACTGTCCTGAAAAACAGAAGCTAGACTTACTTGGAAGTAAAAAATGCCTCTTCTGTAATTTAAAAACTTTCCTGTTACAGAGATGATAAGGCCTGAGTCAAATGATATTTCAGTTGTTCTGCCTACCTTCACAAGATAGCCTGTTTCTACCAACACTTAGAATCTTCCTGGTGTTTCCTTACACAATGCCCATGCTAACTACTATACATAGAGTTGATTCCTGCAGGAAGTGAGGTGAGGCAAACTTGATTCACATTTTCCACACACTGTTGGCTGAGGGAAGAGTTTTTGCTTTTAAATTATGTATATATATATAAATATATACACACACACAGAGAGAAATATACAGGATAAATTAAAATCTGTTACAGATATCGGTAAAAGTTAAATACATGTGATATGAACACCACATACACATACATACACACAGACAAAAGCCTAAACAGGAATCAAGTGTTCTCCTGCGGCTCCTCCAGAGGAGCAGAAAACCAAACTCCAAGTATGTGGCTGGAAGGAAGGGAAATCGGTCCAATCAACCCACATGTGCCTTACTCGGCCGCAATTGCTTCACACTGGCCACTGGTCACTGCCTTGCAGCAGCAGCACAGCTCCTGAAATAGTGCTGGTGAGAGGGATGGGGGATGAGCCATTTCACAAAACAGGTGCAAGACAGGCAGAAGCAATCCAAGTTTTCCCCATCTGCTTCTCTACTCCTTTCCATCAAAGCAGGCTGCCCATGCCGTGGAAAAATCAGCAGGAAGTTCATTCTCTCAAGACAATGCAATGGGTTGATACATTGTGCTAATGATGATTTGAGTATGAGTCCACAAGGAAAAATTAAACTTGCTGTCGTCTTCTACTTCACTTCAAATGCCAGCTATCAGACCAGCCAGCTGACACTGACAACTTTCAATTATTACTGACTGAGGAGTAGGGCTTGGAAAAAGTGACCAAGAGGCAAAAACCTATCCAGCTTCCCCCTCAAGAAGTGGATTTTAAACAGAAAAAGAGTTACAAATAGGGCTGGTGAAGAATTCAGTTCTATTCATTGGTCCAAAATATGTTGTCATCTCTACCTGCCCACAGAATATCAGAATACTTTAGTTTAGGCAGGGATATCAGGAGGTCATCTGGTCCATCTCCCTGCTTAAAGGAAGTCCAACTAGAGCAGGCTGCTCATTCAGTTTTTGAGTATCATCAAGGAAGGAGAGTCGAGAAGCTCGCTGGGTCACCTGTTTCAATGACCCCTCTCACGATGACAGCTTTCTTCTTTATATCGAGAAGTCCATTCTCTGTCTGCTTCCCCCACTAAATCTGAATTTAAGGCGAATATCTCAAAAGCTTTCTGAATTCTTCATACAAAATACTTTCAGATTGGAGGACATTTCACCCACCAACACAAAAGGGTTTTCTCAGCTTAATTTCACAACTTTTTATAAAACAGAAGTCAAATAGTTACAATCCTATGTATATACTATACATATATAAAACTTTAAAAGCCTCCACATGGAGCCCTTCGGGAGCGCCAGCATATGCATGTACACAAGTCAGTTATGCAGAGGTTGAATACATCCCAGGATCCTTTCCCATCAAAGTCCAGGCATGATGTAGGCAATGTTGTCTAGTGTGTTTGACTGGGAAAAGAAATTCAGTGGTTTTTAGTGTCAGGTAATAACTTGAAATCCTTAAAAAATGGCACAGGTAAGGGTACTAAGCATAGTCACTTGTGTTACAAGTTACCATAGGATGAGACAACCAAATCTGCCTATTGATCACCTCTAATAGAGTGTCAGATGGGAAAAAGAAGTGCCCTTCAGTTTTTCTTGGAAAATGTAACACAATTCTGAGAGTAAGAATCCTTCTCATGCACATCAGACAAAAAACCCAGCTGTATGTTCTTCAGATGCAGTGTTTTAGTAAGGTCAAGACTGTGGCTGGATAGCTGAAGGAGGCCTTAGGAACAGCACCTTTAACTGAGAGACGGAGGAGCTGGATCTGCACCAGTTGTGATTCTAGAATTTAGCAATGCCACCTACTGTCTGAAAGATAAATTGCAACACAACCTCTGGGGTTTATGCATGTCTTCAAACAGCACTGGCGTTATGTACCTGACTGTGAAAATCAGATTTATTATCAGTTCCTGAACACCAGCTTCCAGAAGTGAAGGGTAGCTGCCATAATTCACCTAAAGCTCCATTGCTCCTTATAACAATAAGTTGGTCAAATTTCCAATAAACACACCACTAGTCATGTAGTGCCACTGCTCTGAATAAACTTGGCAAGCAGGAAGGAAAAAAAGCATCCGAGTTTTTCCATGGCTTAAGATGGGAACACCCCACTGACTCAGCTTTTGTGCACAGAGCCAATTTGTGGGAGTTCACATACTAAACTGTCAACTTTGTTCCTGTTGTTGACAGTCTATTCTCTGAATGAATAAACATTTGGGCTGCCCTATAATGATATGACAATTGTAAGCCAAATTTTCTTGTCCTTTCTGTCAGATTGCTTTTAGTCTCTTAGCTCTTCAGACTCTATATTTTTGATTTTTGCTCCTCTCCTTTGCTGCTTTATTCATGTCTCCTGTAGGAAGTATGACTCCTGATGGCTGCTGCCATCTTAATCTATGTCCACATCAAGCTACATAGATGCCACAAGCTGTTGCTAAATCAGGGCTCAATATTAAGAGTAGCTTAAAGTGGAAAAGAAACTGTAGTTATGCAGCTCCTTAAGACAGAGACGATTTTTCTTTCCTCAGAGAAGGTTTCAGCCACTTGTAAAAGGTGCTACACCATGACATTAGGAATCCTGAGATCACAAATTGTTTTTTATGCTACTGAAGGAAAAACAGCTTGTGTGATACAGAGCAGCTGGAAAGTGGGTTTTATTTTTGTGGAAAATTAGAACTTTCAAAAATACTGGTATACTTGTATTTGATTCAGATTGATTGACTCCATCACTAAAACAGGACCTACCCACACTGCAATCAATGCTAAAAATATTAGGTCAGTAGCCAGTGGGAGAAAAAAGGTTGCTCAATATGGTACAATGGTTATATCTGTAAGAATTTCAATAAATATTCCTCTACAAAAGTGCATGACCAAGACAAATTTTCTTATTGCACTGGAATTATAATTACATTACACTGATTAATCAAAAAAACTCTATTTAGACTCTACTGAAATTAATGGTGCTAGAAGGAAAATAACCACAAAGAACTCACCAAAACATGCTTCGGGCAGCCATTCAACTCAGGTAGTTGTGTGGTCAGACATGCCAACGGACCCAAAGCACAGATGATTGAATCTAGGAGTACTGACAAACTTCCTGAAACAGCCACCATTCCCTGGTAGTGAGGAAAGAAAAAGATTGGGATATAGGGATGAGTAGTGGAAATCGCAGCTCTTTCTCAACTATATCCATACTTATGCAGATACAGTATCTTCAGCTCCTCCACTCCACTTCTACTATTTACACAGTAACAAAACTGTGCCTTGTGCTTCACAGAGAGACTGCTGGCTCAAAACATTTAAAGTGTTCAGTAGGCGACGAACTAGTGCAAGATAAAGGTAGGAATCAACAGAAAACATCAGAAAGTTGTCAGTTGCACAAAACACTGATTCCACAAATTTTTGTAATATATTTTCTGTGCCATTTTGTACCATCTATTTTGTTAACTACGCGAGTCCTAATGACAATAGTTGTTTTATTTTTGAAGTTAAAGGAATGCTAAGCCTGTAACAAATGCTTTCGTCATTGATATACTTTCAGGAAAGGGCATTTATCTGTGTGCTTTTCTGGACTCTGGTTGTTCCTCTCATCATCTCAATCAGCCATACCAAAACCAAAATGCAAGAACATTTATTTCACTGTTAATAAAACAAGCAAGCATAGCGGGGTGAGATTACTATGCTACTCATAAAATTCAGTGGTATTATTTGAGACAAATTTGTTTTCTCCTTAGAGGCTGGGCTGAGTTCTGAAAGTGTACACGTGTGTATGCGCATTCATAGAGTCACTGTCATTTAACAGTAGGAAACCATTAAAATGTGACATTATGTTACCAGGTAAGTTGAAACAATAGTAGCCCCTATCCAAAGCACTGGCAATATGATACTGCCAGAAAACCACAGGACATGCAAAAAACTTCTTGGTAAAGGCTGATAGTTTTCTAAGAAGTAGAACAGTAACAGCAACTGCCCAGAGACTGACAAAATAGCAAGAAAGTACCAAATCCAAGGTGAATATACAGTAAGTAAAGACTGAAGAGTTTGCTGAACTACAAGTTGCTTTCAAGGACCTAGAGCTGCAAAGTATCTGTCTTTCTTTGATGCCCACTGTTTACTGAGGCTTTTTATTTCACTGAAAATAAAGGGCAATGCAGCAAAGAAACAGAGCATGCCACCTCTAGTTTCTCTTCCTAACAGAAAACCACTGGTTAATCTTTTAAGAAAATAAAATAATCATCTCCCTCAATGCATTGTGTAGCTTACAGGACATCACTGGGACTTAGCTGGTTACAGACTCACCTCTGTTTCCTGCAGTCTGTGTCCAATAAGGCTCAGAGATTCACCCAGCAACTGTAAATGTGCAGCTACATCAATAGGATCTGTCTCAGGGGCTTTGGCTGGTGAGGAAGGCACCACCACGGTGCTGGTGGGGGATTTTTTGTGAGGGGATATCACTCCTGTTGGAGAAGCTGGAAACACAAAAAATTAAAATTCCATATTCCTTGCTTTCATTCTTTTCATCACAAGCCTATTTAGTTACTAAAGTTCAAATCTCATAGGCATGAGATGCTTAAATGGTTCTGTTGCCCCAGTCCCATAGCCTTTGTAGTCGCAACTTTTTTTTCGCATGTACAGAACATCTACCTCAGCTGAATGCAGTTGGGGAGATTTGGCATCAGAGATGCTAAACTAAGAACCACCCAACTTCCCTCTAGCAGCAAGCTAATCCCACTAGAACTTCCTTTCTGCCTCTTCTTATTTTACATTTCAATCCCTAAACTGCTAAAACCAATACCACTCCACGAATTAGACAAGGAAATCTTTATGAAAAATGCTGACATCATTCTCACTCTCACAGAAAAGTTGATTTGACTGTGATTTAAACGTCGTGCTTTTTGAGAAAGCAAGTAGGGAGGTGAAGCAGGTAAGGACCTTTGTTTTTTATTCCACAGGCAACACTACCTTCCCTGCCCAAGAAAAGAGATGAAAGCGAATAAAGTGCAACAATTACCTTTCATTTTTGGTGCACCATCTGAAGATGATGCCTTTCTCTTCACAGTGGTGGCCTCTGCTTTATTCTGCTTGTGTTGGAGATACTGAGCTTTCTGCTTCCAGATCTGTAGTTACCATGGTAAGAAAAGAAAGATTCATAACATTAGGTAATTCTGTTACCTGATGCCAGGACCTGGAGGCAGAATGATGTTACAAAGCTAGGAGGTGAAGCAATATCAGGAGAAGAAAATGAATGCTTTTATGTTTGCAAGGGCAGGATTTCCACCTTTACATGCTTTAGGGATATAGGTAACATATTTCATGGCATTGTGGCAATGCTGCCAGCACATTCTGATCTAATCACCTAGTTCACAGAAATCATTTTACAAAAACATGTCACACAAACACTCACCAGTTTATCCTTCTCAGGTAGCTGCTTCCACACTTCTGCCAGTTTTTTACTTAGCTCTCCAAAATCTGGCAGAAAGAAAGAAGAAAAATGTTTAAAACAAATTTGATCATAATTTATCTAGATTCACAGCTTAGTTAAAGTAAAATTATAATACAATCCTGAAATCCACTCCCGTCTCCTTTGCCACCTCTTATTCAAAGTAACATTGGCAGATTCTTTGCATTATGTCGAAATTAAGAAGTTGGTCTGCTAATTAATCTGACTGGTGTATAATCAAGAGAAGAGAAGGCTGGATTATTCTCTTACCTATTCCAGGGTGCTCAGACACAATATTTGTACGATATTCCTTACAGAACACTTGATAAGCAGACATATTTTTCTTCTTTGGCTAGTCAGAAAAAGAAAGGAAACAAAGATTTTTAATTATGATGAGACCTTCTCCAATTTAATAAGAATTTGGCATTTATTGAAGACTTAAAGAAAGATATAGTACGTAGATCAGGAACCTTAAAAAGCAGTCCTTCACATCTTCTGGCTGAATTAAGTCTTTATGAAAGCACAGGAATCGGCCAGAACCAGTCTTAGTACAAGGCTTATCTTGCAAAACTCAACAAGTTCCTATTCTAAATTCAGGATCGATATACAACTTTGTTAATGTATCTCAGTTTTAAAACTTAAAATAACAAAACCCCATATCTGTTATACTATTCACAGCACCTATCATAGATCTGTCAAAACAATTTAGTTCTCATGATAATGTTTTGTTCCATTTCTTGAATCCTTATAAAGTACTTCCATTTGGCAGGAAGAGACTGTGTAGTACATTGACAGCGAAGGTATTGCAATTGCTGAGCTATGATCAGGGAAAAAATCCCAAACAGAATAGGATACTGGCTGAACAGATTTGAGCTCTGTCTGCCCATTTCCTCACACAAAGCATTATTTCTCTATCTGAACATGTACAAGCTGCTTTCCCCCATTTACTCACACAGCTACAGTTATCTCATTTGTAAATCTGTTCATATGCTAGCTACCATTTCTGCTACTCATATCTTTATGCGGTAACCATGGAAAACTGAACATATAAGTACAGGACAAAACTGGGAACATGGCAGTCTATAAGAATTAGAATTTCATTCGAATACAGGAGTAAATGGGTAAATATCTTCAATTTTCAGGTAACAGCTTGATTCCTTTTTACAGGAATTTTGATCACTAGTCCAGAAGTCTGCCTGGGAATAGCTAGAGCCAGTCACATTAGAAAAAGATGTAGATGTGCTTGGTGTATGACCTGTACCAAGCAAAATTAAGTATAACTTTCCCACAGAACCTCTATTGGCTGAAGACTGACTGTGCCACAAAGCCAGAACAACATATATTCCTCTCGCTACAAATAGAAATCACAGTGGCTGACACATTTTTTCAAACATGCTTCAGTTAAACCACTGATAATTGGTATCAGTTATCCTTTGTTTCAATTTAACATGCCTTTGTAATGGAGAGCTTAATTCACTATTACCCGCCACCCAATTTCTATTTTGCCTCCAATTTTTCCTTACTTTGTCTCTTTCTCTTTCCTTTTCTTTTTCTCTTTCTTTTTCCTTTTCTTTTTCTCTTTCCTTTTCCTTCTCTCTTTCCTTTTCCTTCTCTCTTTCCTTTTCTTTTTCTCTTTCCTTTTCCTTCTCTCTTTCCTTTTCTTTTTCTCTTTCCTTTTCTTTTTCTCTGTCCTTTTCCTTTTCTCTTTCCTTTTCCTTTTCTCTTTCTTTTTCCCATTTCTCAGACTTGTCCTTCTCCTTGTCTTCCTTTTTCCTCCTCTTCTCACCTTGACCATCCGAGTGAAAAACAGCAGGAGGAGGTGGAGGAACAACATAGGGGGTACTGGGAGGTGGTGGTGACACTCTTACTTCTGCTACCGCCACTGGAGAGTGCCCAGAACTCTTTTTAGACTTGGAGTGCTTCTTCTCTCTGTGTTTCTCCTTGTCCTTTTTTTTCTTACTTTTTTTTGACTTCTTCTTTTTCTTGATTTCCCGGTAGGAGTCATCTATCACCAGCTCTCCAGCCTCCAACTCTCCACCAGAAGAAGAACCAGATTCTGGCGGCGCCTCCATACCTGAAACCTCATACTCGCTTGCATGGCCCTCTGAATGAAGGGAGGTGTCAGCACCAAAGCTCTCAGAAGGTGGATGTGAGTCCGGAGGAGGTTTGTGCTTCTTTCGGGATGACTTCAGGAAGCTCTGCAGATCGTGCCCCAGCAGGAATGAGCCTTGCTCATCTCGAGCTGATTTCTTTGATGATTTCTTTGTAGCTGCTGGTGCTGAAGAGTAGGATAAAGAATCATCATCTGCTGCACTACTTTTCTCTTTTGGTGAAAGGATGAGCTTCATCTTCAAGCCATCAGGTTCACGAAGAGTAAGTGTCTCCGTGTTCACGTAAAGAGGTTTCATTTTTTTAGATTTGTGGGAGCTGCTGTCATCCACTGAGTGCTCCCCGCTGCTCCCACTCAGCTTCTTCTTGGGATGCTCCTTTCTGCTTTCAGAATGGCCAGAGGAAGAATGAGATGATTTTTCAGAGGTCCTCTTTGAAGACTTGGAGCTTGTGGCCAAAGGTGAGGTGATAGCCTTGAGTAAATCCATGGTTGTATCAGCTGAGGATGGGCTAGAAGCTGCTTTTTTCTTCTTCTTTGATGGTAGATCCAAAGGCGAGACACCTGAGAAAGATCAAGAGAAATGTACATTGAGATGTTTCCCTTAAAGACAGCAAAGAAAGGAAGTGAGAATCCTGTAAGCCTTACAATTACAGGTGACACTTACATCCTGGCTTAAACAGAACCACAGCCAGCTCAGCACAGCCTTACTGATACAATTCAGAAGCTGTAACACCTGAGCTGCTCAAATAATTTAAGGAAGGCAGAGACAGTAGGAAAGTTCTTGAAGTTTTGTCAAATTCCATTCTACTGTGAAATAACATATTTTGATGAAAATACATCTTACTGAAATTATATCTCAAGTGCAAGGTTGTCGTGCCATTTTCAGCCAAGGTGAGACCAGTGAGAAGAAAATTTGAGCTTTTTCATTCTGTAGACAGATCTTGATGAAAGATGAAATTTCAGCTTGGCTTTCTACTTCTATTGGGCCAAAATCCTAGAAGTGTTAAGCTTTTATGAACTGAATTGTCATTTTCTGGCCAACTTACTAATTGTGAGAATAACTGAACAGAAAAGCATTTATTTTTCAACCTCAGACATTCTGTTCTTATAAATTCAGAGAAAGTTATACTACCTGTAAGTATAATTAGTTTGTAATGGAATAGGAAAAAAAAGAAAAGCAAATGTCAAATGGGAAGGCATGGGTTAGAAAACTATAACTTGTTAATGAAAGGGGGATGGAAGATCTCTACCCCCTACAATGGCAATTTGTTAAGAGACTCTGCAAATATAATTCTCTAATCTTCTGCTGCCTGGTGCTGATCAGTGTCAGGTTTCTGATTATTTGTTCTAAGGCAGGCTGATGTACTCTCCTCCTATAAAATGCTAACCACAAAGCTTGCTGACACTGGTTTAAGAGCATCCTTTCCTTAAAGTCATGATTCGTTAGCCCCTTCCCCTGCTTGACTACTACCTTACCTCTGTAGCAGTACTCATCAGAGGAGTGCTTTCTCTTCTTTTTGTGAGATTCTGCCCCTGGAAAAAACTCACTGTCCTGGAATAAGAAGAAAAAAGTTGCTGACAAAAATGAGGGAAATAACATGAGAGTCACATGGACTATGAACATAGATAAAAATTAGTAGGAGGTATCTTGATACTACTGTAACATCAAGGAACTGTAAGTATGAACCAGGATCATCGTTCTGGGTGCTAAAAGGAAACCTACTCTGTCCCCAAGAGCACAGTGTAGGTATAAAGAAAGACAAAACACGTTACAAATAGGTGTGAGAATACAAAAAATGGTATTAGTCAGGATTGGTTTCAGCACAACAGTCACCTAATTGACATCAAGCTTTCTGTAGGCACTGCAGCAAAACAAGGATCCAAGGAAACTGCAAGACAGATCTCTATAGGGAGGCCTCTCAAGTGAGAGGAGCAATATAAAAGAAAACTTAAAAAAGCACATTTGGAAAGTGTTGAGATATGGGCAGTGAAAGCCATCACCTGGAGATCAGCTGATAAGTTGATAAAAGACAGACATCTACCTCTTCAGAAAGCTAAGAAATAACTTAAGATGCATAGACTGTCAAGCCTTGAAAACAAAGGCGAGCAGTTCATGTTTACTATGCTGAAAAAGAAGTGACAGGAGGTACAAAAAGGTGACAACTAGAATGATGGGCAAAAAATATGTCCTTAATATGCCATGGCACCTAATTATTATCTGTGTCTTGATCAATTTATGAGTCTGAAACAAGCTAATTCTAAAGAATTCCAACTGTGTGGTAGAAGATTTTGATTTTAATTTTATACTAGAACTTGCTTTCCAGATGAAAAAAACCCAAATCACTAGATAGCCACCTCTGAGCTAACATCAGAAATTTAAGCTCAAAGAGGAAAGTTTTGAAGAAACTTAAGTTGCCACTATGTGATTTCAAAAGTTAAGGCCCTAAAGGTGTAAACAGGGCAAATTCATTCATCTCAAGAGCTATGGTCTTAGGCTGTTTGCAGAATCAAGAAGACAACAGTGCAACAGTTAACATTCTATCCATCCTTTGCTGGCTATTTATACAACCATAAATGCTGATTTTTTTTTTATTTGAGTAAGAAGTTATTCATGGTATCTTATGATTTGCAAGGTTCTACATTAAGACTACGATAACACTGCTAGTGGCTTACTTTCTGAGGCCAGAAAAATCAGAATCAGGGACTGATCCCCCCCTTTTCCCCAGGAAAATTACTGAACAACACGGGACATGATTAGCTGCTCTTGCTGTCTTCTACATGCATTTCTAAGTAAAAATAATTTTAAAAAAGGACAAGAAACCCATTCCATCCCATTCCGTTCCACCACTACCTTCATGCATATCCTTACACCTTGAACCTTTTCTCTGAGGGTTTCTACCTGAGTTGCTATCTCATCTTCCTCTTGCAGAAGATCCTTGTACGAGCGCTTTTTCTCTCGCTGTATCCTGCCAGGTGCCAGCCCGTCGTCAACACTTCGGTGACTCTCTAGGAACTCTGTGATTTATGTGACATGGGAAAAAAGGAAGAAATGAAATACCACATTAAGGAGTGATGGACAAGTGGACCATGCACAAAATAAGCTAACAGAGGATGCAGGCACAGAGCGATGCACAAAATCCAATAAGCACAGAGGCCTGAAAGGTAACAGTCTGTACTGTCTGACCAGAGGGATGGGGCTCAGTGCTCTAACACAATCATTCCAGATTTAATTTCTAATGCTTGGAGATTCCTTCCTAAAGACAAATGGACCCAGAAATGTTACCATGACTAAACGTATCATTATCCCTCGTTCCCTGTCCCATTGACCTGGCAGGGAGAAGAAGGGCTGCAGTGGTAGAGTCCCCAGTCAGGGTGTCTACATTATGAAATAACACCCAGTTCTCTCAAGTTCTAATCCCAGTACTTTACACCTGGAAGTCAAGGGCTTGGGATGCTCCTGGCCTAACTCGGCCAGGTTAAATTTAAGGACTCCACAGCACACTAGCTTCCTTTCCCACTCTGACTGTATGGTCTGGTAAGGGCTGCAAAGGGCACCCTTTTAATTAATTACTTTTTTTTTTGTAAATCCCTCAGATTATGAAGCAGTCATACCTTCTTTCTTCTTGGCGCCATCATAAGCCATGGTGGTCCTGCAGGAGCCTGTGAATGAGTTGCCACGTCTGGGCTCCTTCCCTCGTTCCCATCTATAGGAAAAGGTCTGAGAAACAGAGAATGAAAATAACCTTGCCATAAAGAAGAATCACTATGTAAATTGGGAAACTTTCTCTGAACCAAAGAAGGATTCTCTGGAAGACAGTGGGAAAGGAAAGGGGTGGTCACTCTTCAGGCTTGACAGATCTGGGGCTTTTTTCAATCAAAATGGATGTTGTATTATTTTAAAGATAGAAAATACCACCTCTTTCTTATAAAATATCTAAATGACTGAAGTAATTTATTTACAAAAATAGAAAGAGGGTGAGAAGACAACTGAGTTTGATTTTTATGACACACAAACTGTGTCAAAGCCCTTTTTTGTCAGAAGCCACTGTAGCAAAGAGTGGGATGTCTAAAGAGATTTCAAACCCTTGAATCTCAGATGAAGTGAAGGAAAAGAAGGGACCAGGCAGCAAGAGTTAAATTACAAAAGAATTATTATTAATTTTTCTAACTAGAGGACCCCACATGTTGTGTTAGAGGTGTGCATCCTTCTGAAATGTTTCCCAATGCTATCACTGCAGCCGTTCTGAAAGCCAGCCTGGGAGAGGAGAGGGAAGAGAACCCTCCTTTTAGCTTGGCCTGCAGCAACCCAACCTCTGCCCCTCCAGGTTTCAAGGCCTCCTCTAAACGAGTCACTGCTCCAGCTATGGGCATACAGCAGGACAGTGCTGCTATGGAATAGCCAAACTCTGGTTCTCTCAGAGTGAACAGCTTTTGTTCCTCAGCCAGTGACCAGTTTAGCAAGAAAAGATCGACCTTCTGCTCCTATGGGATTAAATCAATCGCCCCCAGCTGCCTCTGTGTGTATGTGCACATGTGTAATCATCCAGCCATGCAGCTTGTTCATCCTAGCTGTCACGGTAATCTTGCCACACTGCATTGGAATACTTTGGGAGCAGGGAACTTGTGCTTGTACATCCCCCATGCAACTCGATTTTATAAACAACTGGCAGATGCTGACAATGTACAACATATTCATCCTATTGTGGCTACTTAAGTGATACAACAAAGTCACAACTAAATCAAGCTTGTGGGTACACAGGAGATGTTTCTGTTTAAATTCATAGGAATACATGTTATTTCTTCAGCTTTTGGGAAAACACCCACTGCAGAATGTCAAGTCAGTATTCTGACCGTTATACATTGCTGGTAGCAAACACAAGGATTCTACCTACCCACAAGAGCACTGCATATGTACATTCAGACAGCACTGCACTTTGCAATAAAAAAGAGCATCTTGCTACTTGTGGGCTTGTGATCTTGAACCAGACGTTGCAAACATTTTGTGATGTTCCCTTGTCATACAGACTTCAGTGGGAAGACACACAATACCAGAGCATTGTGCTCAAGACGGTAAGGGCCTAATCCCGATACTGCTCAGCAAAACAAAGCTGAAGACAGTCACTCATGAATAGTTGACTTGGAGAGTCTAAGATTTCTTTGTACCTACATGCATATCTTCTAGTGTCTTTTAACATCTTATCTACTTGGCAGGTACAAAGGTTGGTAGATACTGCCCAAAGGCGCTCACAGCCCAGACCTCCAATCCGGCAAATACAAAACATACCCTTAACTACTCTCATCCTGTAAACCTCAATTAGGCTCCCCTGCTTCACATTCCTGTGTTTCAGCAGCGATGGCACAGGCTCAGCGGGGAAGCTCTCCCTTCACGTCTCCCGTTCCTTAGCGCACACGCCGGCAGGTTCAAGGCCCAGCCCTGCACTTCTGCAGCCCCGGGGCTCCGGAAGGACCCCCGCTCCTCGGTCCCGCTGCCGACCGGCCGCGGGGGGTGGCTCCGTGGCCCCATGTCCCGCCGGCGCTCCCGGCCGTAGCCGTGAGGGCAGACGGGACCGTCGGGAATGCCGCGCGCAGCCGAAGGCGCAAACCCCGGCACCGGCCCCTCCGCGGGCACGGACCCGCGGCCGGCCCGTCCTGCGCATGCGCCCCGNCATCGATGGCGCGGAGCGGCTCCCCGGTCGCGGCGTGTGCCCTCGGAGCGGGGTGGGACACGGGCGGGCCGCCTGTGCCCGGCCCCGGCTCTGACCCCGGCCACCACCCGTGGAGGGCTGCCCACCTTTCCCCTGGCTTGGCGCAGCCTCCTCTTCGCGTGTGCGGATGCTGCGCGGTCCCGGCGCAGCTTCCCCTCTCTTGTCATCTCTGTCTCTAAGAGACTGAGCTGGCTGGGCTTGCAGCCCGGGTTGATTGTTGGCTGCTTGTTCCTGCCGCGGCGGGTCAATGGGAAAGGGTGAAATCCTGTTATTAAACAGTTACAGAGCCAGCACTTCCATGAGATTAGCCGCACATGCACGTGAATGGGCACGTCTCCCTCAAGACTGTCTAAATCACGGAGGACCTGAGTGGATGCACTGCACGGGTGGGGATTAGGGGCCAGCTGAGGCAGAGATAAGCACGACTGAACAGCACACTCGGGACTGCTGCCCGTGAAGGCATCACCCAACCCTCGCACCCATTCTGATCGATTGTCCAAAGGCAGCAGGCAAGAGAAAGGCAGATTGCCCCCAGCATCTTCTAAAGGGCTCATTCATTATTGCAAAGACATCAAGACAGAGGTTAAAAAAAAGCTCGGAAACAGCCAAAATCAGAAAAGAATCCTTTTTCCCACTAGGTTAGCCCTTCTTCACTCTGACCTGTTGGGAGGTTCAACAAACCTCATTTCACTGTTACCTTAAATCCCATAATCTCCACTGATGCACGAGTTGTCTTTTTATTTAGATGCCGGCAGATAGCCCCGTGACTCTCTGGCAGAGGCTGCTCACAGTCACATGCTGTCTGCAGACTCCCGTTCCCAGCCATGCCTGAGGTTAAACATGACCCATCACAGGCAGGCCATTCCCCAGCCCCTACAGATCTGCCTTCTGGTCCTGCTGATGCTTTTGTGTCCTAACAAGTACAGAATGATGACAGTAATTATTTGCAGTGCAGTAAGGGCCTAGAGGAGACTCTGAAGAGAATAGAGGCCTATGCCTGTTATGCTGTGTGAAAGTGTAGTTTGATCCAAAGTGAGGGGTACAGCCTGTACACACAGATCATTGTCTGCAAGTGCAGCAGCTGTAACACATCAGGGTAAAAACTAACCAGCCCCTGGGCTGAGCACAAAACCTGTGCAGATGTTCTCATGCATGTACATGTGCGCTTGCTGCTGGCGAAACTAAAATCGCTCCTTGCCCTCTGGACTGTAACCCAGGGAGGAATCACCAAGGTGGACAAGTGCCTCTGCAAATTTATGACCAGGATCTTGCCAGAGCTGAACCTGACACGACCTGCTCCTCTACTTCTGCTTGTTGGTGATGTTTCTAGGAGTCCCAGTGGTGGATTCATACCCCAATCGACAATGCACAGCACAACAAAATAACATTTCCTGTGTTTTTATAGTCTTCAGCTTTCTTGCTCGAATTACAGGCTGTACAAAAACATCTATGGACATGACAGAAACATCAGTTGACTCCTGGGAGCACCTGGCCTATGGGTCAGGTGGAGGCAGAATGGGAGCAAGTCAGAAGAAGCCGTGAGCGTGGTTGGGAGAGACTACGTGCAGCCCAAAGGAGCAGGGATTCAGATTGCTTTGCAAATTGAGAGTTTAAATTAGCCTGGTATTTGATGATAGTAAGCATTTGGTAATGATAGCTAGTAAATGTGTTGGGATGGTATGTTTAATATTCTGCACCCTAGAATGAGAAAGCATTTGAGCTCCCCTGCAGTTTAATGTTTTTAGTGCTGGATGGCTCCTAGGTATTAGATTGTGTCAGGGACTGTGTGTGGATGAGAGAGAATGAATTTACAGGTGAATTTGCAAAAACGAGCATATAGCAGTATACTTGCACATAAAGGAACTGAAGCACCAATCATTCAGACTTCCCCTGTTGAGATCCATCCAAGTTTCTTTCCTCCCACAGAACAAACATAATAGTAATAATAATAGGAATTGTAACAACAATAACATGTAGTGCCTTCTACTGCACTTTTCATTAGCGAAGAAATGTTCAGAAAAATTCATTTCAATCATTCACATTCTTCAGAGCTCATAAAGGGAACCAGCCAGCCCAAAACATTGGCATTTATTGGGTGCTTTCAGACAACTTAGCCTTTCTCTTTTCTAGCAAATCCAGGAATCTCTTTAGAGTATACACCTAGATTAAACAGGTCAGGTGGGGAAAATGTCAGAATGCTGATAGCAAATTTAAGAGAGTCACAACCCCTTCAAATCCTTAACACCTGACAGAATTGTTTCTTTATATTCTGGAATATAAGAGGTTATAGCGAGGGAATCAGAAAATCAAACAGTCCCTATAGCTTTTAAGACCTGAAGTGCAGCTTCAGTCAGTCAGTCTTCAGTCTGTTGTGAGAATATTGCTTATTCCTTTTGCTCAGAGCATCTTGCATTCTTTTTCCTACATCCCTGGGAGACAAACTGCAAAAGGGTACATGGTATGTTTCCTCAGGTGTCCTCTTGGCTGTGAGATGCATATGCTGTGAAATGCTCTTGGCATGGCAGAACATTTTAGGATGTGTGTATAGTTCCCTATGCTTAATGCAAGATTAATTAAGTGCTAAGGATTTACTGCCCATGAAGCCACCCAATCTGGTCTTGCTTTCCCCACTTTATTTCCACCATGCAACCTTGTCTGCTTATTTTCTCGTGACTGAACAACAGTCCAAGCTTCTAGATTTAGTAGCCCTCTTTTGTTTCATTGGGTTTTAGTACTCAGTTCTGTGGTGTCTCCAGTGCAATGAATGTAAGAAGAATAAATAATAACATGAGCACAAGCTTACAACCAAGTTATGTACTGAATTAAATTCAGCACTCAGATCTGTGTGAACAATTATCAATTTTACCTGTCATAGTTTTGCAACTCATAAATCTCTTTTCACTCCTGTCCCAGTTTCTCATATTTTTTCCCTAGATTCCAGGATGATTAGGCATTAACTGGAATGGGACCTGGTTTAAAATCTCTGCTCTCCACCGGTCCAAGAAAAGCAGCGCACAGACAGTGCTACTCTTGTAGCACTTGTTAGCCTCGTTACTTGTTTTGCACGGACAGTGTTACTCTTCTCCTTGCACATTGCAAGACTTGTGTGTTACTAGCTACCAAGCTGCCTTGAAAAAGAAAGTGGAGGATGTGACCACGATGTCACAGTTCCGTACTTTAGATGTAGTGAACCTTGCTTGCTTGCCTGCCAATTGCCTCACCCATATAATTTCCTTAGTCTTATTTATAAACAATGCTGGTGACTCCTCTTTGGATACAAGGACTTGCTTCCTTAGAGAATCAAAACTTCAAAAGATTTGTTATGTGCATTGTTTCGATGTTGGGGCTTTAGTTAAATTACTACCCATTTGTCTTTGCCTTTTTGCAGGATGCATTCATTTTCATGCCTCTTCCTCTTTCAGTACAGTCATTAATGAAACCACAGAGGTGTGTGCATTCATTTGTAATGTCAATACAGCAGCCTGAATGTTCCCTGGAGCCACAGCATCCGTCACAGCGGGGATGCACCTCCCCCTGCTCCTCGCGCTGCACCCTCTGTATTCATGCTGAGAGAGCTAAGGTGAGATGGGAGGTCAGTGTCCATCTGGTAGGGAAAAAGTACAGTGAATTACAGTAGGATTTGTGGGGTCTGGAGGGGAAGAGCCTGCTCCTGGATGTGGTTCAGCAAGGGGAAAAGGACTATATTGGGGTGATACACATAAAGGAAAGGCTAAATGCAGGCAATAAGTCAGCATTGAATTTGCCTCTTTTCGCTGATTTTGCTGTCTCCCTTCTCACCACCCGTCAGGGAGGTAGAATTGGTTTAATCCGAGTTTCATTGAGCCACGCAAGGCCTATTGCATTGCTTTCAGCACTGAGGTCTCCCTCCATGCCTGCTCCCTGGAGACCTTGCTGGTGTCGGCTTACAACCCTGGTCCCATGAAACATCAGGCATTCAGCTCTGTCTGTATTCTTGATTTGTATTTTCCTTTTTTTTCCTTGAATCTGTTCATTTGTTTAAATTCCTCCTCCCATATATTGTTTCCATTATAGCCCTCTTCCGTACAGGTCAGACTGACCTGCTCTTCTTTAATAAGACATTGTGGCATGATCCTTCACCTTTAGGAAAAAAGCCTGTAACTCTGGGGTGCTTCATTCCTGCAGTTTTCTGTTTATGAAAGACTCACAGCGTTGACATCTGTCCTGTACTGGGTAGCTGAAATTACTAATATTTCTCTCCAGATAATGTAGATGGGTCATGGCTATTTCTGTTGACCAAGCCTGTGTATTTCCTCTGCTTCTGGCTACAGATGCCATTGATGGAGATCAGAACTTTTGGGAAGAGCAGGAGATTTCACTGTTCCCTGAACAGCTAGAAAGTGTCAGTGGTGTTTGCAGAGGCTGGCAACAGGACAGTGCTGCCTGCAAAATTCTTGAGATGCCAGCTGGGGTAATGCCAACCTTGTGACTGTGGTGTGCCATGGTCTGTGGAGGTGCTGCAAAAATATGGGCAAGAGGTGGCATGTGGAAAGGGCTTCAGACTCACCAAGGTTGGAGTCACAGTAAAGACAAGGAGATGTACTGATGTGATGAGCAGGTGAGGAATAACAAACAGTTAATTCATTGCAGAGTGGTGTGCATTGGGAGAAGTTGGTGGTGTTGCAGGACATTTTATGTGTTTTCCATAACAGGTTATTTTCAGTGCTTTCAGGGTCAGGATAAGACAATGTGGTCTGGGTCATCAAGTGCTGTTCTCTGCTATTGTAGGCCCACTGTCATTCAATCCCTATTGTAAACTGATCAGTCTTTATCTTAAAAGTAATCAAGTCTCATTTCCCCACGATGCTCACTGGGGAGACTGTTCCAGAGTCTCTTTTGTCTGGGAACCATCTCCTAATTACCAGCTTAAATGTATACATGGTTAGCTTGCATCCATTTGTTCTTGTGCTAACATCTTATTTTAGCTAATATAATTATTGTCTCTTGTTGCTGTTTTTGCTCAGAAATATTTATAGGGAGACATCATACCTGCACTCATTCTCATTTTGCAAATAGAATATGTCAGTCAAAGGAAAGAAAAACTGTACTGCATTGAGACATCAATCCCCCTTTCCCAAAGTATGTAAAAGCAGTTAGTCCTTGGTATGGGGGTAAGTATAGCTGGTCAAGGATACAGTGATTGTTTTTAGTGATTGCACTATTGTTTGTTTGCAAACTTGCTTAAAGAAGCCACACCTCTCACTGTGCCACAATCTGAAATAAAATTAAATGAAGCTTACTTTTCTGGGTTACAGGAGAACCTAGAAATAATGACCTGTGGCATCACAACATCTATCTAATTGGGAATTCTGCAGACTAGGCTATGACTGAGCTAATGCTGGGAAAGGTGGAGGAATGAAAGGCCTCTATAAAATGAATTTTAACTATGCTTTGCACCAAGCAGGCAGAGGAGTCATAAAGCTGAGCTTAAATTTTTTGTATGAAGACAGTATTGGTCTGAAGTGTAAGTACGAACATGGGAAAAACTTGAAATGAGAACATTTTCTTTGTAATGCACATCAGAAAGCTTCAGAAGAAGTTAAGGTGCTTTGAGATGAATCAGAGTGGAAGATCCTTCAGCTCGTCGCTCGCTGCACCATGCAACAACATTTTGGAATTTCTTCTTTTCTTTCATCAATTGTTCTCCAGATAGAAGTTGAGGGTTTTCAACTTTTTCTGGGGATGCTGAAGCTGTGACAGTCTGAGAAGCAATTTTGACCTGCCTCCCAGTGATTCTCAAATCCTTATCCTGTGCCTGGGCTGTATACTGATCACTTGTACACAAGGGGGATAAATTGTTCTCCCAAGAAGTGCTGGTCCCAGATAAGGCACATGGGTCTGCATGCCCCACATTTACCTAGGTGAGAGACTTAGGGTAGAGTTTGGTGGGTTTTAGTTACGATTTCAGAATGGGGAATGTAAAAAAAACCAACCCAAAACCTGTTGTTTGTTTCTATGCAGGATATAACAGTGTACTTATATAGAGAGAAGTAGAGAGGTTATATCAGTGTATATCCCAGTCATAACTCATTTCTTTTCTTAGCAGTACCAGCCAGGGAGGCTATTGAGTATTGGTGTTGCACTTGGAGCACAGAAAGAATGGGATGTTTTACTGTCCTAGATTCAATTCACAGTTAAATGTCTCAGGTAATGGAAGCTTTTACCACATCACTCCAGAGCATTGTTTTGTCTGCTAGATTTCATAAGCAAGGAGTTTTCTTTTTTATTTAGTTGAGTTGCTTGCTTTTTCTGAAGAAATAAATGACCAAATAAAAAGCAAATCTGAAAACCTCTCCCACTGAGTCTATTTCAGTTGTTGCTGTTTTCTTCACATTTTCCTTCTTGAAATGCATTAGTTTCCAGTTGAAGGAACCTGAAGAAAAAATGATTATTGCCAAGAAATTTGCAAATTAGCGCAGCTCGAAACACCCCCACAGCAGTGCTCTAGTAAAATGAGTGAGGCTGGGCTAAAACCTCTATATATTTATTTGGATCATTCTATATTTGGATTTAGCAATCCTATTACTGAGCTGAAATTTAGGACTTTTTAGACACATTTGTCCTGGAAATAGCACTGGTAAATTACAAGCTCTGATAGGTGAGAGGATGAGGACAGTGTCTAAGATCTAACAAGGAGAAAAGTAACAGACATTCTTCTATTTCTATTAAGTGAGTTTGCATATTTTCAGCACATTCAACAAATGGATAGTTCTGTGCTTGGACAAAATTAGTGGTTAAAGAGAAGCAAAATGCAGGAAGTGTGGTGTGTGGGATATTGCAGTGCTATTATGCAAATTGATGCTATGCCTTCAGCAGGAGTTTTCAGTTCAATTTAGATCTACTCCAAAGCAGGAGAAGGGTGTGTTTTAGCCAGAGAACTGGGATGAGACTATGCATGGAAAAAATCCTATATAAAGAAAGATTGAAACATCAGTGAAAAGATGGAGAAGGGATGGGAAATGTACACCATGTATGGTAGAGTGCAGAAGATGTGGCCACTAATTGCTGAGGATTTTTTGTGAAACAGGGAGAAAGGAGAGCTTAGTGGAGAGAGAAATGACTGATAAAAGGAAGCTTTGTGCCATGACAAAAGGAGGCCGTGGAAATCCCCGCTTTCATGTTTCTTGGAGTACAGGAGCTCAGTTTTAAACAAGGGTGGAAATTTCTGTGCTAATTCTCGTGTAATTACTGTAGTTGCAAATACATTTTTAATTTATACTCTTCCATTCTGGAAAGCAGAGCCCTGCCATATTCCAGAACAGAAGTCGAATTTGAATTCTGAGAACCTGTCAAGAAACACTCATGGGAGACAAATGATCACATAAATGTCAAATGCATCATTTCCTAAATGTTCCTGCTCTGGTCATTGCTAGCAATAATGTCTCAGCAGTATCTTTTGGGCTGAACGTGGATCTACACAACATTGTGTTCATTATGTGCTGAAGACATCCAGCACTGTATTTTTCACCGTATTCGTCTCTTTACCGCAGGTAAATTCACGGTTTATGACTGTATTATTCTGCACTGCTAAGCTAGTGCTACCTGCCAAGATTTGCAGCATCTTTCCTAAGCTCGAATGGTTATAAAAATCACTAGATGGCAGCAGTGTCGTTTCTGGTCTCCTCTTGTCCTGAGCTGGTCACAGCTCTGTGCTCTGGGATGCTCCCTGCAGCCAGTTCCCAGCTTCGCAGAGTATGCAAGGGCAGCTTTACTTACTGAGAAAATACTCGTCTCTTCCTCAGCAAGAGATTTGTGTTCTCCCTTTGGTGCCTTCACAAAGGCTGGTTTTTAATGGATGATTCCCTGTTTTTTCTTCAGATTCCTTGTTTTTCTCTGAAATTGCCCCAATTTTTAGCTTGCAGACACCGGTACATACGCATGCTAATGGCTGTGTTTTTATGATATGTTGTATGCTGCCAAGGCAATGCAAGGTAACCAACTTAGCTTTGACTGAGAGCAGAGACTGTCCCTGGAACCAACAGAGGTTGACTCCATGGCTCAGGTATGAAACTGGTTAACAGGAGTTTGTTAATGGCACTATTTGTAGTTGTTCCACTGTTGAAGTTGGCTTTGCTCAATAAAATGCTAAAAGCAAAGTGCTAAGAGAAGAAAAATACACCAGAGAATTAAAAAAAAATTAGAGTAATTTGGTCTTGAACAATCCTCAAGTTTCTCAATTCAGGAATTTCCTGTGAAAAGGAATAATTCCAGTCAGTTCCCCAGCTACAGCCATTAGACTCTGAGGGTCTAGCAGTGTGATGAATGGATACACGGCCTGGCTGATGATGTCAGTGTTGTTTTGCCTGCTTTCCAAAGAAATCTCACCAAACGTAAGCAGTCTCCAGGAACCCTTCAGATGTCAGTGTCAAAACCAGGAGAAAATTTCTTCTGGTGGTCACCATCTGGTCTTTGTGGGTTCAATAGCTCCTTCCCCGTCTGCTTCGATGACAAGCTGAACTCTAGGGCAGGGGGAAGAAGGAAAGGTTATTGTGATTCTTCTGACTTGCTTTTTTTAACAGATCCTCCTTCCCCCCCCCCCAACCAAAAAACAACTCACACTTTTATTCCTCATAAAAAAGTTCTTTTCAATAGAGTTTTAGGTCTGGAAATGGACCAAGGCAACTGTGTTCAAATGTACTGGGAATGACATGGCTCTTGGCTCTTGTCACAGATTTCAAGACCACCTTCACCAAACTCTCAGAAAATCAAAATAGTGCTGCTGTGCTCTGCAAAAAGGCAGATGGGGATTTCAAAATGGAGGGTCATCAAACCCATAATTCTGAACAGAGGCTCTTCCAAGGTCACTTCCTCTGTAATTTATGGAATTACTGATTTTGTTTTTTAATTGATACTGCGGGTTGGTGCATCTGAAAACTCTCACAAGTTTAAGGGCTTAATTCTTATTCCCACAAGTTCCTATTACAATTTGGTGGTGGAAAGAATCCTCCAAATTGGTGCTAATCCATGCATTTTAAAGGCCTTCTTTACATGGCCAGAGTTGTGGAAAGCTAAGTAGAAAAGGAGATCATTTTATGTATTTGCACACCCAAATACACATTTTGGGCTACAAATTTTCACTTTCTCATTCTCCCTCCTACTTTACTTGCTCCATGCTGTCCTTCAGCAGGGGTTTTTGAAATGGATTTAGAGCAAAAATACATGCTCTCTTTTATTATGAGCATATTTCAAGGGGAAAATGGATTATATTTTTATTGGACTGAATGCATTCAATTGCAGCAACTTTTATTATTTTGTAACAAAGTTTTGTTATTCAAACAAAAGCCTAAGTGGTACCCACTATGCCAACTCTAAGCATTTTTCTACAGCTCATTTTTAAAATAACCTTTAGGATTTACTTGACTAAATCAAGCCTCAGGAAAGAGAAGCTTGCAGGGGGGAAATCACTGCATTAGAGGTGATAAAATGAGAAATGAGTGAGACGAACATCGGTGCAAACTCATCAGCATTAGAATAAACTCAGAAATAGACATTCTACATTTCCATAATGCTGTCAGCTGCCACTACAGAGACAGGGATCTATTACCTCTGTTTATACTGCTGCTAACTTAATTTATAGCAATTTATTGTATAAAAGGAGACAGTAACTTGACTGGCTGGGGAAAAAAATCCCCTTTGTGCTGAAAATAAAAATGATAATGCACATAATAGATTTCTGAAAGTAATTTGAATGGCCAGTTAAAACACAAGGTGAGTTAGATGTATTTTTAGTAAATCTCAGCACGAATTACCTACTTTCATATGCACATTTGCAGATGGATCAATAAAGGGCAGACATGGGACATTTACTTTGTAAGATTGGATGGGCCTAGGTAATTCACCACTTGCAGTCTTCTTTATTTTGCTGTGGCTGCATGGGGGGATGAAGTAAGAGCAGAAATGGGCACAGTGCTCCCAAGGCTGAAATCAGGTGCCTATTCATGATCAGCTTTTGAAAAGCTGGGAAAAGAATCTGGACAGCCTTGTCCCAGAAAAAACGGGCAGTTCATGGCATTTCTGTCCAGATGGTGGAGAAGATAAGAAACACCGAGCTATCCACAGCTTTCAGTCTAAGGAAGTATCTGTAGGATATTTTTCAGGCAGACACATGTATGTCCTGATTTTGCTCCAAACCAGCTGACACAAGCTCCAAACTGAAGGCTTTTGTTAATGCCTGTCCCTCATCACAGTGTCTCAGCTCGGACTCAGCCCTGTGCTCACCACCACTGTTCCATGTTGGGTCTGGAGCTGGTTGCATCCTGTCAGATTGGCTCCAGAGCAAGTTAACATTGGTTTGCAAGACCCCATGAAAACATACCTAGAGGTGATGGGATCTCAGCCCTTTGTTAAAGCCCATGGCCTGACATTGTCAGACCTGTCCTGCTCTCAAGCAGTGGTTCTTGGTCTCCTCACTGCCTGAGCAGGAGTTTGGACCTTCTCTGTAGCAAACAAGCCTCTTGGTGAGAAGCTTGCCCTTCTTAAGTACCTTTCAGGCCCCCTTAGAAGTAGTTCATGGGTCTCTAGGGGTGCATAAACCAGAGACAGAAAAGCATGGCTCTGGCAAGTCTAAGGGATATAATCATCAGCCTGCAGGTAAACATGTGCTTAAATGTTTTGCTGATCAGAGACAAATTGCTGAACTGGGGCCTTGGGAGCTGCCTTGCGACCACAGTTATTCCCTTTATGACAAGAAGGTGATCTTCAAACTGAGGTGGAATGCTTTTCTGTTGCAGCATAACCTGGTTTTGCAGGGAAAAGGAAAGGGAGGATAGGACTGGCCATAGTTCATGGCAACCTGTGCTCAGAATTAAAATATATGGGAGCAAAATTAGAAGTACTGTCACTGCTGTGCAGATATTACCAGATTTGAATAAAACAGGGGATGAGGTATCTGAGAACTGAGCTGCATGGACCAAACCACTAAAGGAGAAGTATAACACAGAAACAGCCAGGTCTGGCACATCTGGTAAGGACTCTGGGTGGAGAGAGGCATGAGGAGTTTGCACAATGTCAGTTTTCTGTCTCCAAAGAGTGCTGGTCCAGAAAAATCTCACATCTCAGGACATTGTCATGAGCAAAAAAGAAGCCCCTATCACATTCGGCACCACAGACATCCCACTGTCTCAGTGGCATTCCCAGTGGCATCCCCAGTGTTTCCAGGATTAACAGATGTGTTTGTCCTCATGTGGACATCACTTCAGAACTGCAAGGACTCCCATGATAGCCTGTGTTTCTCAGCCTGGCTCTGTCCAGGTCTCCCACAATTTGGACACCTCCAATGTGCTTTCCCCTGAGCAGCTGCAGGTTGTCACCACATCCTCCCCTCCCGTGCTGTGGAAATCTCTGGGGTCTGTGCTGCTGTGCAGGAGCAGCTTGAGGGAGGACTGGCAGAGTCCCTTGGCCTCACAAACAGCCTCTGCACAGGCTGCTGACAGCATGGCAACACAGAGTGTATGCCCCACGAGTTCCATCTGGATGGTGCGAAAGGCCAGTCCTGAAGGTAAGCTCTCAGGCTGGTACCTCCTCCTTTGCCTGTGTCGGTGCCTCAGGATCACACCAGTGGTTGAACTACTTTGTTGATGCCTGTGCTGCTTTAGTTGTGAGCTTTGTACAAATGGTTGTTGATAAAACAAAGCTGGACTCTGTTTGAAAGTCAAACTTGTTCTTTCTACTTCAGGCCCTGGACCCCTTGATTTGTGGCTAGTGGAGGCTTATCCAGCTGCTAGCCACAAACTCTTCCTGCTGCAGGACTATGCTGTATTATGTGCCTGCTCCACTCAAAGGGAAAAGACAAGACAAGGGAAGTGCTGAATTTAGAAGGGCTTTTGATTTAATATTTCAAAGCTTTACAAAATACTCGGGCAGGGATCTGTGTAGACTCCTCATTTTAACTGAAATTTTAGGTTGAAAAAAACAAGCTGTTGATTCATTGACTCAGGTCTTTAGTTCTGCAAACCAGCAGGGAATTGATTTATAAAAGGTGAGAGTCTAGGACAGTCTGGAAGCCCACATCATGAATAAGCATACAAAAAGATTTATAAGAGTGCAAAAGGATAATGCTTCTGGTCCTTATTGGCTTTCAGCTGCTTAAATACCACAGTAGGTGTCAGAGGTTTAATAACTTTGAGGATCTGCCATCTTGCACATCATTGAAAACCTCCTAATGGGGTTAAAAGAGCACAGACAAATTTTCTGAAGTTTTGCGTACGTCAGCACCTGTTACAGTCTTTCCAAATTCACGCAGTCATGCAGAGAACAGTGGCATGTGCAGCAGCATTGTGGGAAGGAAGGGAAAAGTCACAGTGTGTGGAAAGAGGTGACAGGTCTAAGACATGGTGCCATATGGAACAGGATGCCAGGTTGGTTGTTGGAACAGGGAACTAGACAGAGGGTGAGGCGTGACACTGAAGTAGTGAGCGTTGAAGTGCAAAGCAACACGTGCCAAGCTGAAATCTTCTCGTTGTACAGGATGTACCAACACAAAAAGAAACATTGCCAATGATTTCAAGCCTAATTGCTGCTCCTTGAGGGCCTCGGCTTAGCAGTTTATTATCGATGTGAAAGCAAGAGCTTCCTAGGAAACACAATTAAATAAAGATTTGAACTTTAAAAGCTTTGATCATAGGGATGATTTGGGTCCACTTCAGCCCAACTTACTTAATATATAGAATTGCTCATGACAGCATTTTTGATAGTAAACATTTACAAATCATATTTGACCACACATCAGAAAGAAGTTAAGAGTCAGCTAGCAGTGCAATGTAATGCATTCAAACGCAACACATACCACACTACACAGCCACATGGCAAGTTAAAAACAACATCGCACATTGCGTTTGAATAGCTGCACTGTCAGGTCTGCAGAACTCCAAGGTTTGCTTTCAAGTGCCATCCTGCTCTGAAAAGCAGGCTCCAAAAAGCTCATTGTGTGGTTCTGTGTTTATTCTATTTTTCTAGTCCTCGTCAGATCATAGCGCTTGAAAGAAGGTCATAGAATCGTGGTGGTTTTTTGTTAGAAGGGACCTTAAAGCTCATCTCATTCCAACCACCCTGCCATGGGCAGGGGCACCTTCCACTAGACCAGGTTGCTCAAAGCCCCATCCAGCCTGGCCTTTAACACCTCCAGGGATGGAGCATCCACAATTTATCTGGACAGCCTGTTCCAGTGCCTCACCACCCTCACAGTGATTTATTCCAAGTATCTAATCTGTTTGTACCCTCTTTCAATTTAAAGCCATTACCCCTTGTCCTACCACAACATGCCCCTGTAAAAAGTCCCTCTTCAGCTCCCTTGTAGTCCCCTTTATATACTGACGGGTGCAATAAGGTCTCCACAGAGCCTTCTCTTCTCCAGGTTGAACAACCCCAAGTGTCTCAGCCTGACTTCATAGAAGAAGTGCCCCATCCCTGTGATCATCTTTGGCTTCCTCTGAACTTGCTTCAACAGGTGCATGTTCCTTCTTACATTGGGTGCCCCAGGGCTGGATGCAGCACTTCAGGTGGGATCTCACCAGAGCAGAACAGAGGGGCAGCATCCCTTCCCTTGCCCTGCTGCCCACACTGCACTTGATGTGGCCCAGAATAAGGCTGGATTTCTTGGCCTGCAAGTGCACATTGCCATGGAAGGATACTTCCTTCTATTCAAGGAAGATGCCTTGTTCCTTCTATTTCTCAGCTCGAGGTGGGTTCAGAGAAGAAAGATAGATTGTCCTTCCATGTCAACTCAAAGAGGATAAGTGATACATGAAAGCTTTCATCTCGTGTTCTCCGCTATGTTTGGGCAGCCCTTGTTTTCTCACCTGATAATGCAGCTGCTGGAGCATTTGCCACAGTATAGGCTTTTTATAGAAGCCAGCTTTATCTTCCCCACCCAGCATCATTTAGGTTGAGTTGCATTTCAAGGTAAGGCCTCTCATAGATCAGCTGTGGTATGGCCTCCTTCTTTTGGTGACTGTTCCCAAAGATCTGTCCAGCCTTAGGTTCCTAGGGATGGATAAAAAGCACCATCAGACACCAAAGGGTGCACATCTGCGTGTGCGTGCATGAACCAACATCCCTGGCTAACAGATGAGAGGGAAGCCAAATGAAGTGAGACGTGGGGTGTTGAACGCATCTGTCAGAAACATCTGTCAGAAAAACTGAGCACAGTTGCACTGCTGTGCAATGCTCATTCCTTTTCAGTAGTTACTGACTGGGCCTTCTGGGTCTTCTTTAGCTCTCCTAGACACCTGAGTCCTACCCTTCCTCTTCTCCTTTCTTTCTCCTCCTTTCGTGGAGTTTTTCCTCTTGTTTCAGCAGGAGGGCACAGATGGACACGTGCTGAGACTTAGGCTGTGTTCTCAATAGGGGGCTCTCCAGGAGGCAGGGGACAGAAGGGACCTGGCAGGAGGAAAGGCACTGTGAGCTGTGAGCACCAACACAGCACAGTGTCCTTTTTGTGCTTTCTGGGGTGACAAGTTCCACCTCAAGGTCCTCGGGTTGGGGTATCCTCAGGTGTCTCTTCCTTATGGATCCTCTAATATCTGTGAGGGCTGAGCTCACTCTTGGGTGCTTTTTTTCAGCTGTGCTATTCAAGTATTCACCACTCAGACAGATTTTGTTCATTGGCTTGTTGGTTTGTAAAAGTCTCTGACCCTCTTTGTCCAGCCTGGCTGGTTTCAGAGTCAACCTCTTCAGAAGCCACTCATGAGAAGGGAGAAGGACTGGAACCTGATAGTTTTATTAGATTTTTTAATTAGCTTTGTTTCTGTGGGAAAGCAAGGTAACAAGTGCACATCCAGTGAGTTTTCCACTACCTAAGGAAATGACTTATAATATTTGTGCATCTGGTTTCTTCTGACATGCCTGTGGGCCTCATGATCTGCTCTGACAGTCTTCTAGGAAATGCTGATAATGAGCAATCTTTGCTTTTCCCAACATGCTTGTTTGTTTTCTTCCTAATCCACTCTACAGGAAGAACGAGATCTCATGTGGGGTCCTATCTGCACTATCTTAACAGAAACAATTACACATCCTGCTTTAATTAACAGTGAGCTTGACTTTCCTTTCCAAAACCAGAGGATGCATTTTCCTTAGCTGTAGCTGTGCAGCTTTCTCTGACTTGGAGGTCAGACAGGTGCATGACAGGAAGCACCCAGCCTCTTTCAGAGTTCCCACAGGTATCACCATGGGGAGAGACTCTCCCTTGCTTTTTCTGAGAATAAACTGCTCAAATCCCTCCATAACCTCTAGGGGAGAGGAATTAACTCAGACATAAACACTGCCTTCAGATACAAGCTGCTTATCTGAGAGCTGAGCAGGGCTTTGTATGGGAACCCCTTAGGAGGCACTCCATCACAGGCTTCCCTTCCAAAGCAGGCAGCCAAATGGTGAGCCCCCCAGCAAGAGACAGTGATACAGCTTAAGCTAACCTACTTAGCCACCCCAGCAGCCTTAAGCAGGTTCCCCAGACTGTTGGCATTGCTCTGACACAGGGAGTCCCTGCTCTTGCTGTGCTGCCTCACATCCACAGGCTTGATGGTCAGGTGGGGCTCGAGGACCGCTGCCTTTGCCAGCATCCCCAGCTGCATGTGCTTGAGTTTTGGTAGTGATGATCCCCGGCCCCCGTGCTGGCTGTGCAATCCATAAATGGCCCTCAAGGACCTCCATCGCTGTCCTTGGGCCCTGACAAGGTCTCATCCTTGTGAGTGGCTGTAGATTAGCAGATTAGTAGTAACACAGTAAGAGGGAAGTCACCTGGGAAGTAACAGTCATAAAGAAAAATAGTTACTCTCTCACTCAAGGGCATTTTAGAGGAAGGTGAGAGCAAAGGATAGTTTCTTCCTTTTATATCATTGCAAGAGATGCAGGGAAAACAGCCTCTGTTCTGCTCAAGCATCCAGAGGGACAAGAGGATGTTGGAGTAGCAGAGGTGGAAATCCTTTTCTTCCCCATCCCTATTCACTGTTAAGAATCAAAAAGAGGGAGGGGATTCAGTGCCTGGAGAGGAGACTGCTGATGGCCCAAAAGGTACTGAAAACCTGCTGGGAGTCTGTAAGAGGCATGGGAGGAAAGGAGGAAAGGAGGAAAGAAGTGAATAGTTGATGAGTGGAGCTAATGAGACCTGGGTCAAGTCACTCCAGCTGAAACTTTTTCTGCAGTTGGGGCACTTAAAAGGTTTCCTGTCCATGTGGACTGTCTTGAGTCTAATAAGCTGTGAGTTCAGCCTGCAGATTTTCCATAATTTAGGACACAGGGACTATGTTCTCTATCCAGACATCCTCCTTTTTTTTTTATGAAACCTTTCATTTATGCCTGTCATTCCAGTTAAAATCAGCTAAAATTGCCCAGTGAGCTCAGGGGAGTGAGGAAAAGAAAGGCAGACAACTGAACATACAGACACATGTCCATTAACTCATCTGCACAAAGCATAATTGTTTGAATCCCATTTCTATAGAAAATATCTGATTTTTCAGCAAGTGGAGGACCCTGAGAGCCTTGGGGATGTGAAGGACTGTGCAAGTGGGATGCTCAGCTTTTATTGTCCAGCTTCCATCACTGTTCTAGAGAAGGACAAATGCCACATATGATGCCTGAAATCTTCAGCCAGAATCTACCTCCAGCTTCTCCCCTGCAATTGTCTTCTATATAGAAGAAAATTGTTTTCTGCTCTCAATCTCTAACTCGTACTTTCTTGTTCTTCTCCTTTTTTTTTTCATAAACATCATGAAATTATTATTTGAAAAGAGGGAGAGGTTAATTAAGAAGCTTGTATTCCAGTTTGAGGCTTTCACTGGTAATCAGAAACTGCTTGAGTTGCGCTTTCAGGGGTTTGTAATATGAACAAAATCTCTGGATAAGGAGACAGGCTGTAATTAATTTCTCTCTTCAGGACGATTACAGATATAAATAGTAAAACAAAGACAGACAAGTATCAGCAGAGGTGCCCACGTTGCATGTACTCCACTGTAATGTGGCTCAATAGCACATTTTTTTCTACTCAAGGTCAGTGATTCACAGCATGAAAAGGATATGGCACAGGATTTCCAGGATTTCTAGCCTTTCCTAGCACACACCTGATAATCATCACTTCAGCCACTTTTCCAAGTGGAAAAGAAACCAAGCATAGAAAAGAGACCAAGCATAGAAAAGAAACTTTCTCTTCTCATCCCATCCCTGTGTTATCCTGTCCTCTGGAGAGCTGGCAGCAGAAACCATTTAAGCTGGGGTAGTTTGAGCATGAGTGCAATAGTATAGTGGGAAGCAGGAAGCCTTAGCGAGATGAAAGGGAAGGACTGGCAGACGCCTCCAGCTTCTTTTCAGCATCTCAGGTTTCATGGAAAAAAAAATAAGTGCCTGGCTGCCAGGGCTCTGCAGCAAATTTTGGAAGAAAGAACTGGCCTGGTGTTGCAGCACTGAAGAAGTTTGCAGACAGCTGCAGGATGTGGTGTGCAAATGGCATCGGTTTGTTTTGGTTTGTTTTGGTTTGTTTCCTCACAGCCATCGCTGCCACTTCCAGTGTCTTCAACACGGAGTGTTTTGTTGCTGGCCGAAGAAGCCTGGAGAGAAGAAGGAGAAAGCTGGGCTCACAAAGGTTCATGTGTTCTTCTCAGGCAAGTCAGTGTCCTGGGCAATGTTTTGGGCTGTAAGACAGCAGTGGGTAGGGCTGGGGGAGAACATGTCCTTGCTTTCATGTCCCGAGAGGATGGGGAGATGGAATGTTCTGGAGGAGAAGCCCTACTGTATGCCCAAACAGGTCAGTCCAAAACTTAGGGAAATTACTGATATAGGTTAACAGCCAGCTCTTTCCTAGAGCTCTTCATTAGCAGCCATCAGTGTTCTTGCAAAGCAGGTCAACAGCATCACTGAGAGTTTTATAGAAAGGGACAAAGAGGCATGAGAGTACACAGACCAATGCACTCACAATTTCTGCTAGCAACAGATACATGTTTTCCATGACCCATCTTGAGCCCTACTCCAAAACTACAGCTTATTTTAAGGGCAAAAAAGCCCCAAAGAGCTAAACTATGATCAGCTTCCAAAGCAAGTCGATGCTACAGCAATGAAAACTGCTTCTGTTGTTCTCTCCAGGCTTGTCAACAGCAATATCCAGCTCTGTGTGTGTGTTAGGAGTAGAAATGAGGGGATAACTCACTTTGAAAGCTTTCTTCAGAGGTTTGTGTAAAGATTTCATCAACTTGTTCTTGCACTGACAATCTGCCTAAAATAAAGCACTTTGCTTTCAAAACAGAGACTGCAGTATCTACTTTCAAATAAGCAGAAAGCAAGCAATAGTCAGGGACTGGCTGAATAATGCAACAGGCTCCCTTTGAGAGGACAACAGGAAGGATCAAGCTGATGGGGGGTCAGAAATCGTTTTTTGTCAGGTGAAGAAAAATGTGGGAGATATTGAAAGGTCCAGAGAAGGTCAGTGAAGATAGAAGTGTCATTGAATTTACAGATGATGAGAGATTGCAGAGACTCTTTAGCCAGAAATGATGACTAGTTGGAGGGAGTCTTCTCTGAGACATTCACAATGATTAAAGATGGAAAGTGAAATTGATTGCTCCTTCCTTTCTTTCCTTTTTTTTCCTTTAAACTCTGTCCTGCAACATGGGAACAAGGGGTCATTCACTGAAATTAAAGGGCAGAAACTTTAGAGCTGATAATTTTTTTTTCATGCTGCATGTAGTATATCCATGGAATGTATTGTCCCTCTCCCTGGGGTCATGGACACAAAGGCTGTGAGTGGATTTTGAAGAAGCTGAACTAATTTCGCAACCCTTTACAACATTTGTGGGTACCTGAGGCAAGGCAAAAAGGGCAGGTATTGGATCGCATGCTTTGGGGCAAAACCTGAAGAATCCTGCTCCTGGAGGCAAGATGGACATCTCTTTGTCAGAGCACTGCCGGCAGCTGCAGTGAGCTTAAACATGCTCACCCCCTTGCAATGCTCTTTTGGGAGGGGTTTCTGCCTCCCTCTGGAAGTACTTGAAGGGAACATGAGCCTCAACTCAGCTTCTTTCATTTCCAGGATGGGATCGTAACAAAGATTCACCTTCTCAGCTGCTGTGAGCCATTAATTAGTGCACCCCGTGTCTCAGTTCCACCCCTGCCAGCCTCGTGCTGCAGGGGGCTGCAGATGCAGGGTAACAGCGATTCTGCAGCCAAGGAGTCAGGCAGGGTGGAAGAGTCACTGCAGGGTGGGAAGCATCGCAAGGCATGGGTGGGAGGGATGTTAATGATGGACATGCTGCTTTGAGAAGCACTTGTGAGAGTCAAACATTGTTGTCAGACTGACAAGGTGAGCCTTCTGTCAAAGAAATAAATATATGCCAAGCCCAGTGCGTGGCTCTTGAGTGCTCTCCAGAGTAACTGGAATCTGGGTTCAGAGCTGAAGGACAGATTAAACTCTCACGCTCATTTGGCCTTGTCTTTTCTTAAGGAAGGTACCAACCATCATGTTTTGTACTTTGGAAAGAGATGGTTTCATTATTCATTGGCCATGAAACTCCATCTACTAGGGAACAAAGGACAGATAAAGCTGCAAATCTGCTGTGACATGAGTCCCAGGGTGATTCTGCCAAGGATGAAGGACTCTCCATTTCACCACCTGGGCCCTACAGGTAAAATTAGAGCCTTCTAAAGTGCCATAGGTGGCTCACACAGAGGAAATAATGGCCTGGCTGTTAACTTTGGGGCCTGGGATACAGTTTTGTTTGCCATTCGGTTTTCAAGGGAAGATGGTGATGGAACATACGTGTTTGTTTGAAAGAGATCTGCCCTCTGACAAAACACAGATTAGGATTTATTAGCATTTATTAGTGGATTCTTCCCTGGAAATATCAGCGCTCACATCTCTGTGTCCTGGAGAGCCATCAGACATTTCCAGTGCTAGGGAAACACAGGGCTCTCAATGACCTTTCCCAGAATTTTCTGAAGAAAGGATTACATGTCAGTGCCCCTTGGCCCTTTCCATGCCAGTGATTTTCATTTTTTTCTTTCTAACAGGAGCCATGACTAATAGCTGAGGTTCTTCATTGCTCTGCTGGGCCACCAGGCACAGTTTTCCCACTTCACCAGTTAAAATAGGATAATGTCATCCTGTTGACAATGCTGTCAGCTCACGAAAAAGTTGCATGATGCCCTCCCAGTGAGGACTTTGGCCAGGCAAAGCTGTTATCTTCATGGTTTCTTGCAGAGTTTTGGTGTAAAATCCCCCTTCACCTGCACACTCTTTGAATTCTGATCTTATCAGGATAGCTTCCTGATTAGTTCCATTAAAATAAGTAAACCCTTGTTCTCTTCCCTGTCACTTCATCCTTCACCTGTATCCTGCGTGGCCAGCTGGAGAGGATGCTTTAACTAGTGATGGACAATGTTTCTCAAGCAGACATAGAAGAGCAGACTTCTTGTGAATTTTTTCCAAGTCCCCAGACGGTGCCCTCCACTGAGATTACTGTTGATCAGGTGGAGCTCTTTTCCATCTGGGCTACAAACATACACATATACATAGAGGAAGGATTATTAATAATGCAACAGTTACTGTGATGAACCATGATAGGTGGTGACAGAAACTGGAAGATGAATACATTCAAATCAGCGTGCTTGGCAGGTATATGAAATATTATTGTGTTAGAGAGAAGACCTTTAGCACTATAATGCCAATACCTCCAGCAAGAGATCCAGCACTGAGGCCGTCAGTCAAATTTGATTTTTCCTGGGTTCCTCTCACCCATCACTGTGGTGTAGGAGCTCCTTTTATCAAGCAATATCAGTGGTGTCTGTCGCTGGTTCTTTCCTCTTTCCTCTTTCCTCCCTTTTTTGGCTTCTGGAGAAAGAGAGCAAAATTACAACAGGCAAATAGAGAGGAGGAGAATGGGTGCATCTGTGGGACCTGTGTTACAAAGAGGACTCCATGACACTACAGGCTATTTAATAGCTCTAGCCAGTCTCACAGTGCTAAAGCAATTATCAGATGTGAAAGTCAAGGAGAAAGATGTTCCACTGCAAAGAGGATCACCCTCATGTATGCAAATGCGATTACTTTTTCAGACCATGAAGAGAAAATGTGAGGTGAAGTTTTCCAAACAGTCCATTGATCAGGCTTATGCCTTTATTGATCCTTTAGACAGGAAAAGATGAAAATATTTGCAAATCTGAACCCTGCCTTCACTGTCTGAATTCGTATTTTATCTCTCAGAAAAGCAAAATGTCCTGCAGATCTTTTTCTCTGATCCTACTTCCAGGGAATGTTTCCCCTTTTTCAGCCCTAAGAAATCAAGGCTGAAAAGAACGGTGTGGTTGACAGGTCCCTTGGCAGTATGTGAATGTTGAACTCTTGAATGAAGGTCACATCAAATGATTTGTAGATGATCCACATGCAGTTAAACAGGTTTGCACATAACGCTCATCAAATAATTCTGAATAATGAGTGCAGGTGCAAAAGTCTTGATGTGTTTGCAGGCATTTAATGATCAGAAGTAAGAGCTTGAAATTTGCCATCTTAAGTTGCCCCTGACAGAATAATCAGCGTGCTCTGCTGTGCCCTGTGGTTGCACCCTCTGTTCTGTGCCTGAATTACAGATAGAGGAGATGCTCTTAGCCCTCCCCATCTAAATGTTTTAACAAGCCCATTTTCTCAGTCTGCAAAGCGAGAAATCTCAAAAGCAGACTCACTGAAAGGTAAGTTGGGTCTGAGGAATTAAGAATGAAAACCAAAACTGACTTGGATTCAGAGGAGGCTGGAGGTGACCAAGGTTTTATGAAATGAGGCCACTGGTGTTGGTAGTCAATCTTGTCAGCCCTTGGGTCCTTGTTTCCTCATTTTACACACAGCATTCATACTCCACCCAGCTCTGTTGTGAGGAGAGATGACTTGGCCCAGGCTGGCTTGGTGTGAACCAGTTAGCTGTGCTAGTTCATATCCCCAAAGGCCACATCCAGATGTGTGTGAAGGAGAGGAACCGGTGACATGGGTGAGGTCGGCACTGCTGCTCATCACAGGCTGGGCTACACGGACACAGTCACAGCAAATCCTCTGCGATGCACAAGCCTCTGTGTTTGGGGTCACTGCTTTCTTAACTCTTTAGTCATGGGAAGAAACACTTGCATCTCATGTAGGAACAGACTGGACACTGTGGCCAAGAGCTAGGCAGGACTGCTGCTTGGGAAGTTCCTTGCCTCCAAGGGACTTTGTTCTTTAGGAATACTTCAGACCACTTAATTACCTATGGTATAGATGTGTCCAGCTTTCCTGACCCTACAAAATCATGTCAACAACTTTCTACAGCCAAGGGTCGGCAGACAGCACGTGCTTCCTGGAGCCAAGCCTGGGAGAATTGTTGGGAGAGGTTTGCAGGCAGGGATTGACAAAGCCTGGCCAGAAATCCTGTTTCTCCATGGTGAGAGGGGACTGCGACTGCAAGACAAGCTAGCTGGGTCTTTGAATTTGTTCTCCCCCTCACACATACCTTTCTCTGATGGGCAATGTGTTTTGTCCTAAGATAAGAGAACCAGGTGGGTATTGCAGGAGGAACTGTCTGGTTGCTTGCATAATTAATGCATTCCAGTGGTGGGGGAGCTGAGATGTTATCATTTGACTTAGGTGCACACTGGGCTACAGAAGGGTGTAAAATACTGCTGGAGACTGGGACAACTGGGTGAACTGGTCTCCCAAAGTTGCAGTCTGCAGAAGCCATCCAGTCCAGAGGCAGGGAACGCTCACTTTTGGACTGATGATTAAAAAGCACTAATATTTGGTCAAATACAGAGATAAAATCCTAAAATAGCTAGATAGGTGATTTGTTGTTTTGTAACTGGTAATTCTGCAGGGCCAAAGCCTGTAAACCTGTACACTTCTAGTCAAATCTGCTTATAACCCTTGAAATATTGACCAGATCTGACACTAAGTGGACCTAGCTGCACCTAGACTTCTCTGAGACGCTTAGACAGCACAGGGGTCTCACTGAAGCTTGTGACTCAGAAGGAGGGACCGTGACCTGATTATACTCTAATCCATTGTAATAGATGATAAAGCTGTTGTTTAGATACTGCACTGGGAATATTTAGATACTGTATTAGCAATAAATCTAATCATAATCTTCCACATAATCACTGTGTCCTACTTGTTGCACCCAGCTGAGAGCCTTCTCTCCACTACTCTGCCACAGGGGCTGGTCTGCCTCAGACATGAGGATGGGACTATGGTGGTTAAATCCATTTTCCATCACAACTGGGGATTTGGATTACCTGCACTGGAAGGCCTCTGTCATGAGACAGATCCTGCATTTGAGCTGCACTTGAATTGTTTCTGAGCCTTGACTCAAGAACCGCAGGCTGGTGGCTCCTGATTAAAGGTCAGAAGTACAGACATGGGGATAAATGTCTTTGGATTACTCTAGTGCCTGCACCAGTGCTGGTACAATCTAGAGTAGTTGCACCTCTGATGGACAGGATGAGGCTCCCTGAGAGGGCAGCATCTGTCCCTGGATTGAATCTGTTTTGTTTAAAAAGAGAGGACAACAATCTTTAGGGCTATTGGCTTGGCATATTACAGGGGTCCTATATGCAAATGTAATTATACATATGAAAATCCTCTGAGAAAAATCCAAATAATTCTTAAATTTGCACAGAGACTATACTGTTAGAGGTGGTCAGCCTGCTGGCCATTGCATTTCAATTACCTTTATGTTCGTTTGGTGCCACTGAAGTGAAATAATTTTCACTGATTAGTGCCAAGAACTGATAGATATGTTCTTCCTTTTTGTTTTCTCTTTTTCAAAATTGTTTTTAGTGCTGGTGAGCAGTGCCAAAAGTACAGCTCTGCAGCCTGTAGTGTTTTATTCAGCCAGGGAACTAATTCTAGCACAGTATGAGCAAGGGATGCTTTGCTCAGGAATGGAGGCACTGAGGAAGCAGGAATCAGTCAGCTGCACCTCCTCTTTTAGCTGTGTGGTGCATGCTCCCAATGTTGGGGATGGAGTGGCAGCTTTGTGAATTTTCACAGGCCTGTATCAGCTACATGAAGCACATTTTGTCTTTCCTGGGAAAAGGCATAATTTTTGGACAAGAGGGAGTAGGTGGAAGGGGATCCTACACTTGTGCAGTGCTCAGACACTTGTTTTGTGCCTGAATGTGGAAATGGGGTGTGCATACAGGGAGCAGCAGTGAAGAGAGTCTGTTTTCTTCTCTCAGAGGCAGCATTTAATTGAGCTCCCTGTATCCATGTAGCACATCACCGGGGGCTAAGGTCATGGAAATGCTGCAGCCCAGTTAGCAAGGGTCTGTAGCTGCCTGCATAAGGGCTGCTCCTTGTGCTTCAGACACATTAAGGTTGGAAAAGGTCCTTAAGGTCATTGAGTCCAGCTATTAACCTAACACTACCAAGCCCCCCACTAAACCATGCCCTTACTGCTTGGATGGGAATTGTTGGTGCTGATGTCTCCTTGGTGCACTCTCATGGACCAGGCGGATCAACCCTCTTGTACCCTGGCTAGAGGGACTGGCAAAAATCAGGTTGCACAAACCACAAAGCAAAAGGTGGCATAGCAGTGGTCTCCAGGCACCTGTCATGGACTTGAGCACGTTGACACACAGAACTAGGCTGTGGTCCCTTCTGTGCCCTTGTAGGCCGGGGAAAACTGTGACAAAATCAAGTCTGGAATGGCCTTCTTGGTTCGCTTAAAGCCCAGCCAAGCAATGCAGGGTCTTCAGGACAGGCCAGATGTTCCCATGAGGAAAACCAAATGAACTCCCAATGCTTTTGTACAACATCACTTCCCATTGCCACGAAGCTGCTCAACACATACTAATGAATGACACCAGGAATGCCCCAAACAGCCTTGCTGCTGGCATCTCACTCCCTTCTCCCCACCCTGCCACCTCTCTTCCTGGAGCCCTAAGAAAAAAGAGGAGAAAGGTGGATGTTTTTGAGCATGTCATGGAGAAACAAGTGTCAGGTGTGCTTTTCCTGTGACATTTTGTTATCATAATTATTATTTCAGTTGTCTTTGGAGGATAATCAACAGTTGTCTCCCCATGAATGTGCTTAGTAAAAACGTCTCAAATGCACGAGAGAATCCATTTATTGCTTCTGTGTTGCAGGAAGCTGAAATTACTGCTTAAATAACCTCTCAGTTCAAGTGAGGGTAAATCAATGCCGACCATGGAGAACAAACAGTGTGGATTTTACTCTTGTGACCCAAAGCTGCACACCATCACAATTCATCTGATCTTCTCATCTTGCCAAATGAAAATGGAGGTGAATTATCTGTCTTTTTCCAGCTGGTATCCCAATGATGTGGACAGGAGATGCATTATTACAATAGTTTAAGGGTTTTTGTCTCTTCAGTTGCCTGCTTGTACATTAAAACGGGAATAGAAAAAACTCTGATGCTGTCCTGTTTAATGTGCTTGTGTATATTGTCTCTTGCTTAAGGTTTCCTCTAATGAGTAATTTAAAATCTTATTAAGCATCTGCTTTCTGTGTTAAATATTTCACATGATTACGGACTGAATATTGCTTTCAGCTTTGCCTGAACCATCTTCTTAAGTCTGAGGGGTTATGCAGTGAGAAATGAGGTTAAGTCCTTGTCTTCTCAGTTTTCATTGTGGTATATTCAACATGTCTGAGGAGCTGGTTTTCCTACCTACTGCATTGGTTGGCTCCCACCCTGATAGAAGCAGTCCAAATATATGATTGCTTGTGTTGCATCTTTATGGCCAACAGAGTGCCAAGACAAGATGCTTACAAGTTCCAGGGATATTCTAGCAGCCCTGGATTGTCTATGAGTGAATCTCACTTCCAGCTGTTTGCCTTAGCTTCATAAGGTTTCCAGACCTTCAGAGGACCCTTCAAAATGCTAAAGAGTCCTTGAATTTGTCAATGAGATGATGAGTCGAGGAAGCTTACTGTCTTCCAGACAAGGACCTTTTCTAGAACAGGCATTTTAATTCTACTGCATATTGGTGCAAGAAGTGTAGGGTGAAATTTATGGTCTGTCATGTGCATGAGTGAGATTAGTGGACTATAATGATCTCTGACTTTAAATTCAATTTCTTTTTTATTTTTAATTAAAGTTGTGTTTCAGTGATTTTCGTACTCACTTAAGCAAGGCGTTGAAAATGTGGAATATGATCATGTGGAGAGGGTCTTGGGAAAAGCCCTGGAAAAGCTGTTGAATGAGCAAAAATCCTCAGTGTGATGCAGGCACTGAGAGTTCACTTGTTTGTGGCCAAAGAAGGGGTCATAGAAGGGTTCCCACTGCATGTCTTCTGGAACATCCTGTCTCTGGTCACCACTGCTCTGACAGCAGAGCTACGGGCAAAGGAGAATTTACAGGACAAGAGAGAGCTTTCAACCACCTCCAACTCAAATGAAAGAGAAAAATCAGTTTCTGTGGATACCATCTACATACTTAGACCCTCCCATGCATTTTGAATTAGTAAAACCTGTCTCCAGGCTGTTGGATGGTCTTAATTAAACTAAATTAATTATTTATTCAAATAAAATAAGACATGTCAAGACTCTCCAGGGAGGCTGTGAAGATAGTTATGCCTCTTATTAGAAAAACATTTCAATACCTCATGCAAACTGGGTCCATTTTATTTGCACGGGATCCTGTTTTCGGAAATTTTTCAGGACTCAGTGAATTTTTATTTGCATAAAGTAGGACCCCTCCACCCCTCTCTTGACATTACCCTCTTCCTTTTGTATGTTGTGGATCTGCAAATGCTAGACAGACATCTCTTTTCCTAAGAAGCTTCTGGCAGACTTCACACAAACTTTTAGGATCATTTATACAGAGAGGAGCCTAGCAATGCCAAGAAGATATTTTTTTTCCATGACACACTGTGAGTGATTCTTGCATAAAATTATCAAAGCACTTGACAAAGTCATAATCACTAACTAATGATCCATAAGGCAATTGCTGTAATTAGTAGCATTATTGATATTACCTTACTAGAGTAATTGGACTCACTTAACCTTTGTTTGTAGCAAGAGAAATTGGAATATTGATGCTGACAAGGACTGGCATCAAGTGGACAATAAACAGTCTGTACAGCGGTTATTTGCTAACACGCCTGCAGCCTGGTCTCTGCTGCTCACCACCATGGCTATGTGGTTGGCTTGGAGCTGCAGGAATTCGGAGCAGTGCAGAGTCCTTTTTTCGCTTGAGCCTGCTCTGACCTGCCAAGGCTATGCCTTGACTGAAAGGTTAGGTGTGCTATAAGTCCCATGACCTGTGGATTAAGCCTAGTCTGTCCATGTTCTTCAAAGGAAGAGTCAGCTTGAGCTATCTGCTGGTGGGCAGAGCTGGAGTGTGCTTGGCCCCCTGCACGGAGGTGAGTGGGGTGATGCATCCCTGCAGTGGTCTGGACCCAGAGCTACATCTGCAGGGGATGAGGGGGTGCTCCACACGCTGTGCCATCTTTGGTGTTCTGCCAAGAGCTGGAGAGCCCAGTGGTGAGATGTGCTTGTTTTCCCCCAGCACGGAGCCGAGCTGAGACAAACCACCCATCAGATGGCAAGAGCTCTGGCTGCTGAGAGGCTGGGCTGGATTCAGCCTGTAGTCATGGAGCAAAAGGCTGGCTCAGACTTCACTGGGAAAGCAGCAGCCAGAAAGAGGAGTTTGCTCAGACAGGTTGGCTCCAGTGAGGGGGTGAAATGACAGATGACAGATGATGGTCATGTGGCACAAGGTGCCAGCTACTTTGAGCTGAAGTCCTGTAGTAAAGCCTTTGGGGAAATCAACGTCTTTATCTTTTTAATGATTGCGACATATTATATTGTCCTCCCCCTGTGTGTTCTAATAGGAAACATCCACCAAACCTGTCCATCTGTGCACAGGCCTCCTCTCTGAAGGCTGGTGGTGAGGATGAACACCACCTCTGCTCCTACTGCCCATCTCAGGCAGGCTGGATAATGATGATGTTCCTCTTGGCTTTGTACCTGTACAATTTACAGCAATAATAATAATAATAATAATAATAATAATAATAATAATGATGTCTGGAGAAAGAAACCATGTCTGTACGGAACTCTTACTTTCCAGCCTGAGCGCCATTTTGAAGGATGCAGTGGGGACAAATGCAGAAGTGTAGAGAGGGGTTCCTTGTGGAGAGCTGCCTTTCATCTTAGCAAAGCCATCCCTCCCACCAGCTCATCCCAGGGCATGGGAAGGAGCCTCTCTGGCTGCATGGATGCATCCAGTCTCACAGAGCCTCACAGGGCTGGGTGACGGCCAGCCTGATGGCTTTGCCTTCCATGTTGGGCCAGCTACCTTGGTGCCATTCCAAAGTTATCTCCTAATTAACCTTGACACAAGCCTTAGCTTTCCAAAAGTCTGCTGGACCTCTGAAAAATTCAATTTTTCCTCTGATGAGATGCATTCAGATGAGTTTCAGCTTATCAGGGCCAACAAACAATCTCGGTCCCTTAAGTGTACAGGTGGATGCTTAAGCATACTTATCCTCTTCATCATAAGGAAAACCTGCTATGTGCCAAACAAATTAATTTGTTGATCTTTATAAAATCTATTTATGCAAAAAAAAACGTACAAAGGGGAAATTAGATTGAAAACTGACTCCAGACACCACTTAGTAAGAATTATTTCATGCCAGTATATGTTAAACTCAATATCTATTCCACTCATGCAGAGTAGTTTATTAAAATGAACAGCATCTCAAATATGCATTTCTGCATTCAGTTACCTCAGCCTAGTCTTGATGGATCTATTACTGCTGAAGGGTACAAATTTCTGTCAACTGTGAGAGAGTTCACGGCCATTTGATGGTGGAAAAAAAAAAGGGGGGAAAGTTAAAGGCATAAAGTGCCTCAGCCTAAAAATAGCAGTGAGAACTAACCAGCAGGAGATCCACTTCAGAGCAATATATAGGCTGTCTGTGGCCTTTCTGGTGACAGACCCTGACTGCCACATCACTGCTAACAGATGGTTTACTGTGACCATTTTCCACTGATAGGGAGGCATTTTTCCAGCGCTGTCTCAGGAGGTGCTGGAGCTGAGGTGCTCTCAGCATCCTTCAAAAGCATCCTGAGTCATGAGGGTTTGGTTAAGTTTGAGCCAACAGATGAGGTTCCTCCCCAAACCCAACCACGTCTTTATGTTACCAGCCCTGTACCAGCTCTGCCCCTGGAACCGCTGTCAGCAGGCACCACTCCACTCCGTCCCTGACAGCATCTCTGGCTAGGTCTGCTCCTCCCCTCCCAAAATGAAGCTGTCCCCACTTCTCATCCTGACCTCCGTGCACCTGTCCAACACCGGGCAACTGTGCTCCCAACTTTTTGTTTCTCACACTGTGTGGCTGCTTAAAATGTCTCTGTCCCAGGGACAAAATTCAGTGTACAATGGACTCCCAAGGGGCAGCTGTCATAAAATTCTGCAGGAGTAAACAAAATTCAGAGGGTCCAAGACAGCAAACAAAAAAGAACTAGGTGTGTCAACTGATTTAAATGGGTGATCTTGGCTTCTCTGTCTGCACACATTTTCACTTTTCTAAATTTCTTGCCTCCACTTCAGATGTTTTGCTGTATTTAGCTTGATAACTAACTGCATTTCCAGTAGCCTCGCAAAGCATTTTGAGCTAACTGAATAGGGAAGATCCTACCAGAAATAGTATGATATGATTTTGTGTTACACATGGCATTTGCCCTCCTGGGGTGAAAAAGCTTAAAGCACGTATGTGCCTGGTGGTTTTAGAGTGCTGCTCGAGTGCTAATTATATGTGTGAACTAAGTACTTCCATTAGCTTTAAAGAGGGGGAGAAAGATGAGGCAGATGGAGGAAGAGACTTGCTAAAAAAGTCAGCAGAGATTCCATGGCAGAGCAGAGGTTGAAAACATGGACATTGATGTGTGTTAAGCCTGACAAATCAAAGCTCTCAGCAGTACTATATGCCTGCACTGCCTCACATGATTAGAGATCTTGCACCCACCCTTTCTGGTGCATGCTAAACCCCTGACTCCAGAAAATCAAGTGCTTCTCCACGGGTAATAAAATAAATGTACTCCCAACCATTAGCCATCATTGGAAAAGTAGGGAAGGGATGGCTCTGGGGTGTTCTGTTACAGCTGGGCGGTGGTACCTGGTCAGCTGCGGCCAGAGATGTGCTGTGTGCTGGAACACACCTCTGTGAGTTGACTCACTGAGGCAGCTGGAGCTTTAGCCCCATAAATTGAGACTTCCACAAAATGCTGGGTAAGGACATAAATCAGTGGGTCACTCCAGTACCAGAGGTGTCTTTAAAATGAATCCTTTTTCACCAGGATTAAATCTTCCCAATCAGAGGCGGCCATTTGGAGCCTGGCTTTGTCATACAAGACTAATTGACAAACCTCTGTGCTATAATATCATCCCTGTCACCCCACTAAAATGCAATAGTAACACTGGCTTCTATAAATCAGCCAGATCTCAAAAAGGAGAGTTAAATGAGCATCGCATTATAAACCACAAAGCACATTCATCACTCTGTTACAAGCCATAAATATGACAAGTACATCCATCAATTCAGCACCTTTCTTTCAGGTCTGAGTACCCGGACGTTAGTGACTTAATGGCTCCAGAAAGCTTTTCCTTCCTAAGAGCCTGGTCTTTCATTTATTGCAGTTACCAGGAGTGGAGCTCAACCATCTACAGTCATATTGCTGTGCTGAGAGTTCCTGCAAGGGGAAAATCCACCTCTTTGGAGGCTGCTCCCAGCATGACCCCCTTGGAAAGAGTAACTCTTGCTACTGTGCTGCTGGTGCTTTGACTGTACAAACTGGGCAGCAGAAGGATGTCAGCCTGCTATAGACATGGAGCTACACAAACTAGAGAACAGTCCAATGGAAAAAGGATAAACAGATCTAGAGATAAGTTTTCAACGATTTGCTGTCAGACTGTAAAGATTTATTGAGTGGGTGCTCTGGGTCTCCTGTAATACCATGCTTTCATTAAGACAGCTTGGTGGATGGGCTAGGGAATTTTTAAATCTGCAGCTGAGGGTGAGCTGGAAAGGGCTCTACACACATCTGGAAGGCAGGATTTGAAATGCCTTATGGAAAAAGTGACCCTGAAAAATAGTTTATGGTTCAAGGAGAAGCACCACCTGTTGGAAGACTGCTGAGTCCTCTTTCGGACATATTATCACCACGCTTCAAGAGAGCTCTGAGCCAATTGGTGACATACCAATAGAGAGCATAGATGGTGGAAAACATGCTGGGGGGAAAGAGTGAAAGAACTAGGCTTAACTGAGAGATGTCTGAAGACAGAGATGACAATGGTTTCTAAAAGCATGAAAACCACAGTAAGGAGAACAGAATACTTTTTTTTTTCCTGCCTGCTTTGGTGAGGGTAAGGAATAATAGCATTATATTGTAGAAAGGGAGATTTAAGTTTGGCATGAGAACAAAACTTCCTGACAGCAATGGCAGAAAAAGCAGTGGAAAAAGTTGCCTGGAAAGGCAGTGACATCTCCATCGTGGGAGGCTTTTAAGAGCTGACTAGGCAAACAGCAGATGGTGCCTTGTGGAAATGGGGTGGACAAGATGTTGTTTGAGCCCTTCCATCCCTGATTTTTATAATTCTGTGTTTGGCTAGCACCAGGGCTGTTAATCGTGTTTGTCCTACAGGAAGTAAAGATCCATGCTCTGCCTGCCCAATTTGCCATGTGCAGTCAGATTTTGGAGGAGGCAGACCTAGCAGTTTCCCACTTGCATCTTTCCTACCTCCTGCTGAAGAATGGGTCCAGACGAGTTGTTGCATCTTCCTTCATTTCCCTCGATCCTTTGGGGTGAACAGCAGTGGAGCCCATCTTCTCTGAGGAGAACAGATGGATTTCAGAAGCAGCACATGTGCAAACCCTCATGGAGGCATTGCCACCAGAGTGCTGTGCACCCCCAGAAACAGCTTTTAAAAGTCAAATCCCAAGCACTGCTTTTGGGTAGAGCAGCTGACAGCATAAAAACTGGCTGTAAAGTATCTAATCCTCCAAGGAGAGTAAAGCTAACAAATGCTATGCTATGCCCAGTGTACAAGGATCCTGCCATAGCTAGATTCTGGGGGAAGGGATTGGTGGTTTGGGATGTGTGGAAGTATCACTAGAAGAGTTTTGGGAGAAAATTTCAGGACTTCATATCTCTTAATTGTTGCCTGTGGTTCTGAGGGTATGTGCCTGATGCTGTGAAGCTGACAGTGTTCTTCCAGATCATCAGGTCTGAGACTCTACGACACTGGTGCTGACCCCCAGCTCCTCTCCTCTTGTCTGTAGAGGATATTGCTCCTTTCTGGTCCGAGCAGCCCCCTCCCACTGCATCCAGCATCTGTGCCACAGAGTACCACTGCAGCTGTCAGTCCCCACAACGTTGTGAACTGGCAAAGCCAGCAGAAGAACAGCACCTTCATGGGCCTGGCTAGGAAGGGGAGAAGAGTGGGTCAAACCTGTCTGCCCAGGTCCCACACCCTGCAGCAAATGGGACATTTCAGTGGGTCTTTTTCCACCTCACCCAGAAAATACCTTTTGTAGTCACCAGAGAATTTTTCAGCCTGAAAAAAACCAACCCAAACAAAAAGCAGCAGCTTTCTTTCCCTTCCTCCCTCCCCTTCCCCCCAAAACTGCTGCCATAGACAGATGCCTGGAGAAGAATAAGAACAGGGCAAGCGTGTGTGCTGCACATTCTAATAAACATCACTTGTTAAATAATTTAGGTCAAGTCAATACACAGAAATCACAGCAACTGAATTAAGTGGGTGCTGAGAAAGCTGTAGTTTTATTTTGTTTTGTTCAATGTTGCATCTGAAGCCTTGGTAAATTTGTTAGGGCAAATCCCAGGTGGTGATCCCTACCCAGGCTGTGGGCAGTGCTGCAGATAAGGAGTTGGTGATAACGTGAAGCGGAGCTGATTCCAGGGTCAGGCAAGACCTCACCCTGGGCAGAGAGGGTTTGGGTGGGTCTGGAACCTGTGAGAAGGGCGCTGTTGGTACGTTTCTTGACCTGATGACCTTGCTCACATGCTATGCCATTAACCTCCCTGAAGACTTCTAGCTATGAAAGCACTTCTGATTTGACTTGCATGTGTGCAGCTTCAGAGCAGGTTAACTTGTGTGCAGACTCTAAACTACCCAGAGAATTGGGGGTAGTGGACTTGCCTAATTAGATCTTTGTCTCTTTTTAAAACAAATCATGCCAAAGATACACTCAGCATGTTAAGGCAAACACCCTGGATGCTGAATACATAAAATAGATTTCTGTCCATGCTTAAAACCAACATTTCATGCCAGTTCATTGTGGTGCACTTATTGATTATCATGATCACGTGATATTTTTTCCAGACACCTCTGTGTACCATTTCTCATGACTAAGTTTAGTAACCAGCTGCTAGCAAGCTACAGAGGAAAACATAGACGGTCGAAGTTGATATTCAAGTGGTTTTAATAGGCCAAATTTGAGTGGATGCAACTGGGCACAGCAAATTCTGCTGCTTGAACTCCTCTCCTGCAACATTTCCAGTCTGTGGTGTACAGCACAGAGGTGCAAATCTTCTACAAGCTCTATGTAGGCTTTTTAACAATGGAGAGGGATGGGAAATTTAAATAAGGACATTGTGGGAAGATATAGATGAAATGGCTGCAAGGATTTGGGAAAAGAAAAGGGAGTGTTGTGCAGCTGCTGTTCTTCCCTATGACCAGGAGAAGCAAGTTGCATCAGCACTTAAAGAGGAAGAAAAGACTAAATCCTTCTCAGAGGTATAACACTTTGCATCAGGCTCAATCTGAGAACCTTGGCTCAAAACAAATCTGAATAGGAGAAAATTTAACCTCTAGAGCCAAACTTCATGGCTAGCACACAGCTCTTGGGTAAATAATTACACCAAAGCATATTCTTTTCCTTTTAAATGAGGCCCAAATAATTACAGAGGTCTGTCTTTTAGGAAAAAAAATTGACCAAGCTTAGCATATCTTAATTAGCTTCCCTCTTCCCAAAGGAAAAAAAGTTAAACGAATTGGTATACTTCCTAATTCACCATGCCAGAAAAGACTGTCTTTGAATGCCAGAGCTGTTAAAGATGTGTCACTTTTTAACTGAGCCTGGCTTAATACGTTTTGACAGGATATCATAACCTGGTGTGGCATGTTAAGAGGAAAAAGTCATCCTTTCGGACTGGGCTTTAGATCAAATAATATTGACGTAGAAAAAGTACTGGGGAAAGAAAAGAAACCCTTGCAAGCGGATTGTAGGAATGAGATGTAGCTATTTGTCAGGTGGTGTAATCTGATGGTCCCAAAGGTCAATGACATGTTTTTCAGTAGTGCTGAAACTCCTGTCAGTATTCAGTCATTGCTGCTCCTGAAGTGTGACAGTTGAGGATCCCTGAGAAATTAAACTAGATAAAATCTAGCCACTTTCAAAACTCCACTCAATGTTCTCTTTGTTTTTTGTTGCTGCAGTAGATATTTCACAGCAATTATAAGATGATCAGGTTTTCGAATGGCCACAAAGTTGTGTAATTAACAATGATGCCAGAGGTCTTGCCTGGCTTCAGCCGTCCAAAGACTGTGCATGTGGTGAGTATTTGGTTGTTGATCGAGTTTTCTGGCAGGAGGTCAGCTAGGCAAGGTCCTCTATCTTCAGCTGGGCTGGAAACATTTTTAGAATCTTTGTTGTACCCTTCAGGAAAATAGCAGCATGAGTTCTTTGGCCTTCTATTGTTGCCCTGAGTTTGCAGCTCTTCGACGTTTTCATTTTCTGTAACAGTTTCTCACGCACTTTCTGTAAACATAACCATGTTTTGTTAACCGTCCTTTATTGTCTTTCATTCCATTCTCCTAGGCAGAGATGTTTGATGGATTTTCCCTTTGACCAGTGTGATTGAGAGGTGGTAATTTCTCCTTCCAATCCACGGTGATTTCTAAGAACATTTATAATAAAGCTCGGCGTCTCTGACCCCCTCTTTCTTTCTTGCTTCTCTCCTGACAAGGTGTCTGCGTGGTTCTTTCGTGTCCAAGTGCGACATTCTATGGTCCAAATCTTTTATCCACTGAGAGGCCTTCATCATTTCACCTTCATCATGATCCTGTGAAATGGGCTATCCCCAGTTTACAGCTGGGATGTCTCAGGCAGAAGGCAAGTCGTGTGGCATGGCCAAGGCTCCCTGGGAAGCCGGTGGTGGGATTTGGAGGAGAGGAGACATCCTCACATCCCACGCAATGAAGATAAAGGCCCGTTGGTCATTAACTGGAGCTTATTGCAGCAGATGGCACTGCTCCACCTTCTTCACCAGGAGCCTGCTGTAGAGCCAGCAGTGACATTGGAAAGGTTCCTACTCCCATGATGGGCTCTTGGCCAGTTCTCTGTGCTCTGCCGCCAAACGTTTGGATTTTCTTGCAGTTTACGATTTCCTCTCTCTTCGCTTACCCTCATCAAGGGCTTGGCTGAATACAGCAATAAGGAAGCAAGGAGGGTCAAGTTTATAAATGACTGTGGGAAGTTTGGTTTCCATGGCTGCCAGCAATTACTGTGCAGACTCAGATGAGTGGAGATTACAGCCCAGGGCTGCTATTTTGCACGCTGGCAAGACACAATAACAAATGACAAACTTAATTCACTGCTGCAGCAGGGAGGAGGCATCTCACTTTGCAAACCTGGGGCTTATCTTACAGGAGAAGCAGCTCTAAGTGGATTTCTCCATTTTTTCAGACTGTGCTATTCCAGCTAATGCATATTCTTCCTTCAGTAGCATCATTTCACCTCAGAGATCTTAAGTCTATTAGTCAGCCACCCTTTCTATCTCTGGACTCAGGAAATGTTAAGCAAATAAGAAAATTTAGCCTCCAGAGTGGGCTTAGAGGTCAGCCTTATTTTTAATTTCTTTTTTCCCCCAAAGGATCTGATGAGTTTTTTTCTAATTGAAATACAAAACAAATAGTTGCTTGGCCAAGATTCAGGGTGGCAGCTTGCATTCCACAGGGGCTGGGAGCTCACCTCTCTCCAGAACATTTCCACATGCTGCCTACTGTCGATACAAATGCCAAGGACTTTATTTATAACACTACGAGTCCACACTACAGAGCCATTTATTACTGTTAGCAATCAATTAATAGTGCACAGCCATCTGTACTAGCTCAATTTGGTATCGTGGCTTAAACCACAGTACAGGGTGTGCACTTAGGCAGGGCACGGTGCACAACGGTATGCCCAGCAGGAAGGTTTTGTGAGAAACTCTCTGGCTATTTTGAGCCCTTCCTGGTGCCTCTGAGGCAAAGGAAGCCACGTGGGGCAAAAGAGAGACTTTGCAGTCTGCTCAGTGCTGAGCAGACTCGATAATAAAACGTATGGAGCTATATAGTGAGCTGGCACTGAGGCAGAGCTTTTCAGCTGTTATCTCCGTTGTTGTTGCAACGTCCTGACAAGCAGACAAGTAATGTTCCTTACTTACAAGTACAGGAGATAAATACTGGGAGTAGAGTTATTCACCAAGGACCAGCTCCAGAGCAGGTATCACTCAGCAAGTAGCTACCCCACCAAAATCAATGGTACTTTTGCTATTGATGCTTTCCTCTCTGTTGGATGCCAAAGGATGACAGTCAGATCGCCCCCACAGCCATCGCCCTGGTAAACTGAGCAGTTTGGCTCTTGGAGCCATGCCTAGAAAGGCAGGTTTGCAAATCCCAGGAATATTGTCCTGCATCTTCTCTGGAGCATCTCCACCTCACCAAACTGTTTCTTGAACTGAGCAGTCTGGGTTCCTGGTGTGGTTGCAACAATTTCAAAGAAAAGGTGAAATTATCTCCTTACTGGCCTCAGAAGTGGCCCTGATCAGGTGCTTTACCAGACCTTCTGTTGACAGTATTACACTGGATATTTGTGCATGACTAACTGGGATTCACAACTCAGTTTTGAAGGCATTCCTGTCTGATCCCTGTCCTGTAGATATCACCTACATTTTCTGTTCTTAGATATGCTTACTTCACGCAGGACTGAACTGAAACACATATAGTTCTACCATAATCGTTCCTCCAAGATCACCAAGAAATTACAAAGTTGTTGTTATCAGTGACATCTCCTCACAATTTTGTGGCCTTCCAATCTTAGTATGACAGGTTTTTATATCACATGTATGAAAGTAAAATACCACCCACCTCACCTTGTGGGACCCAAACCATAAGACAGCTGCCATGAAGACAGCTTTCTGGTTTCCATCATATTTTCAGAGTCATCAGTCACTTTAATTAATTTACTATATACTCTGTTGGCTTTGTATTGTTCTAGGACTTAAATCCAGCTAGTGTGTGGTACCAACTTGAATGCTTTGGAAAATCTTAATGTTTTTTTCCATCAACACCATTGACTTCATAAAGTAAACTTGTAATCACAACAAAGAAAGATATTAAGTTCATTTGACAGGGTCTGTTTTCCATAAACCCCTGCTGATGGGCATGAATTATATTTCCCCTATTAGCTGCTCCATTATTTTACCTGGGATCGATGTCAGCTTGACAGGCCTATAATTACCTGGGTCATCTCCTTTACCCTTCTAAAATATTAGCTCAACACAAGATTTCTGTCAGTCCTGTGGAAATTCCCTGCTGCTCCAGAAGTTATGGAAAATTACCCTTTGTAGTACAGAGAGCTGGAGCCAAAGCAGCCCAGGGCAGGACAAGGCTGGCTTCTCTCACTCCCTGCCACCTGCCATACTCAGAAGGTGTCCCCCAGCCTCCCTGGCACCGTTACACACAGTCAGGAATGTTGGACTTGGACTACTTGCCCTGATTTCTTGAGCACAGGACCCACTTTTCTCCCAGCACCACTACTCGATGCCTTTCTTCTGTGCCATACCATGGTCCTGTTTTTCACAGTGTGGGCTTTGGGGACCAGAGCTGGAGTCTCTGGTGGAGCCATGCTCCTGGGAAGTGCATCCCAGCTGTGGGCGGCAAAAGCTGAGGATTTCCTCCTTGTGGTGGCTGGGCTGCTGGGACACTGGGCTGCTGGGACACAGGAGGTGATAATGTGTCTGACAGCCCTGCCTCCTGCCTGGGGTGCAGCCCTGAACAAGTGGTTCCCCCTTGGATGCTGAGTTTCCCGGCAGGCAAAATGGGGGTGACTGTTTCTTGGCAGGGAGCGTTGTGGTCCGTACATGAGGGAGGTACACACGAATATATTCTGTCTTCTTTTTTCTTTCTGTTGTCCCTTCTTTTCCCTTGCCTTCTCCACAATCTCTTCTCTGCTTCTGCCTGCTTCTTAGCCCTTGTCTTTGTCTGGGCTCCTGCTGCTGTTATCATACCCAGGCAGGGTCTGTCTAGAACAAATGCATATGCAGGTAGGCACGAGAATCCACAGCCTATTGGACCACATGATGAGTGCTGTGTCTTTCATGCTCTGGAGCTGTTCTCATGTGTGTAGGCTGCAATTTTAACCAATGTCAAGGTCCCCTGGGTGAGAGACAGACATCTTTTAATATATAACTAAAAATTTGCATCAGTAGCTATAACTTCTGTAAGGAGGCAAGCAGACTTATGGACAGGGAACAGTTCATAATCAATAATATCAATAATATCATAGAGCAAATACACAAGCTCCTGTTCTCTCCATTTATGTGAGCACAAAGATCAGTCAGCACATACACACAGAATAAGGAGGTATGGAAAAGGACTGCCCATGTCAGGCTAGGCTGGATGTAAACCATATTTTGATACCAGATTCTTTTTTAGGTATGTTTTCAGCACTGTACCATCTCATCCCAAAGTCAAGAAATTTTTATTGCAAAGTTCTCATGGATTTCTTATGTTAACTTCCTTCGACTTTTTCTCTGACCTTCTGAAAAAAGATGGATCTGGCATGCATAGAAAAAATCTCAAGAGTTACAGGTCTTTGCTTCCAAAAGTGGTCAGAGTTAGGCAAGGAAGAAGGGTAAAAAAAGGTTATAGACCTAGAAATTAGGAAGGAAATACATCAGTGCAGAATATTTCCTCACAGGCTATTGACAAGGGACACAGCCAGTGCAGTAGCAGGGAGTGATCGTCCCGTCAGGTCAATGAGATGGAAGAGATACAGGGAACTCACTCAAATTTATGAGGACCCGTGTAAGATGCTAAGCACGACTTGCATTTGGATATTAGTTTGCAGGGAAGTGATGTTTCTCTTCCCAATACAGGCCCCGTGGAATAATAATAAGGAAATGTTAAGGACTGGAACCAACTTAGGGTTATTTTATTAGTGTATGTGGTTATCAGGGAAAGCTTAGCACTGGGGATCCTGTTACACACCACTGCTTCCTAGTCATTACTCCAAGCTTATGAGAGGAGCGCATTTCCCTCCTGGGGGACTCCAGATAATTGTTGATTTGGAGAGTGAAGATGAATGGCAATGCTGAACCATGAGTGCACACACACACACACACACATACATGCAAAATGTCAGACTGCGCTCCCCATGTTTTAATGTAGATGCTTCAAGAAGAGATCGAGCCATTGATTTCTCTCTCCAGGATGAACCCTAAAGAATAGGTAGGCACTGACACACAAATTGTTTCTCTGTCTTTCTGATAGCAAATAAATGAAGCAGCACTGAGAGTAGTGCTGAAGACACTCACTGACCATAAAACACCCCCCAAGCACACAGTGCACTGCAGAGAAGGGGGTATTGTAGCATTAACTCTTAACTTGCTCACAGGAAAACAAGCCTGAGCTGAAACTGGAGTCACTTTGTAACTTAAGTCCCAGCCTGAGCTGAGGGCACTGGTATTTAATGAAGACATTGGAAGGCAGGAAAGTCTTAAAACCTGGCACATGTGACACACCTGTCCTTATTTGCATTGCTTTAAGAGGAAGGAAATACTTGTAAAGTTTAATCTGAAACTTGTTGAGCTTATTTGTATCTCTCCATGTAGAGCAGACTCCAGGAAAAGTTTCCGTAGGTGCAGAGATGGGTGAAAAGGCTGAAATAGTTTATCCATGCAAACCGTGGGAGCACAGGCAAGTGAGCTGTAGCTTAGTCTGTAGCTCACGGTGTAGCTCAGTGACTTTATGGAGGTCAGCTGGGACAAGAAATTTTATTTCCTTTCTGGACAGAGCAATGAACATCTGAGTCCAATCTGTTATGGCAGCTCAGTTGACGAGCAGCAATTTCATTTCTGGTGGCCACTCTGCCACAGACATTCTTGCAGATCTACTGCTCATGCCACCACTGTTTTAGAGGAGAGGGAATCAGGACATGTGAAAGAAAGAGGGGAAGAAGAAGTGTTTGTGGATACCCACAATCCGTGTGGGCAGTGGGGTACGGGCTTATCAGTGGCTCTTCACCAGGAGAGGAAGCAGGCTTTTTCCTTCTCAGATTAGATGAGCACTGCTCAGTCCAAAGAAAATTATCTGATTTTAAGAATTTCAGAGAAGTAAGCCATTTCCTCCTATGGCATTGCTCCATTCCTTATATTTAACCTCCACTTATGGACATCAAAGCAGCAATGACTTTCTTCTGTCACTTGCACCTCCCAGCATGTCCAGGGACTACTTTGGCCCTCAATGAAAGGGAAATCAGCTCTAAGCACTATCCAAGAAGGCCCCGGGAAACTCAGATGTTGCCAAGACTGCATAGCTACTGGTGTCCAAACCAGCCAAAATCTGCCTGGTAGGCAGTGATCCCTGCAGTACAGATATCTCCAGATGGATAGGGCCCATCAGAGAACTCCTGTCGAAGGAATATTCACATGTGCTGTAGTGTCTGCATGCAGGACTGTGTGTAGCCATAATTGTGCCAGTGGTTCTTGTAAAATGCAGACAAGGACCAGTCCTCCATTTCTCAGGTCCACTACAGGCCATTTAACGCTTGCAGAGTGTGTTCAAAACGTGAAGTCCAGCAAGATATTCACTTCTACAACTACGGCTGACAATGCAGTCCTGCATGTTGAGGTCTTGCAGCCCCACGATGGGAGAGCAGGTGTGATTCCTGCTGGTCCATCACAGCCAGCACCTATTTAGTGACCCTGTAAAGACAGGACAAGGAGGAAGGAAGGTTCTCTCACTGCCTTAATGCAAACAGCAAAGAAAGACTGAAAAATTGTGAAAAATCATGTGACAGCTTGTCTTTAATTACAGAGCATCAGCACTGTGCACTGACCTGGACTAAACAGAGTGGTCCCTCTGGAGTACAAATGTCTCCTGTTCTTCATGCTGTTTGTCCAGGAGCTAGAAGGGATGCCAGTAAGTCATCAGGAAATACCATGTTCTCACAGACCCAGAGGTGCCTTAATTTCCATAATAATATTGTTTTCCTCTTAATTATTAATAGTCTTCCTAGATGAATATAGTCTTTAAAAATGTATTAAGCAGCGCTGTTCTGCCCTGAAAGAAGGAATAATAATAATAAAACTTTTTCTTATAGCTGCCTGAAGGTTTTATCCCGCAGTGAGATGTTTGAAGGAGAAAGAATAACCTAACAAATAAGGCATTGGAAAGAAACTTCAGGAGCCTCACTGCTGTCCTTGACTGTGCCGTGGGTGTCCACTGTCACCTCTGCTCCTTCTCTGCACACCTGTGGTGCAGAACAAGATGTATTTGTCTGGCGTGTACTTTCTTTCGAGGCTTTAATTTTCTTGCTTCTGACTCTGCAGAGGAGGCAGTGGTCCAGGGGATTGGTGTCACATGGGGAATTCAACTGCTGTGTAAATCCATACAGTGATGTAAAGGAACTTTGGTGCTGGTTAAGAGAGGTCTGGGAAACACACGTAACTGCATTTGGGAGGTAGGCATTTCTAGACATTTTTCACATGATGTTGTCTGTCATCAGTCTCTAAGATAATATTTCAGTGCTGTCATAAAAATAAAACTAAGCTCTAAAGGTATAAAATCAATGTCCTCCAGCTGTGGTCTCAGACCTGTTCGTGTACGCTTTGAGACAGAGGATACCTGATGGCAGCCTTCTCCCTTAATATCCTCTACAAGTCCTTTAATGCCAAGATCCATGTGAGGCATCAGAGAGCCAACACAAATGTTGTCCTAAAGGGAATTCTGTGCCAGTATTATTATTTATACCAGCCAGTAACATGGCAGGTAGCTCACAGACTCCCCACAGAATACTGTCTGCGTGGTTCAGGTAGAGAAAGCAAGGCAAATAGCTGAAGCAATTTATCCCAGAGAGCACATGCGGAGCAGAGCAGGAGCAGCACTTGGAGGGACCTGTGTGCATCCTCTGTGCTGGCTGTTCAGCAGTGCAGTTTGTCCCCTTAAGGAGAGCAGTATCCCCCACTAGGATTGTTTAAACTTTGCAAAACTCATCTATTCCAAATGACTACCCAAAGTAATCATTTACATGCAACCGAGTATTGTCTCAGAAGTAATTTACTACTGATTACTTCCATAATGTGCATGCTACTCGTAGCAGCTGCACAGCATTACATAATAATCAGCCCTATGCTTCGGAGGGGAAAGTTACGTGGCTCTACGCCATTCAGGCCCTCTCGCCAGCGAGAAATAATCTGATTATTCCGTAAGATTATCGTTTTTCCTCTGCAGAAAGTTCTGACCGCCTGTTACTCCCAAGGACATTCATCATCCCAGCATGTGTGGAGCAGGCCACTAGGTGGAAGTGTTGGCTCAGCAAGCTGAGATGACAAGCTAAACAAAAGAGGAGAAAGTCCCGGGTATCCTGGCTTGCTTTCCCTTTAGGAACATCTGCACTAGCAGCACAGCTTCAGACTTGGTGAAAGACACCATTGGAGACGGTGCGCCATCATTTTGATGGTGCTTGTTTTATGACTTGCTGTAGAATAAAGAAAAAAAAAAGGAGAAATTACAACTTAAATTGAGGCTAAATACTAGATTGAAGCAGCCCCATAATAAGGAATCCAGTTCTGCAGAGTTCCTGCTGAGCTCAGTAGCTGTGAAAAATACAGCTGTTTCTTTAAGTGCCTTAAAAATATAAAAGCAACCAGCCCTAGCCTCTCGGTTTTAGGGACCACCTGTAGCATTTCTGGCCTGCTGTGTTCTCCTGGTACCTCCTTATGCCCCATTTTGCTGCAAGCTCAAACTTCTGGGCAAAATGAGCTTTTGTCCGATGATCAGGCTGTTCGGCTGGAGAAGAGCTGGCACAGCGATCGGAAGAGCTGCAGAGATGTGATCCCTCCCTGACCGCCAGCCGTCCTGAGATAAAGGGAGTGACCTGGGGGTGAGCGCTGCCTTCGGTGCTGCAACGGAGACTGATCTCAACAGGACGGCTGAGCATGTGGCCACAGCCTGCCCATCCCGTGTCAGTGGCAGGGGCTTGTCGCACGCAGAGCGGGGGACTCGCAGGCAGAGTGGCAGCTTGGCTGCTGCCCCCGCAGACGCTCGGGTGCTGCTAAACCTGCGTGCCATGAAGATTTCTTCGTCCAGGATGGCTGAGAACGATAGCGGCTTCTTGCTTCTCTGAAAGTGTGAAGGAGGGGGGCAGAGGGAGTTTCTTCACAGGCAGAGGGGGCAGATTTACCCGTAGATGGAGGTGTTCCTGCACGGGAAGCCGGTGCTTTACCTCTGTGTTTTCTCTCCCAACAGTTGCCACTTAATTAAAGGACTCCAACAGCAATAAGTACTTCGGTGTGCGGCCTCCTTGTGAGCTGCCTTACACAGAGGGGTTCCCAGGGCTGCTGCCTTCCTGTGCTGGCTGCCTGGCACTCACCATAGCCACGGCTTCCCCCCATCGCCTTTCTGTGCCCGAGCATGGCGAGCTTGTGCCTAAAGGGGGCACAAGTGAACCTCGAAAGGATGGGATTACTTCGGAAAATGTGGAACATCTCAGTGTACACAGGTATGGACACTGCAGTGTGACAGCTCTGTAAATCCTCCCGTGCAACCCACTAAGGTGGAGGACTGGATGCTGAGAGTTAAACAACGGGTTTCTGGCAAGAGGATATCATTGCATGCCTGAGAGAAGATGGGGATGATGAAAATAAATGAATGCCCTTAATAGCGCACTTCTTGGAACTGTAAGGAAGAAGTGTGAGTTAAGGGGACAAACTATGCAGTCTCAACCACATGAACCTTAGGACTGATGCAAGTAGGAATTTATTAGGTTACCCTGTGGCATACAGGGACAACCTCACTGCTTTTGTTGCCTTAAGGGCTGTTGCCTTTTGGGTAGCTCTTTCAAGAGAGCCTTTTGGGGGACTGAGCTGGCCCTGTCACTGCAATGTCCTGGCCTCCCAGGCACTGAAACTAAGCCAGAAGGTCAGGGAAGCCAGTTTTAGGAGGCTGCAGCCTCTGGGCTTCTTCTCAGAGCTGATGTACTGTGCTATTTCATACAACAGAGAGTTGATGGGTTGGGATGTGGCTAGCTGGCTAATAGTGGCACTTCCAGGTAGTGTTTCGGATTAGTGCTTTTTTCTTTTCTTTACATGCTCCTGTAAGTCAAAGTAGACCTTAGGTTAGCCCCTTCAGTTTACATGTTAGGAAACATTCATTGGTGCATATTAATATACCCCTTTCCAAAAAATAATTTTTCCCCATGCTCTTTGCATTTTCATAGTACGGTCCTTGGTGGATCTTACAACACATTCATTACTTCTTAGGGGCCACACATAGCAGCCAATGCTGGAGGCTGCACAAAAGAAGTGCCTGTCTCTCCACACCATCTTCTGTGCTTCTCCATAGACCGTCTGTTGAAGCACAGAAGTGCCAGACCTCCCGCTTGCCATGTTGCAAGATGCTGCTGGGGCCATCATGATCTGGCTCACAATGGCAGAGTAAAGTACCCCTTTGTTTTTCTCACTCTACATGTGTCAGAGTCCCCAAGGAAGAAAGGAGCTGGTGCACCAGAAGTGGTGGCCTGCAATACTTCCCTAGTGTTGGTTTTATTTGACACGGTGCTGTAGTCACTGAGAAAGTGATAGCTGCTACCAGCAGAGCAGCCCCTGCTGTAAGTGGGGAACAGTCCAGGAAAAAAGGGACCTGTAGTGCCTTCATCAGAGGCCATCACTGAGGGCCTTGTGGATGAAACTTTGTCTCAAGGGGAGGGTCCTGCCGAAGGTGCGCATGGCTCAGCCACTGATTTATTCCAGCTGAAGATACACCCCAAATGAATGTACATAATTCGCTTTTTCTGCTCCCCCAAAGCAAATTCCCTTGTTTTCTGAAACAGCAAGATTAATACTTAGTGCTTGCTAGCCACTTTACATGTTCAGTGTGCTATACAAATATTAACTAATGAATCTCATCATGACATAATTAAATCTTATTTTACAGTGATTGAATGTTATCTTACACTTTATACAATACTGTAATTACAAAGATGGGGGGAAAAAGCCTAATAGATCTAAGAGTGAGAACGATTGACAGTTTTATGGTTACTTTTTTCCCACCCTTCCTTATATCCAGTATGACTGGAGAATCCACCAGAGTTTTCGGAAGGTCAGGACTTGTGATCAAATTAGTTCAGAAGATGAACAGATCCCAAACCCTGTGATGGTTAATTTTTTTTGAGATAGTGTTTTTAATGCTAATCTTTTACAAAATTTCTGAGACATCAGCACCAGTCTGAGCCCAGTCTAGCCTGGCTTTCTTTCTGAAAGAGCCACAACTAGATGCAGACAGGAAAGGGTACTCCTTCCCCTGACCCTGACTTCTGAGGAGGGTTTGATTACTCAGGAGAGCCAGATCCATCCCAGCCTCCTTGGCTCCCTATTCACATTCTGTGTGTGGGAAAGCCCACCTCCCTCACTCCAGGACCTGCCACACACCTCTGCAGCTCCTGGCCCTGCACTCCTTGACCCCACAGAAGCCCTGGAAAGATGGATGCCGGGGGTTCCATGCAGGGAAATATGGATCAGGACACTCAGACTCCCAAGGTGCTGCTGTGTGGGGTGGCCTGGTGGCAGTGCCCATCCATGTGAGGTGACCAAAGCAGCATGTGTTTGCAGAGTCCCTCCTGTGTGCTGCTGGCCAGGCTGGGGTTAGGCAGCAAGGTGGGAGAGGGGGAGAGAAGATGGTGCATCGGAGGGAAGGACAGACTGTAACATGGGGTCACCCTCTTACAGCTTGCTCCATGTTATATGCTGTCTGTCATAAAGACAACATTTGACTCTGAAGGGTTATGAAACTGCTTTCCAAAGGAAATGCTTTCCTTCCTTATCTTTCCTGCCTTGTTTGCCAGGAATAAACCTCTTCTGAAGCTCCCCTCAGGACACAAGGATTGCTGTGTTGGCACAGAGCAGGTGGGGCCAAATTGCTGTTGCCAGGGCAGAGTATTTGCTCTGAAGTGACCTGCATGTGAAATACAGAGATGGACTACAAGCTCTCCTCTTGGAGAGGCAGCAAGACTGGAGGCTTCTTGAAATAAAGCAGCTCCACAAGGCCAGGGGGGCAGGCTCTGCTCAGCACAGGACACAAGGAAGAGAATACCTGACTCCAGAAAACCATCTGGGTAGCCAGAACATTCCCCTGCCATGCTCCAAGTATTCAGTGCTCCCAGGAGAGCAAGGGGTTTCTGGGATGCTGAGGAGTGGTGTGACTTCCACTGCCAGAGCTTCTAGAGACCCACAAGTCTGTGCTGGCAGCTGCTTTGTGATGGGCAAATAGGTACATCAGCAGATCAGGCAGTGTTTGCCACAAAGGTGAAATAAGGACACACAGAGATGCTTGTAGGAGGCAACAGGACTAATTCGGTCTATGACAGGAATGTTGACAGCAGGAAAAGCTCTAGAAGGGAAGATGAAGAGGATGCTGCATGTGATCAAATGGGAGTAGAAGCAACAACGTGGTGAGAAAGTGACCCAAAAATTTGCTCGTGTAAAACCCAGTCTAAGATTTTACTGAGAAACAGGTGACAAGTAGCAAACAGGGGAAGCAGGCAGACAAGCCCTGGATGTCTTTCTGGGGGCCAGCCCTCCTCTGCAGGGTGTACTGACAGCTGTGGTGAGTGGTCAGCCTCCATCCCTGGGGCACTCCAGGCATGGCTGGTGAAGGCAGCAGGAGACAGTGCCCATTTGATCTGTTCTGAAAGGAGAAGAGGTCCAGATGCATCGGAGTCACCTCCAGAGAAACAGAGTGGGAGTAAAAGGAGCCTATGGCAGTGCAGCTGCCGTGACTCTAGGAGCAGACCAAACCCCATTCAGGGCTTGGGTATCCCCACGTGTCATAGGTTTGGTTAGGTTTCCTGCTGTGCTGATGAAGGCACAGTGACAATGTTCCTAGGAAGTGTAAAAAGGGGTGAAGGTGATTGCAGTGCTATCCAAGATGCTGAATCAAGATTTCTCTCTCTCTATCTAGGAACATAGTCCATGAAAAGCCTGGCATTTTGGCATGCCTGTTCTGTGGTGGATTAGTGTTGGCAAAGCTTTTGTTATCCTGTTAGCCCTGACTTTTTGGGGTTTTTTTTTTAATTTTTTTTAACCATCAATGTCCAAGTTATAACTGTTAATATCTGAGTTGGCTTTTGTGTGACCTGATAGCCAAGTGCAAACATCTCACACCTCTTGCAGCACTGGAATTTCTTCCATTGCTTTATAGGCAGTTGTGTGGCCATGAGGGACAGTTGATGCCTCTCACCAAATGGCCACAGCAAAGAGGAGACTGGCTGAGGCTTCCAGGGAGAGCAGCTGCAGCTGGTGCTTCCTCCCCCCATTTTCCTTCTCTCATCTGGACCTGTGATGGGTTCCTGCTACTGTTCTGAGAGGATTGCCTAGTAGGGACTGTCACCATGACCCGTAGTGGCCTGGCTCTGCATGCTTCTCTGAGGTAGAGGCCAGCAGACAACCTTTAGGCAAGGAGGTAGGTAACTTTTTGTCCAGGAGGCAACTGAAAATGCCAGGGCTCTTCCTGCCAGTTTTGAAGCCCCACTGGACCACATTTCCGTGGCTGCAAAAGCATCCCTCTCTTCTGGAGCAGGCTGCTGGTGCTGCTCTGGGGGTTGTTCCTGCAGCTGGAGGGGCTGGCTTGGATTGCCACATAATTGCTGGGCTGTGCTTCTGCCCCTGTGCCTGCCCTGTCAGGCATATCAGACTGTCCCTGACACACAGTGAGCCGAGAAAATGCCATCAGGGCATTCCTGCTCCTGCTTCCCATGGGGCTGTAGACAGCCCAGCTGCATTGCAAACCCCATGGCAGGATATTTGCTGCAGGAGGCGTGCACTGGGCATGCTTAGGGCCACTTTAAGCACCTCTCCATAACCTGTAAGCCCCCTCACATGCGCCTCCAGGAACAATGCTGATATCTTTGTGTGGCTCCCCACTAACACTATTGCACAGCATGCCAGGGAGGGTGTCTGAGCTCCGGCATCCTCCAGCTATGCGTGGGGTTGTGCTTGCAGGCTGTGTGTGAGCAGTGCATCTGTGTGCAACGGTGACCTGGGGTGGTCCTCCAGATGTACTGTGGACACAGCTGGAGCATCAGCTGTGTAAGTAGTCCGTGGCACAGGCAGAAAGCATGCAAGTCATGAGCTCGCTGCATTTCAGACAATTTGAGTCCATCCCTAACAGTGCAGCACAAGCACAACCATTCATGCTAATCTCTTGTCAGGAGGTGAGTTTGTGTTGTTGCACTGAGATAGCGGGGAAGCAGTGATTGCGTGGGAAAAAGATGCCACCCGAGTCTGCAGGTACAGGGACACAGAGAGGAAGGCTGTGTCCTCTCTCTCACCTGGGCTGTGGGCTTTCTCCCCGGTTCCCCTTCCCTCCACAGCTAAAGCTCTGCATGGTTATGAAGCTGTGACAGCAGACAAAAAATGCTGACTGAGGGAGAGAAGCATAGTGGGCAGTCACATATTATCACAGCTAATCCCTTGTAGATTTCCCCCAGTGAGAGTCTGTGGCTATCAAAGAGCATTAAAAATTGCCACAGACTGTTTGTTGGGTGCAGAGCGGGGATCAGTTTGAGTAAGACCAACATTGTTTCCCTGCTAGGGATCATTCTGTAATGCCTAGTGAAGGACAGGGTAGGAGCTCTGGCGTGGATTAGCTGCAGCCTCTCTGTTAACCTGCGCTATCCCACAGAGATGATACTGCAATAAATAATCAAGCACATCAGTGCATAAACATGCTGCCTTCGGTCTCCCCAGATCCTGTTCCAATGGAGCAAGCATTGTGTATTCCACACCAAGCTAATCATGAGGAGGAAATTTGCTGCAGACTGGAATCTCATCAAAGCAAACAACAGCAATCTCAATTGCAGCAGCCCAAGTGTCTGCTTTAATCACTCACTCATGTGTTTCCTTTAGTAAAATAAAAGAAAACACAACACATGTAAACTTGATCACTCTTAAATGAACAGTTTAATCCTGGCATGGCTCTTGCTTGTCTACAGAAGGAAGGGGATTGATTATACAGACAGGCTTCAAGATGCAACAGCACTGGTGTGTGTGTTGCGTGGTGAGGGTAAAAAGATAATCGGCAAGGGAGGGTAGTGATGCTGGGTAAAAACCTGGTGTCAGGGAGATTAAAAAAAGTCATAGTGTAAGTAGGATGGACTGGACTAGGGCTTTGGAAATCAGGGAGTATGTTACTGGGTGCCACAGTGGATGGCACATTTGCAGGCCTTGGGTAATGCTGAGGGACCACCAACATTTTCCTTCTGGAATTAACAATTAAGGCTGCTATAAGAGAGAGATATTTAGAAACAACAGAAGCTGCTGCCCAAGACAGTCTGCCAGATATGGGTTAGCTCCTCAGGCCAAAGACAGGTTATACCAAAAGTACTCCTTTAGGCTAGCTAGACTTTGAAAGCTGGTCTTTATTTTCTCACTGGGATAAATTGGAGGATTTCTACTTAAACAGAACTTACACTTTTTTCCCCATGGAACTTTGGTTGTTTTTCATGCACTTATGGTCGTGGTGTACTTCAGCTCATTTGAGGATAAATGCACAAACCCATTCCATCACCCTCTCCTCTCTTCTTGCAGCAAAAATCCAGAGCAACTCCATTTAAAGCAAGTAGAAGCTGGACTTCTTCTTTCAGCAGTGTGTAATCGACCCATACATTATTTCATTTGCTATTTTGTCCCACTTAACCATCATTCCTCACTTTCCACAACCCTGAAAATTATTTGGTTTGATTCAGGATTGTGTTAATAGATTTACCCCAGGGCACTGGCATTGACTTCAGTGGCATAATGCCTGATTTACATCCTGGGTGAGATCAGAACCAAGCATGCCACCTCTAATCCTAAATCATTTTCTCACTTTCATATTGTAATATTGATCTGTCCATTGCAAAACAGTCCAGGCATTCATCTTGTTATCAGATTCTCACAGGAACACAAGGCTATGTTCAGTCAATGATTTCTCAATAAATGCTCTTTTTTTAAGCAAAAAGAAAACCCCACCCAAAAGCAGACAAACAAAAAGAGTTAATCCTTAGACTTGACTACAAAACAAAGCTAAGTTAATAAACTGTAAAACGGAGTGGAGCAACGGGGCTAGTTTTCCCTATATTCATTTGTTTTTAATTAGTGATGCACCCTGGGATAAAGCCCCTGAACTCAGCAGAGCTTGCTGCTAAATAAGATGTTACTGAGCTATAAAGAGGCCTGCCTTCCCACCATGAAGCTCTTGGTGCAGATGAGCACTCATGTCCCTCGGCCATTTGTATTAGAGAATGAGGAATGTGGATTTAGGGAGAGTGAGTGGTGTACTGGTCCATCCAAGGGAATATTCCCTTTTTTAACCTGGAGCCCTAAGGATCCCACTAGCTTCAAAGAAAATTTTTTCAGGTTTAAGCAATTTGAGCATCCTAGAAATGCTCTCCAAGTAGCCGAAGCAGCCCAGTGCAGGTGTTGAGAGTCCTGTTATAGGCAGCTCGCTGGAAGGAGCTTGGTATCTCTTCTGCTGTTGGGCAATTTGCATTGAAACATGGGAATGCAGCACCCCCCACCCAACCATGTCATGATTGATGCCCAGTAACACCCAGTACACAGCAGGTTTTGTGTCCTGGTAGCTCCTCTCTCTTCCTCACTTCTGGCTTTTCTTATGTCTTTGATCAAGGCAGTATTTCATTTTAGCCACACTCCATTACATTTTCTAAATGTTAATCCTTGCAGGTCTAGCAGTCCTCATAGCAGGTGGTGAATTGGCTTGTTTATTGCTAAACCTTTGGGAGAAGGTGGAATAATCATTAAAGATATTTATGATGAAATACAGTTTTAGCAGGATGGGACATAGCAGCTACACTTACAGTGGTGAACCAAACAGTGCCCAGAAATGCTCTTGGATGTTGGCTATTATTGGCTGCCCTGTTGGAGACTTCTCAGGCACACTGCTGGCCTGTGCCAGCTCATGTTTGCCTGTGGGGTTTCTGGGCATGGTTTGGGAACAGGATCATTTCACAGACCCCTTGCCAGTGGCAGTTTGCATACAGCTGCCTTTCTCTGAGTGTCAGACAGAGCATTAAGCAGCTGCAGGCTGCTCCATGGACTTGGCACAGAGAGAGTATCCAAAGAAGGGCAGCAAAACTGGTGAAGGGTCTTGGGCACAAGTCTTACGAGGAGCAGCTGAGGGAGATGGGTTAGTTTAGCCTGGAGAAGAGGCTCGAGGGAGAACCCTACCACTCTCTGCAATTACCTGAAAGGAGGTTGTAGCCAGTCAGTCTTTTCTCCCAGTTGACAAGTGACAGGACAAGAGGAAATGGCCTCAAGTTGTGCCAGGGAAGGTTTAGATTAGATATTAGGGAATCCTCCAGGGGAGAAATGCATCAGACAGTAATGGACAGAAGTGGATCCTTCAGCTCTAAGGCTGTTACAAGAGTGTAAAACAAATCTTAACTGTCTTGAAAGGTTGTTATTGCATACCAAGAAACTGGTGTTTAGTTCTTCTTGGCCACTCCATGTCTGCTCCTCCCAGACTGCCAGTCCCGCTCCACCCATGTCACTCTTGAGATGTGAAACCTTGTGACAACATGCTGGTAGCACCTACAAAGCTGAGAGAAGTAGAAATTTAACCCTGGCCTGCTGGTCCTGTGCATATCTCCCAGCATAAATAAACATGCATGTCCCCAGGTATTCATCATGCCCTTTTTCCTATGAAGTCTGCTAGAGCAGTAAAGAAACATGCAGAAAGAAAAGCAGTTTTTATAAATAACTTAAGAGAATTCATCACTTTTGGATAGTCTAAATTTCATCACAGTTCCCATGCTATTCGTAGGAAGGGTTAAGACCTCTAAGAGATTATTTTGTGGGCTTAAATAAGGTATGGAGTAAGACCATAGTCAGAGCCAGCCAACATGAAGTGCCAGCTGCCAAGAAATATGTACCATTTAACTCATATGCCTATAGCCAAGTGTTGCCACCAATTCTCACCCTGTCATAGATCTCTCAGCTCCACCCCGAGCTCTGAGATGAGCTCTGAGATGGCCAAGGCAGTCACAGCAAGCCATTTAGCAAGTCATATCCCCTTCTCAAGCAAAAGAGCTGGATGACCAGAGGCCTTTGTTGCACTGGCCCCCTTGTGCCAACATGCATGGCTGGTCAAGGCAGCATGCAAACCTCAGATCCAAAACCTGCCCAGGAATGTAGGGACTGCCATTTCCATTGCTTCAGTGTGAGTGAGACTGATTTCATGCTGCATTACCTTTTAACATGCTGCAGATGTAATTTGAAATACCTGTGCCATTCACTTTGCACTCCACTCTACACACGTGTTGCAAAGTAGGTTATTTTGCTGATGGTTTTGAGAATGCTGTGGTTACAGCAGTGCTCCCATCTGAGTAGCACCTAGTGAGAATAGTGTACAATATATAATCAAACAGCCTTGGCAATCCCTTTTCATTAGTGGGAGTAAATACTTGGCACTGCATCAATCTTCTGCTCCCTCTCCTCTTCCTCTAGGAGTGCCAAGCCATTTTAAAGACACATTAAATTGCCAGAAGACTCCCAAAGAAAGCCAGTCAGCTCGCTGCTCGTTTGGATAAAGTTAATTACAGCAAAGATTAAAATCTGCTGGTTTTGATTGGTGTTGTTGAGACTTACAGAATCACATCGTCCTCGGGGAGCTGCCTGCCAGCTCTCCTCCCTCCCTCCCTCTTCGCGTGTGTGTGCCTTTTCTTTGTTGTTCTTCATGATGCTTTTGTTGTCTCCACTGAGGTGTATCTGACCAGGGACTGAGCTGCCAGGGGTGTGATGTGCTGCTGCCTTGCACTACTGACCGACGGAGGTGTGGAGGTGCCTAGCCTTCATCACCACCAGCACTGCATCTTGTCTTGGTTGCTGCCTTGAGTTAGGACAGGGGGTTTTTCCAAGCAGAGAGAGTATGTCCTGGGACTGATGGAGGTGCATGGAAGTGGAAGGAAGGGCAGCCCCCACAGACATCTAGTGTTACTTATGAGGTCCCCCTGAATGGAATGACTTCTGGCCAGGCCCATGACCACTCCAGAAGAGCAGTGTAGCAACTGCCTTTAGGGTTCTTCTTGTCTTTTTTCTTTATTATGGTACCTAACACCCGCATTTCTCCAGCCAAGGTTTCCACCCATAAAAACAAAATCAATAACAAATGGTTAATAAGAAGGATTTGTGATGCCAGAGAATGCTGAGGTCTGTCACATGGGCTAGCTGTGTGTGGTCTGTCACTGTTTCTTTTGCATCTCTCCCAGGTGGAATTGAAGCATTTTGGGGAAATGCTTGGAGGGGAGGAGAGAGAGTAAGCTTGCTCTGTGCTGACATGATGTCCTTAGCCCTTTTCTGGACTTCCAGTGTGCTTTTGGAGATGCCTGGTGTGAGAGATGTCAGACAGGTGAAAGCAATACAGTGCTGCAGAGACACATGACCGGCCCTGCATCTGTGTCTAATGCTGCACCCTAGCAATGTCCAGATAAGACACAGAAAGTAAATTTCCTCTGTTTTAGAGGAATAGTATTTCAACACCTTTATAAAAGATCACAAAAACATGACTACTTATCAAGTGGAGAACACAAGAACACAGTCATAAATGTATTTTGGCTTAGTTGAGCAAAAGAGGGTTAATGACTGGTTTTCACTGAGCAGCGAGAATAATTAATTTTTAGAAAACACATAAAACATTAAAAATTTTGGACCAGAATATTCTGAAAAATCGATAACTGGGAATGTCCCTTAAAACCAGAGTTGGCTGGCCTAGGAGCATATGGGATTTGGCATCCCACATATGGAGTATGGGAATGCTGGGTCATGTGAAGACAATGTGGATCAGTGTGCTGACACGCATGTAACATATCTGGTGGTTTTTCATATTCTGGCAAAGTGACTTAAAAGTATGTTCTTGACTTAATACATCCACTGCCCTGAAGTGCCATTCTTCTTATTTAAGGATATTGCAGGGTGGCCCTAGGCACAGATTAGCTGCCTGCAAGCTCTTTATTTCTGCATTTCCCTCAGCCATATTTAAACTCTGACGTTTTTGAGGTAACCCCATACCATGAAGACAAAGTCTGTGCCACAAGACTTTCTTGTGTAGGTGTTCAAGAGCGGGGCTGCTCAGGGCCCAGGTGGTAAGAAGGCAAGAAGGAGGAAACAATACTAAATACAGAATCAATTTCATGGTCCCTAAAGCCATGCTTGTTCTTTGATGGATAAGAATACATCAGGGGATACAGTGTATTTGTTTGGCATGTGTCTCCAAGCAGTAGATAAAGGAAGAGCTGCTCAGAATCACTGTGTTGTTGGTTTTCAAAGGGAAAAGTGATGTCTAAAAGTGCAAGGAGAAAGAGCAACACAAGATTTTTTTAAAGAGGACTTAAAGAAACCAGCATGAAAGCAGGTATTTAGACTAAAACCGGTTTCCTCTGCCAACTGCTTTGCTCCTTTCTCCTTGAAATTCCATTCAGAGACTTAAAAAACACTGCTGATATTTTGCAGGACATCTCCACCCCGCTTCTCACCCATCCTGGACCTTCCTTGTGCATTAGGACACATAAAAATAACCCGACAACACAAAAATAGCACCTTGAGCAGCTTCCAGGCACTTGAGGTGCTGTATCCTGACATAGCAACTTTAAGCTGTGTGTGCTGGAGGGAGGAAACAACTAGGCAGTGATGAAAGGCCATTGGAATAGGGGGTGATTGCTGACTCAGAAGTTATTTTGTGCATGCAGGGACAGAGGTGACAGCCAGAAATGCTACACCAACTTGACTGGGTGGCCACACCAGGCCTGGCCTTGAGGAGCGTCGTTTTTGCTGTGTCTGTCTGTTCTTGTTCTTGGTATTTGACTTCTGCAACTAATTCTCTAGAGACTCCTACACTGCTTACTCGTGCTGAAAGTCTTCCTGGAGTAAAGCCACTTAATGAGGCTCTGTCCCGGCTGCTTTGCTGCTTTCTCTGAGGGTTCATGCCTTGAGTGGACTAAAACTAAGCAGTTATCCACCTCACCAAGTGTTTCTGAGAGACAGCATCCTGGCTAGCACATTTGTCTTGCTCCTGCTTTGCTGGAGATGACCCAGTATCTGCCCACAGATGGAATTTAGCCTCTTCCTCGTCTTCTCCAGCTAGGATAACCCACACAGGCATCAACATGTTGAGCTTTTGGTAAGCTTGGAGTCAGGAGGGTCCTGGGTACCTACATCTTCCCCTTCATTTCAGATGTGGCCTTAGGGTCTTTAAAATCTTCCTGGGCTTAAAAAATTGGGACTGAAAAGGAGCTGCTCTCTAGTCAATGAAACTGGCTTCTGAATGGGAGCTCTTCACTCTGTGCTTCCTCTTTCCCCGTGCAAGAAGTGAAGATGATAATAAAATGTGAACATCAAACCTTGCTTTGTGGAGCTCTTTGATCCACAGATGGAAGGTTATATAAATGCAAAGTGCTCTCATTATTTATAAGAACACACAGTCGACAGCTCCTTGCAATCTGGTGCGGTGGAAATAAACAGGAAGGCACAAATTTAGCATGATGACTGCTGGATCTAATAAGATGCAAAGACAGGCTGGCAAGACGTGAGTTTGTTTGAACACATGAAGCTGTTTTACCAGTATTTCACACATAAAAATTATGAAAAAATTAACAAAAAAAGAATCTGATGTGCCGCATTCACAGAGGATGAAAACTGGTCTGATCCCTCAGTGCAGGAATCTCTGGGAGTTTGCCTCAGTTTAATTTCCCTTATTATCAAAGCCTTTCTTCCAAAGAAATGTATATTTTAGAAGCAGACTGCTTTCCTTCCAGGTATAAATCAATGTGGTTAAAATGACTTCCTTAAACCAGTGCTGACTTAAAGTGCTGGGTATTATGTGCGGTTGTGATGGGAATGCATTTTAACTAATAGCAAGCTGACAGCTTCAGAAACTGAAATCCAGGAGTTATGCTTAAGAGGAACAGGTGGGAAGACAGATGCTCCTCTTCTGCTAGAAATGAAAGACCAAATTCCTGAGCTTCTGCCTGGCTTTAGGGAGCAGCTTTCCCTCTGTCTGGCTGGTGCTGTGGGATCCCTCTTTTCCCTCTTTTGACCATTTTTTTGTTTCCAGTGAGTAGGCGCAGTACAGGAAGGGAAATACAAGCTCTCTGGCAAAGTGGCTTAGCTCTTCCTTGGGGAGATTCCAACCTGGGGGAGGAGGGGAACTCACCAACGGCTTGCTCATCTCTTGGCTCCCCAGGGACTCCGACGCTGCTGAGTTTTCTCACACCTGGGGATCAGTAATTCAGTGCAGACACTGCAGGGTGAAGGCTGTGGGTCCCCTCGCTGACTTTGCGTAGGACACTGTGAGATCCCTGCCAGGCAACAGAGAAGGCGCTGTTGGCTGCAGTGTTCTGCAGCCCGTCCTCTCTCCCTGCTCTCTGCTCTGGACAGAACTGCTCAGGTTCCCTGACCCAGGGAGGCGCCGGCTGAGGGCTCCCTCTCCTTGCAGTGCTCTTCCTAAGCTCTAAATCAGATTAAAACACGGTTTGACCAGTGCTGCTGGGGGATAGGGAGCTGCGTGGGCAGCTGCAAAGTGGATTTTGGTGGCTACTGTGAGCTGCCCTGGTTATGGGGCTGTTTTACAGATGATCATACCAAGCCCATTTGGACCAGCACTGCCTGGAGAGACGAGGTGAAACAGAGGCAGGCACACTCACAGCATGGCAGTATTTCGGCATCTCGCTCCAGTCCCCCACGGTGCCCACACAGGGACTTGAGGCAGCAGGTCAAAGTACAGGGGATAAAGGACCTCAGTTTTCATAGCACATCTTTGCTTAGGGTTGGGAGACAGGTGAGGGGCGTGGGGTAAGAGAGACCCGCTCAGGGTCACTGATTGCACAGGCAGGCATTGGCTATCTTATTTTAAAATCTTGTTCCCTCATGCTGTGCAAAACCCTGCTGTCTGCAGACTTTTCAGAGCAGCTGCATTACTCCCTCCCGGCACAAGTATTTACTTGTGCTGAGCTCAGCAGGGCCCAGCTACCAGCGATGCTCACCTCCACGTCACCCAGGGCTCTGGCTGGAGCTCAGCCTGGCAGGAGGAGATGCCTTTGCCTGCCTCCTCCAGCCCTCCAAATGGAGGTGCAGAAATGAGTTTTCATGCTGGGCTCCCACAGGTGCGAGAAAGAGTAGGAAGTTTAGTGAAATTTGTAACTTTGCCTGCTGTTATCAACACTAAGATAGGGAATGTGTCCAGAAATGGACTGAACATCAGATTTGCTCAAGGAATGACATAGATATAGAACGAACTATTTCCCAGAAGCTGAGGAGTACTTGGTCTCAGGGTGTTCAAAGGACATCTGACCAGTACCACATATCTTCTATGGCCATTCATAAAGGGGACATGAAGTGGCATGCTTGGTCAATACTTTTGGACTATGCTTGAGCTGGATGGATACTAGAGGTTTTTTGAAGTGACGATCTTGTGTTCTGTAGAAGTACATGTCCTCTGAATTTTGAGGACAAAATTGAATTTAAATTTTGAATTTAATTGAATTTAAATTTTACATGTCTTCTGTGCTCTGGAAGAATGAATCCGTTGCATATCCGAAGAAGAGACACTTTGCCTAGTTCTTTGATGCACAGCATTTTGGACATACGTTATGTGGAAAAAACCTTGTCTGATCTTTTGATGCTCATTCTTTCTCTCCCCCTCTGTGCCTCCTGTTCAGTGGTACTAGTCCTGAGTACTAGGTAGGAACTAGCTGCCAGTATTCCTCAGAGTTTCTCATCTGTTCCTTACACTGCCCACATGCTGTATTTCCTATGAAAGTGTTATTGCATCTTAAAGCCCTTTGCATAGGCAGATAGATACTATAATTTCAGTGAAATGTGAGCTCTTACCTCTCATGGCCTTCTGGGTGCCTTCCTAAGTCACTGTTCTGGTTAACTTCTCTGCTTCCCTCAACAGGGAATGGTGCCCCGTTGCTTGGGCTGGGAAAGGACACTGCCAGCTAGAGACACCTGGAGATGTGTCTGTGTACAGCTGGAGGGATCTGCCAAAAGGTCCTCCCTCATCCAGAGCTGGATGTCTGCAGTGGCAGAGCAGGGGGCTAGGTGCCTGCTATGGGTGAGGGATAACCTGGGCTCCACCTATTACGTATTGGCCCCAGTATCCATAATCCCCTGTTTCCAGCCCAGAGTTCTCAAACAACCATATATTTTTTCCAAAAGGAGAGAGGGTACATAACTCAGTGGGCAAAATCACAAATATCTCTGCTGTTCTATGAGAGCTGTGATGTGACTAGAAAGCATGTACAAAGTGAGCATCCCAACCCTCTCCTGCTGTTATGTTTTTGTTTGCTGTTCAACTGGACTGAAATCTGGGAGCACTGTCAAGCAGAGGAGGGTGGAAGTGTCACAGAAGTTACTTCCACGCTCCACTGGGCATCAGCTCATGGAGAAGCACCTGTGTGAACTGGTATCCAGCATGCTTTTGCCTGCTTGCTTGCTCTTGCCAACAAGCAGCAAGTTGAAATGAGCAGTATATGCACTCTGAATTGCTTTTCATTGCCAGTAAGCAAGTCCAGAAAGAGAGGGGACTGGGAAAAGGTGCAATATATCTCCATGTCCTCTGGAATATACAACAGTTGAATATGTAGCAGGGTAAGCAAATCCATGAAACAACTTCTGTATTGTTGTTCTTACATCTGGGCAAACTACTTTATCATATGCTAAGGGCAGATTAGTAGATACACAGCATCAGCTGTAACACCTTGCACTGGGGCTAGCTAAGCCAGAATGCTCCTCCAGAAACATGCTCTGGGCAATTTCCTCTGAAGTACAGGAGTCTCAACAAAACATTTCTGCAGTGGGATGACAACTGGAAGGTTGCTAGTATCGGCACAGTCTGAAGAGAGATGCATTTTACTGCTGCAATATTATGTAACTGCTTTTGTCAGGCAGGATGAATCTCAGTTCTGGTGAAGTCAGTGTTTTTATAGGAATTGTCCATAGTGTCAATTCAGAGGAGGAATGTTCCTCTTCCTCTCTTGGGAGGTGGCACCCTTGTTTCGAGGTGGCAGGGGCAGGGAAGCGTGGCAGCCTGCCCACACCTGATGGGAATGACAGCAGCAGCACATCTCTGTTAGGCAGGGCCTGTGGCTGCCTTCTCTTTGTGGTCATCTCTTGTGGATGTTCTCAGCCTGAGTTATTCTCAGTCTGCTACTACTAATAAAAGCCTTTTGGTCAAGAAGCAGCTCCACTTTCCTTCCCTCTCCACGCCCAGACCACTTTTTTTAACTGCATCCTTCAAATCCTTCTCAGCTGTCTGGTAATCTCCCCACAGTCATTGTTGAGCTGAGCTAAACATATGTTCTTTTATTTTTGCCTTGTAAATCAACTCTTCTGACCCTTACATCAGGTTTTACTGCTCTCCTCTGAACTCTGTTCACTTTGGGCATGTTTCTGTCTGCTGGATGCTCAAAGCAGAATATAACCCCTCAGCTCTGGGTGTTGCCTGGCTGGAAAGAGCTATTACCTCCTGCAGCACTTCAGGGACAGGAAGAAAGGGACCTACTGCTGCAGGAGCTGTAAACTGCTGGTAGTCAGCTTCGGCTTTTGCAAACCAGGCAGCTGCCTTCATCCTTCAGGGCTAGCTGGTGCTCTCCACCCAAGAGGTCTCCTCTGTCCAGCTGTGGCAGATTTCCATGGACAGAGCAAAACTGCCTTTTCCACTGCTGCTGTGGATGGTTTTTACCAGAGCCTGTCCCAGAACTAGGGCTCAGCCCAGTACCACTGAGCAAGGGAGGCTGCAGGAGGAGAGGATGAGCTTGCATTTAATAGCAGTGACTCCTTGCCTTTGCAGCAGTCGCAGCCTGGCTGTGGAGGCAAGGTTCCTCCAGATTTTTGTCACTGCCATAATTCATGGCCTGCTTGCATATGAATTTATGATCTGTCACTGCCGAGCCTCCTTCAGTTTCACTGTTTTATGAGTTTTCCTCCCTCCCTTTGCATATCTGTTGCTGATCAATTACTTTTTCCCCCTTCCACATTCCCCTTGCAATATTCATCCAAGGGGGAACTGATTCCTTTTTCATTCCAGAACGCAGTCTCTCCAGGTCTGTTGGTCTTCCTTCTCTCTCCTGCCTTTCTGCTGCTTGCAACAGCTGTCACTTCAGGACCTAAACACAAGCACAAATAACTAAGGGAGAATCGTCAGGGCAGCAGTAAGATGTGGCCAGAGGAATGAGGCTAAGGGGCTGGCTTTGTACAGTGGGCAGCATGAGCACAGTGCACAGCCCTGGCTCCTGAGCTACCACCACGGTCTGTTGATGATGTGGTTGCAATGATGTCTCTTTCTGTGCGGCAGCTCAGCTGTAGCTTGTCCTCTTAAGCTCTGTGAAATGTTTTGCTTCATTAAAATATATGTTTCTAGTTAAAGGCCATTATGAGAGGGCATAAACAGTCTACAAGGTCAGGCCTGTAGGCTTCAGAGTTTGAACCATATCTTTAGGGAAATCCAGCACAAGAGCTGGAGATGCTGGGCAGCTGTGGGAAAGTTTAGTTTTCTGACTAAACGCATCTGCAGCCGGTGTTTTGACAGCTTTCAAAATTAGATGGCGCTTGCAAATCTCCATGTCTCTTAATGCAAAATCTTTATGGATGGCTGTATCTGAAGGAAATATTCCCTGCAGGTTGCGGTTGCAAATGATTGCTGATTTGTGAAACTCACGCCCCCAATAAAAATTGGTAGGTAGGTGGGGCTCTTTCAAGTCTTTCTCCTTGGAAAATTGAAGTGATTCATTTTGTAATCCAAACGTTTGTCCCTGAGCCTTCTGCTAAGTTTCCAATCTTGCATTTCATCTGCATTCCAGCTAACACCAGCAAACCCCCTCCAGTGCCTCCAGGGCCCAAGGTCTCCCAGCCAACCTAAAAAATACCACACCTCCCACCTTGAGATGGTTTTGTTTGTGCTGCTGGCAGGTGACACTGCACCTGAGACACAGCTGGTGTAGTGATTTACCCCCAGCTGGCACCATGCAACAATTCGCTCACCCCTTCCCAGGTAGGGAGGAGAATCGGAAAGAAAAGATAAACATAGTGGGTTGAGATAAGAACAGTTTAATAATTGAGGGGAAAATAATAATACTACTAATAAATACTAATACTAATAATAATTGTAGTGTAAAGGAGTGAGAGGAATAAAACACGAGAGAAGTAAGCGATGCACAACCCAATTGCTCACCACCTGCTGACTGATGCCCAGACTGTCCCTGAGGAGTGACCAGCCCCTTCTGGCCAACTTGCCCCTGTTAATGTATTGAGCATGATGTTCTGTGGTATGGAATATCCCTTTGGCCAGTTTGGACCAGCTGTCCTGGCCATGCTCCCCTTCCAGCTTCTTCTGCAGCTCCTCACTGGCAGATCATGGGAAATTTAGGAGTCTTTTACTTAGAGTGAGCACTACTTAGCAACAACTAGAACATGAGTCTGTAATCAACATTATTCTCATACTAAAACCAAAACACAGCACTCCAGCAGTTACTAGGAAGAAATTAACTCTGTCCCAGCTGAAACCAGGACACTGTCCTCTGGACAGGGGACAGTACAGCTGCCTGTGCAACCAGGATGTCTCCAAGCCAGTGTCATGGTCAACAGACTGATGAATAAGAAATGAACAATGCATAAAACCCAGCGGCATAGCGGGGAGAGCAGGAAGAGCTGCTTCTTGACTGTCACAGCCATTGTCACATGGACTGAGTTTCATAGACCAGTGTTGAAGTAAGGTGAGGTAGTTTATCTTCTAACTGGTGGCCTCTTGCAGGACTCTCAGTACCTTGATGGGCCCTCACTGGCAATGTAAATACCCACGTGTGCAACAGGCAAGCACACATGCAAAATCACATAGGTGCAAAATGATGAGCTCATATGTGAGGCATTACATGACTCATCAGCTTGTGGGTGGAAAATAGAGGTCTCTGCTCCTCTATTTCCATGATACAGTAAAGATTTTGCAGTAAAGTATTGCAGATGTCTGCAATACTTGGGTGACCTGATATTTTTCTGTGGCCTCAAGGATTCATGTCACATTAAGCCACTTGCCTCAGGGAGTGACAGCGTGCAGGGCAGGCTTTGTGGGAAGAGAGTTCTGGGCCACAGAGCCTGTGCAGGACAACACGTGTTACAGCTTCTGGTGCTCCAAATGTTCTGTGCATTTTTAGAAAGGCAAAGTGAGACTAAGATTTAATCAAAGCAGTTATTAGTGCTTTATAAAGAGTCAAGATGGAGCTACATTTTGTGTTTTGTGCGTATGCACTAATTATTTGCTACTTATTTGCAATTCTGCCTTCAGATACGTTTGCTGTTGTCCCAGGTGTTCTTCAAAGACAACATCAAAGATGGGACCCCGCCACTGAAGCACCAGCACATCCTTAAAATGGCCCTGAGGATTCTCCCATTTCTCTGATAATGCTGTTGCTTACTAGATCATGTTCTGTACACACAGTCCTATTAGCAGAACAGGACCTAATTTGTTTCTCTTGGCAGCAAATCAGAGCTACCAGAGTTCCAGGGTTCATGCTGAGTTAATGCTGAGTTCCCTGCTCTGCCTGTAACTGAGCACCCAGCTTCTACTGAATTTCCAGGCAATTATGGAAAAAAAAAAAGAGGGGGGATTAGGGGTGAAGACTAAGAGAAAAGGAAATGTAGCTCATATTTCCTGCATGACAGTTCAGATCATTGCATTAGGAAAAATAAATCTACCTGCTACAGAAATGTTCAATCCCCTGTGAAATGGGGTGTGTATGTGTGTGGGCTTTGGATTCCTGGGTTGGTTTAAGAGATTTCTCTTTAGCAGCACTGCTTAGCACACATTGGTAACAGGCTAGGCATGTCCATTTCAAAATTGGAGCTGTCTGGGGAAGACTGAATGGAATAATTGATTTTTTTTTTTTATCAGACACAATAATTGAGGAATAATGGAAAAGGAAAGCTCAGAGGAAGAAGGGCCTGGGAATTGTGGTAATACAAAGTAGAGGAATCCCTTGGGGACAGATCATATCAACTGAAGTGGAAGAAATATATAGGCTTTTCTGTCCTTCTGGCCTCTTGTAATAGCAAAATGAAGAGGAGAGCACGGAGTATGAAGGGAAAAATAAAGCCAACTTCTTCCCTCTTTCATTCCACTTTCAGTTTAACCCTCTGCTGTCTTGTGCAATTGAAAGTAAAATGGGATGCCCTGCCTTTCTTCCTCTAATTGATGGGCTGGGAAAATGTAATGCTTCTGAGAAAAATAGCAGTTCAACAGATTCAAGGCTAATGGGAAAGAGGCAGGCCTGGTGAGTCTGGGTTTGGGGTTTGGAAGATGTCTCTTCAGAATGTCTAACAAGAAGAAGCTCATGCCACCTCCTGCGAAGTCTTTGAAGGAAGTGTGGATGGTCTGCAACAGACAAAACCCCCGAAAATGTAGATAAATGTCTGCAAAACACCAGGAAAACTTGGCAAAAGCAACTGTCAATTTCCCTAAACTCTGCTGCCTACAAAACTGTTCTAGCAGTTTATGGCACCTTACAACAGCCCAGGTCACAAAGATGCACTGCACTTCCCTTGGAGATACCTGTTATGTTATACCAAGTAGCATACTATAATTGCCTGGTAAAGTTTTCTAAGACTTTCTAAATTAATTTATTTCTTTATCTCTTCTTATGTTTCTCTTCCTTCCAGTAAGTTTGCTGTCCCTCTTTCATATCTGCCTACTTATCAGAAATTATCCTATTTACTTTTAGTCACTGCTTAGTGAAGTGGTACAAACTTTGCTGTTTCTACCTTTTCTTGTAATTAGATGTCTCTATTCTGGTAATCAATGTATGTTGCTCTGTCAATAGCTTTTGGGTATTGAAATGCCCAGAACAGAGAACAATAGTTTAGGTGTGACATCCATAGAGAAAGAAGAGCATGGCTTGCTGCTGCATAATCTATACAGTGCTTCTATGCACAAACAAGGGGCTTGCACTTTCTTGCCAAAGTCATATGCAATTTGCCCTCTATTATAGCCCTTAGTGCTCCAATGTTGCAGCTATCTTTCCCATTAAGCACCTGTGGTTTGGGTTATTTTCCTCCTCCCTCCCTGATCTCAGATAATTACATTTTTTTTCCAAGCTTAATGTTTCATTTGGGTAATTTCTTCCTGTTGTTTCAAATTCTCCAGTTCCCAGTTTGTTATTTCTCCTCCTTGGCTGCCTTTGAAAGCAGACTCTCATATCCTCTCTACTCTTTCCCCCCAACTATTCCACATCTTTAATGAAGGTATTAATAAAACCAGAGTAAACAATGGAACAATAAGAGTCTTGATGCAACACCCCTCCTGATGCTCCCCTTACTGGGCACATGCCACCAGGCATGGCTTGCAGGCAATGTTTGTGCTCTTTTATGCCCACATCTATGCCTTTGTGAATTTGTTTTGCCACTGTAAGAACTTGCAAGTTGCTCTGCAAAATTCCCTCCTTACCAGTGTGTGCAGAACTGCATCTGGTGCATTTCCTTTTCCCATCATAATAATTTTAGCTAGTGTGTCAGGAAAGCAAGCCAGTGTGCCCTGATGTGCTCAATCATTTCCCATCGCTCCTGACCCACAGTGCTCCTGTATTCCTCGCTTGGCAGCCCACTTGCTCTGCTTGCACTCCTCAGCTTTGCTTTACATTTATCTCCAAAACCTTTCCCAGTTCCCCAAATGCCAATATACATCCTCAGCCTGTGGTGTATGCAGCCCTTCGCAGTTCCCTTCCAAGCTCACTGCAGTTTATAGGACCAGAGCCTCAGCTGCTATAAATTGTTATAGCTCCACAGAAATCAATTGAGCTATGTGATTTGTTCACCAGCTGGACATCTGGCTGAGATTTTATGAAAGACCATTTGCCTGGACTGCAAATAGGGCATTAAAGATCCCTAGGGCTGAGTGAGCTTGGGGAATGAAGGAGGGAAAAGGAAAAAAAAAAAGAGATACTGTGGAATAAGCCGGCACTAGCAGCCAAAAAAACCTGGAAAAGAGCCAGATGAGACAGAGAAGACCATCAGCATGGACTTCTGTACTCTGAAAATGCCATTAATTGTACTCCCTGCAGAGATCTCTCACCTCCTTATTTTGATGGTCCACCTAGCCCTTATACAAGTTCTTTTTCTTAGTATTGGGTCACGTCCCACTCTCTTTTATTTCAGCAGGATCTCTCCTCAGGTAGCAAGACTTATTGTACAAGGTGCTGTACATGCACAAAAAGACCAAAAACTTATCTTGGAAACCTGCACACCACCAGCTACCAGTGGATACAGGCTGTGAGCAGAATACTGCTATTCAAAAAAAGCATGGGCAACTTGATAGGCAGTGAGCCTTGTCCTTAATGCAGGTAAAGATCACCCTGTGGGCTCCTGCTTCCTCTGCCTTCTTCCCTCCCTTCCTCAGGTGCCATCTTTTCACATTGCCTCTTTTCTTTTGGCAAATCTCCTCCTGAAAACAACAAATCTGCTGGGCTGTATTGCTTAGAACAAGATAGTAAATGACAGTAACACCATGATGCCTTGTGTCCGTGGCTAACACTGTGTGTTCTCCTTTTTCAAAGAGGAAAATGTTAAGCAGGATTCTCCCATCAAAAGGAGAATGCTTTGAGAAGGACTGCCCAGTGCCTAACGCGGCTGCTGTTTGTGAAATGTCACGGCCACTCTCCTAGAGAGCCAGAAATCACTCAGGTTGTCCTAGCTGAGCCACAATAACTCACTGCATGCCTTCCCTTAGCCCAAGACAAGGTGCCCTTGCTGAGCCCTCGCAGGCAGAGGTCTGAGCAGAGCTCGGTGTCCTCTGGCTTGTCACCAACCCCGTGTGCCAGCAGGCAGCTGCTGGTGACCCTGAGCAGAAACTCTTGCCCTGGAAAGGGGCCTTTGCTGCTCACCTCCAAGAAACAAATTGTACTTGAGACAGAGAAAAGCTGAGGCTTCTAGCAATCATTAGGAGAGCACTGAGGCATATAAGCTGTTGTGCTGTTGGTCATTTGGGCAGTCCCCAAGAGGCGTTTGTGTGGATGGGAGGGTGAAAAATGTGCCTTACACAACATGTGTAAATGGCAACTAATTTTTCTTTTTTTTCTTGTTTTTTTTTCTTTCTCCTGAGTGCAAAAGGCCTATAAAACAATTAGAGCTTAAAATTGGACTCCTGGCAGAGAAGGAGAGAGGGAGTTTATGCCTTGTTAAGTGTAATCAGTCTGGTGATAAGGGGACAATTTCAGCTGTGTGAGATATAATTACATCATAAACTCCACATTACAAACAGGGCAAACAGAGGTGAAAAGGTAAAGAGGGAATCAGCTATGATGCCCTTTGGGGGACGTGGCAGAGGAGACTTTTCTGGACTCCATTTCCCAGAGAAACTTCTTCAGCTGGAATGGAGCTGTGAGCATGCAGGAAAGGCACGCTGGTACCTCAGGGCGAGTGCCCGCCCGCATTCTGCCGGGCAGCTGGAACGAGGTGCCTTGCCATGGCCACACCTGAGGTTTCACATCTGCCAGCTGCACTGGAATCTTACTTTGGGCAAGTTAAATATTAATCATGTTTCAGAAAACAGACAAACATTTCTTTGTGGCCTGAAGCTGGAGGAGAGTGTCTGTGGCTTCGCTGCCAGCTGAATTTAGGATGACAGCCAGCTACAAAGAAAAAGGAGGCACAAATAACCCTCCCAGGTGGTGGTGGCACACCTGAGGCTGAGGACACAGAGCCTGTTTGCAAGGACAGGGGCTGCAGCACAGCTCAGAGCCGAGCTGTAGAGAACATGGTGCCTGAACAGGTGTGGGAATGCTGCTCTGGAGCCCACTGCCCAGAGGTCCTAGACCTCAAACAGGACCCTTCAAAGTGTCTCATCAAAGGAGACATCTGCAGAGCTCAGCACCAGCTTGTCCCTCTCCCACGCTACCTGTGGCAGCGGTGGGAAAGGGTCTCCTCCCTCCATGCAGGAAATCACATCAGGCACAGGAAAGGCACCAGACTTGCCCTGGGGGCTGACTCTGGCTGGCCCCATGTGGGGACACATCTCAGAAATGCTTCTTAGAGCACAAGTGGCTGCTTGGGTCTATCCAGGAAAAATAAGAAACAAAAATCTGGTTAAACATTTGCTCCTTTACGTAAATACTTTTAGAGGTGATGTTTTGAAATGAGGAAAATTGAGTAATAAAAAAGAAGCAACACATCGAGGGGAAGTGGGGTTTTTTGGGAACAGTTTCAGGAAATGCAAGATTTCTCAGCTCAGGGACTTGAATTATTGACAAAAGATTAAAGTAATGTTGGGAAATTCTTTTTTCATAGTTCTCTGTCTCAAAAATAGCTGAACATTTTTAAAACAGTTGTTTTAGTAATTCTGGTCCTCATTTCTGGTTTTGCTGTTAAAGATCTGCTTTATAGACTAGAGAACTGTGTCTGCATCTGGGATCAAGAGTTCTAGTTTTTTCTTGCCACTGACATGCTTCATGATATTAGATACATCACTTAACCTTTCTGTGACATACTTCCCCATCTGTAAAATGAGGTTGATAATCATACTTGCTTACTTCACAAAAGTGTTAGAAGAATGAATTACCACTGTTTTTGTATTCACTTATGTCTCTCTCTGGGACAAAGACTCTTTTTTTTTCTGTACTCATGCAACAGTACAGGAGTCCTGCTCTGTAATGGATGTTCTCAAATTCTATTATGATATAGAAAGATAAAAATTAAATATAGCTTTTGACAATGCAGCAAACAAGGTTTTCAAGTATGAAAATACAGTGGGTTAGATTAAAAGAGCAGGGGCTCTTTTTTTTGGTGTGGAAGGAATGATCAATTCAGCATAATGACAGCATCCTGAAATACAACCCTACCTCAAAGTGCGCAGTGTAACCCTTGTGTGGCGACCTTTCTTCTGTAAAGGATGGGGAAAATGATTGATGTTTATACAGCCCCATGAATGGATTACTATTACTTAGAGTGCTTGGAGAATTTGGTCAAGATCAAGTTGCATTAAGAGCTTTACAAGCCCAAAGCTGGAGACAGTCCTCACCCTAAAGAGCTTGAGACCAAAAGAGGCACAGCATGAACTTGAGAGAAACCATGTCAAGAGAAGTAGAAACACGTATGTCCAAGAACACACAACATGTCACTGCCAGAGATGGGGATTCCCAGGCTGATGTTATTTTAAGTCATTCTTGTCACTGCCTACTTGTGACTATGGCTCATGTGCTATTCCTGGACTGCAGGTCAGCTTTGTTCACACAGGCTTGGTGTTCTTACTACGAACAGACACAGCAATGCAGACTGGCTAATCTGGAGACTTAGTGACCATGCAGACAACTGAGGAAGGAAGGAATTGGGGAAGTTTGAACAGGCTTTTGGAGTGGGACTGTCACCAGCAGCCTTTGGCTAGTGCCTGATGCTGTTGTCATGGAAGAGACTTTTGTGCATCAATCAGAGCCGAGTCAGTCATAAGTAAGGAGCTCAGCACTTACTGACATATTACATTTAAAAGGACTAATTAGTCCCTGGTGCTGTCTACAAGGAAAGACTTAAGTTGCAAGTAGCTTAACACAGTTTCACAGGATGGCAATGAAGAATCCTGGATTAAACCCCGCTGTGAATCCTCGCTGCCACAGCTGTGGCATCATGCACTCTCACAAACAACTCCGTGTGAAGTCGGGCTGACATCATTAGGCATCTTCTCGAGGCATTCCTTTTATGACTGGCACAGTCCTTCCTACTCACGCCTGTCCTTTTGCACCAGCACAGAGGGAGAAAGCAAGGATCCTAGTTTATGGACAGAGAATTACATCTCTGGCTGTGCTCTGGGACACAGAAATGGTTCCCAGCTCCTGGCTATGCCAAGAGCAGAACTCACACAGAATTGCTGCTCTTGTGTCTAGGCCACTTTGTCACCTTCCTTTGGCTTTGGGGAAGATAGTTTTTGTCATTTTCCTGAAATGGCAGGGCCATAATTTCTGGGACTTTTAGGGACCCTTCTCAGTATGGTTTTCCAAAGGGTTTAAGGAAGGCTCACACACTGGATGATGGGACCCCTGCCCTCCCTGCCAAAGTTACCAGGGATGGTAAGGGTGGGGGTGTGGAGATGAACAGCTGGGGCTGTGAGGAGAAACATGAACCAGACAGAACCTCATGGAGCAGTGGGTGAGCCTTGTGCAGTCTGAATGCAATCACCTTTGGACTGTGAGCCACTGTGAGACCTGTAGGACAGTCTGTGGTGTTTGTCTGATAGGCTTCCTGCAGTGTTGCCCGATCCTGAGGAGGGCTCCAGCTGCCAGATGAGGAGATAGCAGGTGCTAGAGGACCAGACAGGTTCTCCAGTCATGCCACCCACGTACAGAGTATGCCTGTCTGGAGAAAATTTAGAGGGAAACAGTTTTGTTTGCATGCTTACAAAAAAAGAAAATATTACCCAAACACCAGTAGAAGTGCACCGTATTTTTATTCCCTATAGTCCTTGCCCAGACTAGAGCCATCTCAGCTTGGCAATGTGGTGATGTCCCTGGGAGAGTGCTGGCATCAGGACTGGACATCCCTCCTGCCTGTGCTCCCTGTGCTGTCCTTTTCTACCAGGGAAAAACCAAGGAAATCTGTTTATACACCAAAGAAATCTGACAGCAACTGGAAAAGAGCCCCAAAAAGTTGAAACCCGCCATCAGTGTGGGAAAGGATGAGAGAGAGAAATTATGGCAGGCGGTCCTGTCACCACTATTTCTTGGCAGGATACGATTGCCTGTGCATCTCAGATAACTTCCCAAAGGAAGAAAGTACAATCAGAGCTCAGCGCAGAGGAGCAAAGAGCTTGGAGATAAAGGCCCCAGCCTTCTGCTGACCCTTGAGGGAAAACCAATGTCCTTGCTGCCCAGACTGGCCAGTCTGACCAGCTTGGCTCCTCACGTGTTCCAAACCTTTTGGGCAGTGGATGGGGAGCTCTGTCTTCCCACCCTGCTGTCTCAGACAAATCTACTGTCTGCAGGAAGCAATGCCTCCAGGAGCAGGGCTGAATCTGGCCACGATGCCATCACTTTGCTCCCTGTGCTGCTATGGTGAGAAATCATGGGTAGGTTTGATCAATCCCAGCTGGACAAGCAGCCAACAACAGCTGGCTTTTCCCAGTTTCTAAGGACTTAGTTGCATTATCTGAGCACACTTGGTGGTCACCTAATATGTGTGCCCAGGCTGTTTCATCCTTGGAAAAGGAAATAGTTGACATATTGCTTTGACTGTAACTGTTAAAAGAAGTCTGCCTTCCAGCTGAAGCAAAACCCCATGAAATCCTTAAAAAAACTCCCAGCAGTGTCAGAAAAGTGACAAGAGACTGAAGCAAGGACTTAATAATGGAGTGACTCTTCCAATCAATTGGTGTGAGTTAATTAATTAATTGCTGCAGTTGCAATGACATTCCCTCTGGCTGAGTAATCGGGGAAATCAGCCACCTGAGGCTCTTAGGGAGTTAATTGCCTTAAACTTTGTTAGAGCAGAGTGATAATACCATTTAAAAACTGCTATGAATGCACATTTCTTGTCTTTTGGGATCTTCCAAACCCATTCTTCATTTTGCAGAGCAAAACCTTTAGAGTTTTACTTGGAACAACTGAGTAATGGAGACAGATGAGGTGGAGAAACAGGGAGCACAACTGTGAAATACAAGTTCTGTGTCATCTGAAACAGGAGCCATGCTGATGAATTTAAAATACCCTGAATCACTCTCCAAACTTCCAGTGTCTATCCAGACTCCTGTCCTTTCTTAAGTGTTTTTTCTCCATCAGGGAGTGGAGTTTCCCTACTCTCTTGGAGTTGCTACTCTCTTTTAAACCTTGTATGAAAACCCTTTTCTTTTTTTCAACCTGATTTTATCTCCAAGAAGTATTGGCAGAAATAAGAGAACTATTCTGGGAAGAGCAGAAACCCTTATCCCTCCCCTTTCCCAGCTACCTATTTCTCAGGCTGGAGCTTTGCTTCTCTGTGCTTTAGACCTCCCTCCTGAGTGAGCTCTTTGAGACCTGTGCAGGACATCTGGTCTTCTGTCAGTAGAAGTGGGTATTTTTGGCTGGAGCCCCCGCAGACAACTTTTTAAGGAGGCAAAGTGGAGGCCTTTGAAAGATGTCAAGCTGTCTTGAGGCAAAGCTAGCCCTGTCCCAGCAGCAGAAAAATCCCTGTCAGAAGAGCGAAGGCGTAGCCTGGGATGTGTCTGGCTCTCAGGCTGTCGGGTGTCTGTGCTCTCCCTGCACTCCCTGCTTGTTTGTCTGTGGCTCCAACACACAGCGTGCTCCAGGCAGCTGCCTCTGCTTTCCTGTCCAGGGCTCCCCTCTGTGCCCTGCAAGGGTTTGGCCCTCTGACAAGTGAAGGAGCAGGAGGAAAAAAATTCTCTCTCCAGCACCCTGAGTTCTCCCTAGCTAGAGACTGCTAGAAAACTTCATCTTTTCCTGATATTCCTAATTGGAAACAACCCACAAAAAGTGAGCTGGAATAAAGAAACCAAAAGAAGGAAATAGCTTTGTCTCTCCAAAGTTCATCATATGAGAGACAGTGAGTGCACGTAGAAGAAACATTGAGAACTTTATGATATCAATTCCCATAATTTTTATCCCAGTAGTTTACAATGTTTATTTCTTTGTTTTCCTCATAAAGCCCTTTGAGTCCCGCTATTATAGCATAGTCCCAGGGTTTGTCAAAAAATGAAAAGAGAGCATAGCCCTTCAAAAGATGGAGGAAAACTTGAAATTGTTAGACCTACAGCCTCAGAAAAGGGAAAAAAACCAAGGGACTCGTGTTATAAATGGTACGTTTAAACATTCTAGAGGTTTTATAGGGCCATAATAATAATTTTCTTACTGCTTGAGGCCGGAAAAACAGGTATTTTCTTCCTTTTCCAGCACAAAGCATTCCTGGTCTCCAAGGGCCTTTTGGGGAGGTGACTTGGGACTGAGTGTCTCAGATCTCCCCGCTGCAGCCCTGTCACAGGCTCCCAGTGAGGGATGCCGCAGCTCTCAGATGCAAACCGCCGTTTTCTGCCTTCTATCTTATCTATCAGTCACTTTGTGTGTGAGCTCATACACATATTATTAAATATAAATACAAACCCCAGGCACACGTTTTTATCCTTAAGTAATAAAATCTAATGGAAGAATTTACAGTCATGGGTTGTAAAGCAATAATAGCTGTAAAATCATTTAGCAGGGTTCAAACACAGGTGAAAGGAGAAGTTCAGAAGTTCAGCACCTAAATATGTTTCCTGGCAGTTTCCTATGACAAACAACAAATCCCCTGTTGACAAGATACCAGTAAGGAAAGAGCAGAACTGCTCTCAGCAGCTCCACTTGTATTTTTGAGTTCATGGCTTGTTCGGGTTTATTACTTCTGAAGCACACTTTCTACAGGTCAAGTTATTCAGGGGGTAGTAGTGAGGACTGGCTGAAAAGGTCACCGCAGAGACAACAGGAATCCAAATTTCTGTATGGTGCTACTCCAGCCCAATGAAGGGTGAATAAACTTCTTACTTGAGACATGATACACATGATGTATCACAGATGGAGACCACTGGCACTACCTAAATGAAAATTCCTGGTACAAGCAAGCCTGGGGTCTATTTTTACTGGCACCCAGTGCTCCACCAAAATGACTTAGACTTTTAATTCTCATTAAAATGCTTACAAGTATATTGCTTATATTGCAGTTTCTGCCATTCCTAGCAAGCAGCACTTTCTAGTAACTGCTGCTTACTACACGTAGCCATTCTAAGTCGGGCAACAACTTTGTTAAAATGTCGTCACCATGCCAAAGCATAAAACACACTCTCGGTTCTAAAGAGATTGAGCCCGTCTTCTTGTGCCTGTGTAGTTTATTGGTGTAAGAATAAAAGCTACTAAACCTAGGCCTCAGCAGTTGCATGAAGCACACCAGGTGGCTGACTTTAAACTCCAGGTCCCGCCTGCCATATGGTGCCAGCCCAAGGCACTGAGACAGGACCGAGGTAGGAACCCCACAGCCATTGCTAGCTCTGCTTCTGCTGCTGCATTACTTAACATCCCACCTGAACTTTGCCCTAATGATGGGGGCAGATAAGTTATAAGGTTGCTCACTGGATAAGAAGATAACTTTGCCCTATGCTTCATTTCGTAATTATTTTTTTAAGAACGAATTATTAGACAGTGTGAGAGGTACTAAACAGAGTGTACCTTCTCTCAATAAAAAAGAACTGAATTTCTTCATCAAGCTAGCAGAAAGGTGATAGCTATGATACGTGCAACACAAGAACTTTAGCATTTCGTGGTCTTTGGCACATTTTAACTTTATTAACCTTGGCAATCTAAACTACTTCCAGAGACTCAAGGCTGTGCTCCCAAAGAAGCCCCTGTTACTGCCCTATCTGAAGAAATATCACCACTTACTCAAGATCAATCAAAACCTCGTATTTTTCCTGGAAATTTAAGAGATTCCCTGTCATTTATAACGTGCATAAAACATACCTAAATGTCCTGTGCTCTTGCTGAAACAGGCTGCCATTTTGGTGTTGTGATATTTCCACACTCTGCGATGCCTGGTGTGCTGAAGCAGGCAGCCAAATGGCTAATTCCCCAGCAAACAGCCAATTAGTCCTTCTGTGCATGCAAGTGCGTCATCCTTTCCCATGTTGTCCTCTGCACTAACACGCAGCAGGGAATAAGCTGCCCGGAGAAGATTTCTGATGGGCTACCGGGGGGATTTAGGGGACACTGTGGTAAGACAGGGGCTTAGAAAAGTGCTGAAACCTATCACTGGCCAAAGTGAGGATGGCATCCCTATTTGGCTTGGTTTCTCATGCTGCCAAGCTGTTCTTTCAGGGTTTTGTTTAAAAAAAAATGTCAGAGAAAGCTTTAGTTCTGGTGGCAGTTAACACATTACCAGTTTTACATTTTCACCTGCTTTGCTCCCTCTGTCTTTTCTCTTTCTTTCTTATGCTCAGTGCTGTTTCTTTCTTAATTTAGTTCTAATTCCTGGTGTGATTTTCTTTCCACTGCCTGGCTCTTTCCTCAAGGACAGGTCACAGAAAGTAAGCACAGGGTCACTGGTTGGAAAAAAAGGGCAACTCTGTGGATTGCCCCATGCTGACCTCTTCTGAGAATTTACACAGTCTTGCCTGAAAAGAAGTGGTGCTGGACACCGAGCAGGCTTGCAAGGCCAGTTCTCTGGAAGGCAGAGAAGGTCAGCATTTTGGCTGCCTGGAGGGGCTTGGTGCCTCCCTCTGTGTGCTGTCCTCCCTTACATGTCAGTGCTCCTGGCTGCAACACCTTTGAACCTTGTTTGAAGAGGATCCTCAGCTGAGAGACACACAGATCAAGAATCATTGCCTGCCTGCAATGGGAGATCAGTGGGTTGGGCTTCTGGAGCAGCAGGGTAAATCTAGAGAGGACAGTTTACTGAGAAAAGATCACAAACCCAGTTTTCAGGGTTCAAGCGAACTGAACTGTGCTGGTACTGACAGAACTGTGGCCTTGCAAAGCAACAGAGAGACTGGCCCTGCATTTGTCAGGGATCTGGTTAACCCCAAAATTACTTGCTTCCTAACATTAATTATCTACCTCTGGTTTTGCCATCTTTTTTTCATACATGTTATTACCCTCCTTCGGTAAAGTCTTGCAGCTGACTACAAACTTTGTCAGTGCAGTCAGATGCCCTGAGACTGGACCCTGGGAGCAGAAGACAAGCAAAACCATCTACAGTTTGCATCCTTCTGGGATCTGCAGGTAGCCTCATTTCCCCAAATGAACAGCTCCACTACTGCATGAGGCAACTGGGACAAAAGAGTTCCTCCAGCTTCACAAACAGGCAAGTAAAAGCACCACGTGCATGACGGCTCATGCACTCAGGGCCAATGTTTATAGTACAAATTTAGCATCGACTGAAGCAGATTAACAATTGGTTGCAGAATTTTATCCACATCCCCACTGTCCCCCAGGACATCATGAGTCAGTGAGCAAGCTGTTGACAGCACAAGGGATCAGACCTCATCAGCCCAGCGGTAGCTCGTACCACCGTGAGCATCAGAACCTGCAGGTGGAGATTAGTGATGAAAACCGGGGCTACTGATGTTGTTGTTAGGGCTTGGTGGGGTTTTAATTCCTAGCCTGACAGATGTCAGATAAGGGGGACATCACACTGGCAAGAGGAAAACAAGAAAACATTATGGTTCAGAGAGCAGATACCAAACCCCCTTGTCTGCAGGGCTCTTCGTGGTGGATTTGCAATGGGTCAATTTCAGCTACAAAAATTAACTCCCCCTGCAGTCAGGAAAGACTCTGCATGAGGTGGTTTAGAGCAAATGAAATGAAGTCTATGTCTTTGCCTGACCCATAGAAAGAGCCTGAATTTGTACCTAAACATGAGGTTAAGTGCCAGCCACAGCTCTGGCAGGGGTCCTGGTATCCCAATACATTAAAAATACCAGATAGATGAATGCAAATAGCACCACACTTATAGCAAACACTAACCATGTACTACACAGTGCTGCTTCTCAGGGAATTAAAAAAATCACCCCTTTCTTTACTAAGGAAGACAAGAAAACTTTTCTTATTGTGTAGACACAGAAGCAGAAGTTGGAAACATCAGGGTTAGCTGTTCATGCTGTATTACTTGATTTGGAAAGGGTGGTAATGTTTCTCACTCGTCCCTAAAACTGCACATCGTGGATTCCATTGTGACACTTGAGGGTTAAACCTTTTTATGGGCCACATCATTTTTCCTTATTTAGCTCCATGCTCCATTTCAGCACCACCAAAACCCGGACTGGTTTATGACCTTCCTTTAAACAATGTCTTGGAACTCTAGAGTGGTCAGGAACCACAGTATAATTGTAAATGAGCTAAGCTGGTTGGGAGGCTAATTGCTGCTAAATGACTTGATTGTCTCAGGCAGACAGCAGGAAGGTCTCTCTGCTCCCATCTCACGTGTACAGTGCAGAACTGGGGTCATGTAGCAGGTGGCTGATTAAAAAAAGTAAATGAAAAGGCTGCTGGCCTGCCCAGTCAGTCAGATACCTGTTTCCAGCCTATGGGACTAGGTGGCTTTCTGGAGCTTTTGAATAGGTTGGGTCTTCTCAGACGGTTTGGGAGGTGCTTTCCTTCAGGAGGAGGACATGGTTGCCGGGTACTCCCTCCAGCCTGGCGATGGTCCCCAGCCTCTGTGTAAATCCACAATATTTGTATTTTGCAACCTTTATTTCCTGATACCCTGGCACTGCTGAGGAGTTTTAAGTGTAGCTCCGCATGGAGTGTATGGTATGTGTAGGTCATTGCTAAATTGCATTTTCTCATGAGCACCCACTCTGCCAGCTGGGTTGAAGGGGAGCTGGGATTCTCCTGAGCTGGTCTCAGGTAGTAAAACCTATGCTATGACCAATTTGATGAAACAGCTTTCTATTCCTCATTTTCTCACCTAATGGGCAGAGCAGGGTAGTGCTGTCAGCTACGGGAGCAGACACCTCCTGGGGAAGCAGAGAGACATGCACTGGCCTGTGTAACTACCTCTTTCAGTATAGGGAAATGGCAAAAAGGGGCAGGAGTGAAGCCAGGCTCTGAGGTAGGATCACAGCTTGTGTGTGGTGCTGTTCAGGGAACATAAAAGCAAAGACGGGGGTGTGTGTCACACCCAATGCTGTTACTGGCAATGCTCACAGTGTGTGACCTTGCAGCAAACTCCCTGATGACTGCCAGCCCCCTCTAAGCATTTTGCTTTTCCAGAGGAGATATTTAGGAACAGCATCTGTCAAGAAGTAGCATGACCTTGGGCCAGACTGTGTTTGGCATGTGTTTCTTGGTACATGGGGAGACATAGATGTATTGCATACAATTTCTGCTAACGCTGAGGGGCAAATATCAGACTGAATGCCCTTTCACATGGCAGGAAACCCAAGATGTGGGGCAACACCTAGTAACGTATTTCTTTTGCACAGGAAAATTCCATCACTCAGAACACCATGGTTTTGTTTTATTTCTCCATGGCATTTTTGACTGGCATGTGAGCACTGCCATTATGGTGGGCTTGCTTAGAGCAAGTGTTAAAGTGATCAGGATTTTCAGTTGAATTTTGCCACAAAGAAAAAAAAGTAATGTAAAAAGTAAGATAAATCTTTAGCCTTTATTAGGATAAATGGGGCAAAGCTTAGATTAAACTCTGCTTCTGAAGCAGCATTGACTGTGGGTGGGAGTTGCAGAGCTCAGCAATAGGAAGACAACCGTGATGCCTTTGGTTAATGAACACATTCCTGCTGTCATCAGCCCAGGCACTGCCTTTGCACTGCCCAACTAATAAGAGAGAACAAAGTTGCTCTGAGTTTTTAATATAGTTCCTACCTAAGGTGTTGCTTCCATCTCAGTTTGGCTCAGGTATTTTTCCAGCCTAAGGAGAAAACTCTGGGGCTTTGAAGCCATTCCTGCTAGGGAAAAAGAAGCCATTAGCAGAGACTTGTGTAGGAGCTTGCACCACACAGGGCGGTGGAATTCTGCTCATTGTGATGCTGCAAGATGTGGCAAGACAAATCATTTTAATCAGAAAGCCAGTGGAGAACTTGCTTTCCCCCCTTAGATTTCCAGATGACCCAGGTGTAACAATGAAAGAAATAATCCCTTGAAAGGACTCGTAGCTGCTTCAGCATCAAGTTTTAATACAGTATAGGATGGAAATATATGGGAAGCATCTGTCAATGTGTCAGCATTTTAGAACGAGGAGAGTGAAAAAACAAAACACAACTAACAAAGAAACTCCCAAGTGGACAAAATGGAGTTTGTGTGAGAAAAAATATCCGGAAAGGATATTGCTTTGTTTTTGCTTGGATTTCTCAAGCTTTGTTGTCCCCTTGTTCTACGCTACCTTCTCAGTGCTCCCAGGAGACTCTGCCTGAAATGTCACAGTTAATTTACACCAGGGAAATTCTGTGAGCCTTTGTAGGAAACCATGAAACACCTCAGTGTGTTCCAGATATTTTGATTCTCGCCCAGAGAAGTTGTGGATGCTCTGTTCCTGGAAGCGTTCAAGGCCAGGTTGGATGAGGCTCTGAGAAATCTGGTCCAGTGGAAGGTGTCCCTGCACATGGCAGGGGAGTTGGAATTGGATGATCTTTAAGGCCCCTTCCAACTCAAACCATTCTATGATGCTGTGATCCTTTGATTATTTTCCTAGCTGAGGCAGCTCTCTGAGGAGAAAAGCTGAGTTGGAGCAGTGGGTGGCAGACCGTGTCTGTGGTGCTGTGCATCTCTGGGGAGTCCAGGTACTTGCCAAAGCTGTCCCCTGTTTTCAAGGATCTGTGCCCATATAGTGGTGCCAGAATGTGATCACTGTGGAAGGAACTCAGAATCCAAATTGTGTGAAGTGCTTCCAAATTTGTGTAGTTGGTGAACGCAGACTGCCTTTGCATAGGAAAGAGCTGGTGGGGGGAAACTCTTCCTAACATGTGCACCTCTTCCTCTCCTAGTCTGGAGCTTGGCTCACTGGTGAAAGGCTTCCTTGAAGAGGGTAATGATGTCCCATGAAAGTGAATACAAACCTGCTAAGAAACAAGATTGTTTGGCAATCAGCCAAGGAAAAGGACTTGATTTCTGTTCAGAAGTTATATGGTCTGGACATCACCAAAAGGTTTTCTTCTTGTTTTGTATTTAGGTAGTAACACTCATCATTGTCAATAGAGAAATTGTGAGGCCTGCCTGATCTTCCCAGAGCTTTTTCAAAGCGATCTTTATTGGCACATATGTCTCAAAATTGATGATCCATGCAGGGAGAGATTTTATTCATTCCAAGTGCATGTGAGACAGGGGTAAGGAAGGATGTATGTGTGACACAGGCATTCACAGTGCTCGGGGAGTCACCTGTGGGATACCTGGGGGTTCTCCATCTGCCCCACCCCAAGGGCAGGGTACTTTGCTGAGGTGCAGCTCCTGGGCTGGTGTGCCTAAGTAGCTTGCAGGCTGAACCTGGCTGGTGTCTCACCACGTTATTGCTCTGCATTGGCCAAAACTCAGCACACCTCAACTGTCACATCACTTTGCTCTGAGCTGGCATTTAGCATGACCCATGCCGGTGCTCTGTGCTGCATGAAAATGTTAGCACACCATTTGGCCACTTTGGAGCTGGAGGAACAGCTCCTGTCTCTGGGAGGTGTAATCTGTATGATTTATTTAGCAACTGAGTGTCTGCTTTTAATTTTTTTTACAGTGGGACCTTGTAATGAGTTTAGTGAGTTAAAATCAGGTTGTCAAGGGTGGCTCTTCACTGCCAGCAAAACAGAAAAAAATCAATCAAGAGTTTCTTGTCAACTGCTAGAAAATTCTTTCCATCACCCCTAGGGAACTGTGCCTACTGGAGACTGTGAGTGATTTTGGAAGCAGCAGGCAGGGAAATCACTTATTTTATTAGCTATATTTTGCAGCCCAGTATGTTCGTACAGTAAATAATATTTTGCATAAAGTCACTGGCTGATGCTGTGCTTTTTATCATGGACTGCTATTTTTTATAGCTGCTCTTTTAAGTGTCAGCACTGAACATTTGTTTGTGTCATCATCTGTGCCTTTACATTGCTATGTGTGGCAATATAACCGTTCCAAAGCTTTGTACTGTGACAGGGGTGTCACAGTTATTTGGGAGAGATGGAACCACACTTTGAACATTTTTCACTCTTCCCATGGCCACATTTACAGCATTTGTAAAATTCTATGCGATTTTATGGCGTTTCTAAAATAACGTCACTTTATGGCAGCTGGGAAATGCTGTGATTTCAATGAAAAATGGACTACACTGGTTTCAGTGGGAGAATTTTCCAATGCCACCATGGGATAAAAAAACCAGCCAAACTTTCTGAGCGTAACAGAAAGCTCTTTTGAGGACAGCAGCAATTAAAGTGTTTTCTGCCTTTGGCATGTAAGTGATTATTCTTCTTGTGGTAAACAGCATTTGCTATTTTGTATGATATATATGAGAAAAGAGTGCAGCCAGAAAACCTCAACAGTTAAGAATTTTAATAAAGCAGAACCTCAAGGAAATTATATATTTATAGTCACACCTGTATGTGAAGGAGTAATCGTGGTCAAAGGCTGACAAGTTCCTAACATTGGTATTGGTAAAATTTAGTTCTGTGCAAAGGGCCAGAGAAGGGGCTTTGGGGCTTGTCTTGCTCAGTATCCTCCGTGTTAATTTGTCCCTCTTTGCAGGATGTTAATGCTCCTGTTTGTCAGAATTAAACAGGAGTGTCATTAAATACTGCAGTCATTTTTATTCTATGCAGCTGTGTAACCTTCAGTGGCTATGGACAACTCCCCTCACCTTCCTCCCCTCTTTGCAGGCTGCACTCTTAACCATAATTGAAGAAAAATCCAGAGAGGGGCTGGAGGTGAGGTTTGTTAGAGCTGCTAATTAGCTGATGCCATCACATCAGAATTACAATCCAATTCCTTGGAGGACTCCAGGGCCTCTTCTCTCCAGCGTGGAGACAGATGCCAAATTTACCCTCAGAAAACAGGGGCAGATGATTAGTGCTGACACCCTCCAGTTCTGTCACTGAACTGTCTGGCACAGGGTGGTTGGTTTAAGGGCCTTGGCTGGAATTAAAGTTTTCTGTCAAGGTTGCTTTTTAAAAATTTTATTAAAAAGATTTCCAGACTAATTCAACTGAATGTGAAATTTGATGAGGGAAATTTCCTTTCCAGAGCTTCTCATTTTGGGAGGAAGGGAAAAACAACAGCAGCTCTGCTGACGCTAAAATTCAATTAGAGTTGAACTACCATTGATTGTTGTGATTTCATTTGCGTTTATCTTTTAATTAAGCTATCCTCATCTGATTTTTAATTTTTTTAAGAAGATTTTTTTCCCTTCTTTCTTTACATGTGGTTCAGGAGCAGGTGTTCAGTGACTCTGAATGAGTATATATAGTGTTGCATCCCTTATTTCCCATGCTGGGTGGTGAAGACAGACTTCTAAGAAGAGAAGACACAAAGGCTGTGGGGCCAGGAGAGCAAATATCAAAGAGTCCAAGCAGGATCTACAGGTCTGCTGGAAGAAGCAGGACTGGGATTATTCTACCTGATCACATCCTCTCCACGGAAAATGAAGGCACAAGATTAATTTTATTCCTAGTAAACATTTACACTAAGAACCAGTTATTTTATGACAGTGCGATAAAACATTTCCTGGGCTAGTGCCGTGTGCTGCAACAGATCCTGCAAGAGCTGAGAAGACTTGGCTTCCCAGAAGAGGAGGTTCTAATTTTCATAGCTCCTTCAGCACTATCATTCATTGTAACATGAGTACAAATTTGACTTTATTAAAACAGCTTGTCTGAGGCAGCTCAGCTAACCACAGAAAACATAAGATGCTACCACATGCTGCTGTTTTCGTAAGGACAGCAGCTTTAATATTGGAGAGCAATAAATTGCCTGGAATGATATTAACTCCTGGAATGCTAAGCTAATGCTGGTCTGCATTTGAATAACTCCCCGTGCAACATCAACAGGCCTCCGGCTGCAGTTTTCTTTAGTGAGTCTGTGCGTTAGAAGTGGTTTTTTCCAGCACACACCAATCTCTGGTTCTGCGAAAGCAGATGGACATTTTCCTGGGACTGAACAACAGGGACAGAACCAGACTCCCACAGCCAGGCTCGCTATCCTTCCTGGAGCCATTCGTAGCATCCAGTTGTTGTTCAGAGAGCTGAACAGCAAGTTTTTACAACGTAAAGATCAGTGTTTGCCCCACAGCACCCAACACATTTTGTGAGTGGTCATGGGAAATTATTTGTTTCATGTGTTTCACTGTTAGGCTTGAGGAGATTGCTCCACCGACCCGCTCCTGTGATTGAGGCAGTGGCGCATTCAGGAAGCAAGGTAAAAGGGCCCTGCTGGCTTTCATGAGAGTCTGCGCCACGTGTAGCTCATAGCAAGGCAAGAACTGAACTTGTGGGGGGAAATTGTGCTGAGCCATCAGAATAAGCACTCCTAGGGAGCATCGACTCCATAAGGAATGTAATTGCTATAATCCAAAGGACACAGAATAAACCTGTGCAAACCAATACTTTTCAAAGACTAATACTCTGGCCAGATGACAGTAGGTGGTGACAATAATGGCAAAGAGCAAAATTAACAGAAAAGGCCACCTCTGTGCCAGATTTCAAGCTCCTGCTCCAAGTTCTGTTTTCAAAAGGGTACCAAAATTTTGTCACCCTGAGTTAAAAAGCGCAATTTCCCCAGCCTCAGGGTCTGAATTGCTTAGATTTAAGACATCGGCCTGAGGCAGACAGATAACACAGAGAAATGTCAAAATTTGAAAGTTAAAATTTGTTGAAATTCCAAGTGTCTGAGAGCAGCCAGACTGCACTGCGGAGTGCTGTAAAATGCCATCAATAGAAGATTACTAACACCTGTGATGCAGGCTCAGATTTAAGACCCCTTGGTGGGGACCTGCTTTTTCTTAACTATAAGAAAGAAAATCTTGGGATTCATATGATAGACCCTGAACACCAGACACCTATTCACTTCTGCTCCAGGAAAACAAAGGGAAAAGGCCCTTCTGAGTATGTCATTACACCAGCAGGATTTTCATGGCAGTGAGGAAGTGTTTATCCTGCCAGGTGCCCCTCAAAAGTTTGTGGACCTATTCCTGCTTGGGAAATCCTGGCAGCATTGTATGGGACAGCTCTAAGTTCAGAGCAGCAAAAAGAGATTAGTGGGGGGAATAAAGCAAAAGTAGCAGGGGCATTAGTCCTGTTAATGTGTGTGGGAGACTAAAGAAAGGAGGCTGGGAAAAGCAAGGCTTCAGAGAGTGGAAGATTAGTGACAGACAAGGCTGGCATTCCTGAGAGCCCTAGAAGTAGTCACAAGCAAAGGAAAGGTCATCCTAGAGTCAGGAACGTGCTTCCTGTAGAGAAAGAAAGTGTTAAATTGGCTTTTCCTATTACTGAGAGATAGACAAAGTGGCTCTTTTCTGCTATCAGAAGCACTGGAAAGCATTAAAAGCTGACAAGGCCCAGGATCTGTAAGGCTGTAAATAGAAGCATCTATATTTAATCAAAAATGATGAAGGATTCAGTGAATTTCTGTCCTGTAAGCTCAACACCAGCCATGTGATAAAGGCAAGTAATGCAATGGCAAAGAATGTGACCATGAGAGTTTTGAAACACAGAGAAATGGACAACTACTACAGATTCCTGGCACGTGGCTGCTGGCTGGTACTCTTTAATTCTTAAACAGGCTGCAGATCATTCAGGTGGCCAACATCTACTGCTGGATATGATGGTTCCAGAAAGGGTCACACTGCCAATGCAAGCTACCCCATGAGGGGACATCCTCTCCTTGAAATGCCCATGGCAATATAATATATATCTAATAGCTATTGGAACATTGAATAATGAATCATTTGCTACTTTGAGACACAGATTTTTGGTTTTTTTGAGTTAATTGAAAACAAAACCTGTTTGAGTTTCCTTTTAAAGCATTAAATCTAAACCCACCTTGTGGCTTTGACACCAGGTTCATTTTTGATCAGACTACAGAGTCCTTTCAGAAGTTCCAGCTCTGAAGAGCTGGAATGAAAAGCATTTTCCCTTCCCGCCCTCTCCATTCTGCTGGGCTTCAGGAGGTCAGGAGGTGAGTTTTTATTGTTAGCCAACTGAAAATAAAATCATTCTGTGCTGGTGTCTTTGGATAGACACTGTAAATGATGGATTTCAGCAAAAGCAAGAACAAGTCCTGGAAGTAGGGTAAAGCCGTCCAAGAAGAGAGCAGGTTTGCATAAAGACACAAGTAGGGAGGAATTGTCACAGGAGACCTTTTCGGAAGAGCCAAACTTTCCTGGCTGGATGAAAGCCCATCTGAACTAATTCACTGACCATTTTGTTTCGAATTAAGCCCTTATTTACACCCAGTCTTTTGGGTTAATCTCCCTGAGATGCACAGACATTGGTTCGTTTGGTGGTTCCTGAGCTAGAAGTGATAGTGTTTTCTCATACTAAAGCCAAATTAAACTGCACAGGGGCAAAATGTGAGCACAGCAAGAAAACAGGAATAGGCCCTTGGGCAAGACCCATTGTCCAGGCTAAGGGGAGATGTGAGGGAACAGAGAAAGGACATCTTGCAGTCACTTAGCAAAGTCTGGTCAGAGAACAGAGTGGGAAGAGGACATAGAGCTTGGTCAAAAATCATGAAGAAGCAGGTGTTTGGCTGCGCTAAATCACAGCTTTTTTTGACCCAAGGTCTAGTGTGCACCTCCATGATTTGGAGAGCAGGCATCAACCTCTCTGCATGCTCTCCTTTTGACTGTGGTCAAAACACATGGTAAACATAGGAGAAAAAAAACAAAAAGAAGAAAAGAGAAACCTTTAAAAGTAAAGAACCCCCCTCAAAACCCCTGCTCTCTTTTCTAGCCACGCCCACAAAACAACAGCAGCAACCGTAACAGGAAAGCTTTCTAGAGGCCCCTGGGTTCTCTTACTCTCTTTCTTTTACCAAAAAGTCAGTGTGAAAAAGGAAATCAGGGCCATAAGCCAGGGGGAGAAATTGTTCAGGTCACATGGGGTTTTAGGGAAGATTAAAGGTTGAAGCTGTCATCTGGAAAATGCAAGTGGAATGTCATGGAGAGCTGTGAGACTGCAAGAGTCTCCCCCAGCAGGGCTGTAAACCCTGTCATTTGAGTCACTTGAAATCAGGTGAGGAAGGTTAGGATGAAACTATGACTACATTTCTAAACTCATGTCCTGTATGGTCAGCTTCCTTGGATGACTTCTCCCTCAAGCAACTCTTTGTCAGGTTTAAGACATGTTTGCCCAGAGCAATCCTGTATGTCTGCAGAGTTGAGGATGTCCCAAGGACTGGTGTGTCCAACCTGGCATTACGTGGAAACATCAGAGTATGAAACAATGGAATAGTAGCATTCTAAGCTTCTTATGTCCATATCCTGACCAAGGAAAATGGTTACGTTGTGATCATCTCAGAATCCTCCTCTAGGCTACAGAAATGGTCATGCAGGATAAGCTGTCTCAATGCAGGTGCTGGCCTGAATCCCCAGACTATTGTGCAGAGAGTCATGCCCCTTTAGCTTTGGATGATTATGATGCCTATATTCCAGATAATCATTGCATAAGGACAATTCACATTCTAGATAATGCACTAATGCGTGAACTGCACCTAATTCAGAAATCTTAGTGTGATCACTTTTTCTTCTTTAAAGTAAGATCAAAATCCTTAATTTGAGAGTGTGTGCATGTGTGTGTGGCTACAATGCAGTCATCTCAAGTTGCATGAGGTGAACACTACAAATGATTTGTGTTGATTTTAATCAGTTAGGTGTTTAAGCTCTTTGCTGGAGATGAAGTTTAGCCCTGTATCTGACCTGACTGTCCTTCAGATGACTGATAAGATGACAGGGATGAAGATGATATAGAGTTCAGATCCAAGTAGGTGTGAGAAAAAGGCCTTGTGGAAGACCTGTAAGAGTAAAGATACGGTATATACAGGGCAGACATTAGTGGAAGCAGGATTGGACCCTGAATAAGCAGGGGAGAGAAAACCACCATATGTTGAAAGGGGATGAGTATTATGTAAATAATGAGGATAGAGACATTTTGTGTAATGGGCAGGCCAATTTAATTATTTATCTACAATTAAACTAAACTGTGGGGTCATATCATCCTATTAGGCCTAGCAGATTAAACTCAGGCTGTCTCTTTTTGTTATTGTTTCTGGGGGAGTTTTGGAGCTTTCTTAATTTAGGTCAAAAAATGAGAGGCTTCCTCATAAGCATTTTAATTAACCAGCTGAAGAATTCTCTTGCCCCCAGAGACTTGCGGTACCAAATCCAGAGCTCAGACTGTCATATTTCAGCTCAGATTGTGTTTGTGTTGCTTTATTCAAGTCAAAAACACAGACAGCAAATCAACACCCCCTCCCCCTCCCACCCCCCAGTGACTACTTGGAAAAAAAAAGTATCTTGAAAGTTTGATTTTTGACCTAAACGTGTTCTTTGCAGCACCCCAGTACATGAAGACCAGAACATATGAGGAAAGTAAACCAAACCTGCAGAGAAAAGCACTTTTGGCTGGACACTTTATCCCAGGCATCTTTCCTGCCCCAAGCCATCAGTGCAATAGGGTCACTCAATGTCTCATGGCTGAATAAAATCCCAGTCCTTTTGCAAGGGATTGCAAGGGCTGCTTGGTGAACTGTCCTGCTGGGGAGAGGCTCTCAGCCGAAGGGTTGGGTTTCCACGGAGCATGCTGCTCCTCAGGGAGATGAGGAGGTTCTTTCTGGTCCTTGGTGGCTCTTCCCACATCCACTGGGCTGCAGCAACTCCTGGCAGCACTCGTCCAGCATGGTGACCTTGCACCACTGCCACCCATCATGCCAGGTTTGTTCGAGGAGAGGAACTGCACACCTCAGTGGAGGACATGGGGAGAAAGGCATCCCCCAAAGCCTCCCACTGCCCCATGTCCTCCTCTATGAGGAGCTGGTGCACATACTGCTCCTTTCCACCTTGTGGGGTAGTGTCGAGACGTAAGAGGGGAGGACATTGAAGAGCAAGCATGGTTTTGGGAAGGGCAGCAGCTCCACGTGGTGGGGAGCGAAGGAGAGCATGCTGGGCAGCCAGGCAGTTGTCAGCTGTCCTTGCAGTGGTGAGAAGTATCCCATGGCAGGAAAGGAAACAGAGAGCTTTCTTGGCATCGAGCTAGGAGCCTTTCAAGAATAAAAGTGTTGTCTCAGGTGAATCAATATGGACTTCTACTTAGATAAAATTTACAATCAACCTTATTTGTTTCCCCAGTGCTCAGTAATTAAGAAGAAAAGTTTAGAAAAACAGACTTCCTAAAACCCAGTGGTGTGTTGTCACCCAGGGCACAAAACAAAATACCCATTTTTTCTAGCCATGAAAAACTCCCGTCAGGGAAAGAGCCTGTGTGGCAGCCTAAATAATAACAGTCCTGGTCTGCTGAAGTATAGGTCAAAGGCAAAAAGTGCTGGTCAGCTTAACCAAATCTGGACACTGTAAAGAGATATTGTCTGTAAAGGAATTGGGTTTTGTGGCTGCAAATGTCTTAGATCCTCCTTTTCAGGAAATTTCTCATGATAAAGACATTCTGAATCAAAGTATGATTTACAGGGAAGTGACTTAGAAGCAAAATGGGGAAGGATCACCCTACAAGAGACACCTCACTGAATATTTACCAAACAGGTTTAATTCTATGAAGAAATGTGTTATTTGATCAGATTTGCTGGGATTTCTTGTCATCATATTGCCATTTTTGTCTTTTCCAGTGCTCCTTCTCTGTGATAGTCCCATGTGATTACTGGTGAAGTGATTAACTGGTGAAGGACAGCTGTCTCTCCCTCAGTGGCTTTATACAAAGTGTCCAATACTCACTGTGATATTTGACTTGGGAACAGGAATGAAATCAACTTCTGTCAGATGCTGAAGGCCACCAAAGTTGCCAAATTTTTCATGTTTCCTCCACTTTGCTCGCTGATTTTGGAACCAGATCTGGATAAAGGTAAGAAAGAAAAGGTACAGAAATTAACAGAATATGAAGGAGGAACTTCTCACAGCCAAATACTTTCCCTAAATTCTGAGCATCAGAAAACATTGACCTCCAGCTCAGCAGAACCAGGGGCCAAATCTAAATTAAGCCACAGGGTATGACAGAGCACTTTTCACACTTTGCATAGCATATGGGCTCTCTGGACTACCATGACAGCCTGTTTTCTGTTGTGGCTCACAGAAGAAATAAGATCACCCTGTTCAAGGAAAGACAGGGTGAAACCTTGCAGGTTTTTCAGAGCTTTCCGAGGAAAGCAGATCCTTCTCTGGTCAAAGTTGTGCAGTGGTGAGTGCACACAGCATTCTGTTTTCCCTAGAAGGTGTTACATTTCATGACAGAGCTCTTTCACCCTGTTTCCGAGTGAATATGCTGAGAAAAGATCCACCTAGATGTTTTGCTGGGCTGCAATAAAAGTGTGTCACCAGCGGAGATGGAGTAACAGGGTTCTGCCTATATTTAGCTGAGAGCATTTGGAAATTCACATAAGGGACCTAAGCGAAAGACCCAAGGGGACCACTCAGCAGTCTGAGTATGTTGTCTGCCATCTCTTTTGCACTGGAAAACAGACAACTAATTTTCTCAGGGGACTTCCTTTTATCTGTGAGCTGATTTGACCAATCTGCCTTCTGGCAGAGGCATAAATGTATTTATTGTGCAGCTGCAGTTGTGCATCTTGCTGCATTGCTGGGAAAAGTCGAAGCCGCCTTCAATTGTAGTTTCTAGCTTGCTAAGGGACGTGCTGTTTGAATGCAATCAAGTGGTTCACATGAACACAAAGTGTTAGTTATTGAAGCCAGGTGTTACTGGAAGTAAATATGTATGTATTTCAAGCCAAATAATGAGTAGCTCAATTATTTCTCCATCTCTCACCCAGGAAGTAATGGGAATGTCAGGAGCCCTTTGCTACACTGCTGATAGTTAGCTGCTATATTGCTGATAGTTAGAAGTATCTGAGGTTACTGAAAGGACAGTTTTGTTTATCTGGGTTTGCATGTGTTTGGAAACTGCTTAGTCTGTATGAACTTCTCCATTCCCTTTCTAGCATGCAGGAGTTATATGGTGAAACAGCACCATTTAACACTCACAAAGCGATAGAGGGCAAAGGGGGCACTCAAGCCAACATTCGTTCTCTGAAATGCTCCTAAAATCTGCACATGGGATAAAGTTCTCACTTCATGGATTTACCTTTTTAAAATAAAGACAAAGATTTTAGCACTTTGCAGACCAAACTGCTCTTTTTTGCCCAACCAGCTCCCCAGCACCCTTACATCTAAAATGATTTCTCAATGGCCACCATGAGTTCCTTTCATTGTGCTTTAAACCTATTCCTCATGCTCTGTCTACCACAGATATCATATCTTTATCAACCAAATGCATAGAATCATAGAACCATAGACTGGTCTTGGTTGGAATGCATCTTTTAAAGACGATCTAATTCCAACCCCTCTGCTGTGGGCAGGGACATCTTTCACTAGGCTAGGTTGCTCAAAGCACCATTCAACTTGACTTTGAACACTTCCAGTGATGAGACACCCACATCTTCTCTGGGCAACCTGTTCCAGTGTCTTGCCAATCTCACCATAAAGAATTTCTTTCTTACACACAAAGTAAATCTACCTTCTTTCAGTTTAAAACTGTCATTAATAATCTCACCATAGAAAGATGAGTTTGGCAGTGTCTATTTTCATAAACCAGTGTTGATAAGCATTAAATATGTTATTTCTTTAACTCTCCATTAACAGAGTATATACTCCTTTTCGCAGTTTTGCCAAAAATCAGTGTTTGTCTGACAGGCCAGTCGTTATCTGGTTGTCCTGTTTACACTTTAAATACTGACACAACATTAGATTTCTTCAAGGCCCCTGGAATGGCATGTCTCTCATGCTCCAGAACTGATTAAATACCAACACTGATGACCCAAACTGCTTCTCAAGCAGCTTTTTAAGAACCACTGGAGGTAAGTTACTTAGATGTGTAGATTCAAAAATATCTGTCTGTAGCAGCTGCTGTTCAACATTATCCTTATGGAAGGTGTTGCCACCTTACCTGACATATTTCCAAGCATAAAGCTGAAATTATGCCTGAACATCTTTGCCATTTATTCACTATCCTTGACAGTCCTACTCTTTCTATAAAGTAACAGATCAATATAATTGATCACTTTGAGTTTTGTTTTTTTGTTCTAAATTGACTTCTATTGAGTTTTTGATCCTTAATTTTTCTGACCAAAGCTTTGGCCCACACCTTCCTGCTTTGCTTATTCATTTTTTATAATTTCTTGTTTTTCATGTTTACTCATCCAGGATTCTTAATTTTTTCTGTATAACACATGCAGTTATACAACTTCATCTATCCACTTAAGCTGTTTCACAGCAATCATGCCTTTTTTTCTTGATTGGAGGACACGGGATTTTTCACAGTTATAAAGGGTTTCATTTGGTTACCCAATGGTTGTTCACTTGCTTTTTCCTCAGTTACATTATATTTCTGAGGTGATTTGACTTATACAAAGTTTCAGTTTTGTCAAAACTATAATTTAAAGTAGCAAGAGCACATGCAAATTCTCTGTGTGCTATTTGATTTATGTGTGACAAACGCAGTCAATCAAAATTATCACTTGTAACTTGAACCTAAGTTACTGCTAATTTTTAGTTCTGTGGCTGATTTCCCTTTATCAGCCAGGATGAGGTCAAACACAGAATTTCCTGTGTCATGTAGAACACTGTCTGAATTGGGAATTTGCCACCTGTGTTTCATACATGAGGGACTTTTTACTTCTTTCATTTACATCTCAGGTTGATGTTTCCCATAATAATTCATTTTTATTTTTCCCCATACAGATTATAAACAATTTTTTTTAAACAGAAAAATGTCCCATTCTTTGATGGGATTCATTGTTCTGTGGAGAACACTGACTGGCAGCCCAGCTTGTGTTTTATGCCATTGGAAATGCGTTGTTGGTGCATTGGTTTTTCTAATGGGCATATCGTGGCATTGCAGGTCTGATTCTCCCTGTCACCTAATGATGAAGCAATATTATCCTGGCTAGTCAATAGTCCCAGGCATGTCATAGTTAATAAAATGCTCTGTGTTGAACTTTGGTTGTTAGAGAGGGATATATGCAAAGAAGTACAACAATGACTGTAGCATTGAGGCAAGTGCAGAAACTGCCTCATGCAAAAATCATCACTACGGTGCCTGGTAGACAACACCAAATGAGAGAGTGGTATGTATAATTTAATGTAGCATTTTTCATATGCAGTAAGCATTCGGGGTTAATTTTTAGCTCAGTCAGCAACATTATATTACAACTGGGGGAAACTGGATTAGTTTTGGTGCACTGAAATTACAGCCAGGGCATTTATAGCCGGTGATATCAAAATACAGAATGCTAAGAAGCACTTCCATTTTGGCAACTATTTTCACATTTTTTGAGACCCTGTAGAAGATGGATGTGGATGACAGTTTGTACTGGATGAATATTAGCTTATAAATGGTTGATAAATGATTAATAAATATTTTCGTAAATGGCTGCTCTGTCGCTACAGAGTCCAACAGGTTGCTCATAACCATCTGTAACTCCTATTTGCTATGCATTTAGTATGCTTAGAGCTCCTGTTAACCCTTTGATTAATTCCATTTGGTTAGTCACAGCTGGGTGACAAATACTTCTTTCCTTATTTGTAAAAGGTATTGCTGTACTGGCCTCATCTGTAGGGTAAGAGAGAGGTCACGTATCTCATTAGCATTGTCACCCAGGCATAAACTATTAAGAATGCATGCCAAATAATGAATGAATTGCAGTGAACATAGCCTTTTGGAGACACACTGTACCTGAACTCTGGCTTCTGGGAGGTTTATCTTTGCTGCCAGTTGATTGCGAATGTGGATATCCGGGTAGTGAGTCACTCGGAAAATTTTCTCCAGTTCCTGGAGCTGCTCAGCTGTGAACGTTGTCCGGATTCTCCGTTTCCCTTTCCTCTCAGCTGTGAAAACAAGAAAAGATGTATTATTTTTTACAGGAAAAGGCTACAGGACCACAAGAAGATTCAGAGATGCAGCAATTTCTGTAAATTGCTCTGCAGTTGGGATGGCATCTACAACACCTTCTAGACATGTACTTATCGCAGGTGCCTGGGTCCTAACCTAGCAGAGAATGGGAACAAACTCCTTTATCATTAAAGGAATGAGTCAAAAGCGTCCATTTGCACTGCTAATTCCATGGATCCACTGCACGTCAACAGCTACAAACCCCTACGTATTTTAACCACACTAGCCCTGCAATGAGTTTGTCACCAAAGTCCTTCAGTGTTGGACCAACCACCGACCCCTGACTGACTGCTGCTCTCTTCCCATACCATTCCTACAGCAGCAGGGATAGCCAGCAGTTTAACTTTGCAGTTGAAAAGAGAAGGTATTTTTCTGACCATACCATTGTGGTGCGGGGACTTTCTAAACAAGCTTAACCTAAAGAACTTTACCTTTAGAATAAGGCCTTGAAGCCCATGGGGAAGTTTTAGGTGCTGTGAATTCCTAAGGAGACTCCTAGACTGCTCCGTTACTTCATCTGTTGTGGTGTGAGCACAAAAAGTACTTCCCTCAACACTCCTACAGTGTTTTGAAAATGCCCTTCTACACCATGGTATTTTATTTAGATCATGACCTCTGTACAGCACTTGGTGTATGTTAGAATGAGGTCTCGGTTGCTCTGAAATTATGCTGAAGGTTTTGCAAGGAGGCGGAAAAAGCAGCTGCAGAATGTGGAGTTCAGCCTCGTCCCAAAGCTGGAATTGTCTCTGATGCACAAATGGAGTATCTTCCAGCTGACCTTGAATGACCAGCACAAAAAGCCATGCCCCAAGCATTGTGAGTCACGGGGTTTTTTCTACTGAGCTCGGAAAACCGCATCTGATAGGAGCATAAAAATTCTAATACTATTTTAGTGACTGTGTTGAGCTTGCTACTCAATGACCTGAAGTAATCGTCAATGAAACCATGTTGTTAGAGAAAATTGCTATTCTGAATGGCTGCTTTTTGTCTTCCATGGTTTGATGACAACTAACAATTCATACCATGTAACTAGAGGCATACTCTTTCTGATGGGAACAGTTAACCAAACAAGGTTAGCTTAGCCCCTCAAAGAGACTTGGTACCTTTTTCCCCCTTTTTGTTCAGCCATTAGCATCCTTTGGAGGGCTAAAACAGTGAAAAGGTAACTAAACACCTGGGCCAATATAAACTGGGTTCTGTGCCAATCAGAAAATGACATTTTTCATTCTGTAATCGAAACCTCATTCTGACTCTGTTGACACAGAAAATAAGGATTAAAATATTCTGTTCATCAACTTGGTAGGAAGGAGCCTGGGACACGATACCATTGCAAATATTTCATATTTTCTAAACCTTCTGGGGACTTTGAAAGGAAAGCAGTTATGCAAGAATAACTGAGGAGTGTCATTTATCATAAACACTGTCAATACTACCATGTCTCAGAAACATCCTAATAAAGCTGATGTCCAACACAGTTGAATCCGTATCATTAGACTTTCTACCAGCCTATAAAAGTACTGCTCATTAAACTGCAGCACTGGCTTCAAACTCAGGAGAAAAATGTTATTTCCACTGAATCTCACTGGCACTACTGGGGCAGAGATTTGAAATGAGAAATATTTGTGTGTGTTTACACTGAAGGTAGGAATGGGCACCTTCTCCTAAGAAGCCCTGATTATGTCTGCTTGAACCTTCTCAAAAGATGACTGTAAGGGGCGTTTATTGCAATATGCAAGAAAAGGGAAGTATCAGTGCTTACAGTAGGAATCTCAGGACACTACATCCCCTGGAGATAAGATAGGGTTCCCAGTTCATAGTGCTGTTTCTCATTTGGGGGATTTTCACCTCACACTTATGGGTTACTATATTCTGTCCTGCTGGCACCTGAGAAATGTCCAGCACTAGAGAGCATACCATCAGAGAGAACAGTCACATGAGTTTCTGGTGTCTCATACCAGCTTCTTGGGTATGAAAATGACCCAGATAACTCGTTGATGAGCAAAAGAAACTCCCTATATGTTCACTCTTAATTGTCCACATTTTTCCGTCCGGAAAGGTGAACTGTTTTATCGACAAGACTCTTATGTAAGGGGAGGGTCAGCACAATGCTCAGAATTGTCAATCCTACTGAAACCAGACTTTTCAAAGCTGAAACTCATCAGATTGAACAAAATACAGTAATGTGAAGTCAGTTACGGGCCAGTAGAGACTGAAGGACAAACTCTGACTTTGACTAGATATGAAATTAAATTGCTAACAAAATAGACTCCTATGAACTAATCAAGGCTATTGCCAGCAGGAAATCTAGAAAAGTGCATCTTTTTCTATAAGTAATCAGTCATTATGTTTTTAATTTTTTACAAAACTATCAAGAAATGCAAAAACTCTGGGACTCTGTGTTAACATTCTGTCTTGCAAGAGGAAACTTTTTCTGAGTGTAGCTTTCATAGTTCCCTTTGCCTTGGGACCTCAGCTTAGAGATCCCACAGCAAACAACAGCATTCAGAATTACAGTCTAATAAAGAATGGCGGTGGAAGATATAAGACTAGGAAGTGTTGGAAGTGTAACTTTGGCTTTTCAAATGTGACTCTGGAGTCTCTGGGGAAATAAGACTCTGTCTGAGTTTCCTGAGCTATTTTTTATGTAAAAGCTGGGGATATTCAAATGTGCTTTTATGCTCTGTGAAAGTCATTTGCAGGTTAGCTGACTGCTGAAACCAAGCCTGAAAATATGAGACAGCTAAATATGTCAGCATTTTCAGATGCTTAGAGATACAGCTGTCTATACATTGCCTTACTGTTGACATTGGAAGGGCCAGATTCTCCAAGCTGATAAAGTGACAGAGCTCCTTTAAATTCAGTATCAGGCTCATTTGTCCTCTGCAGATCTGCTTTATTACTAGGTCAGACTTGGAGCAAGCTGGAACGTATGAACTTTGTAGAAATAGAGATTCTTCTTGAAGGTGCACAGTGGAAGGATGAGATCAATGACTACAAGTTGCAGCAAGGACAATTCCGGTTACATAATAGGTAAAAAGTGTTTTCATCATGAGAGTAGTCTGACGTGGGCCGGGAGAGGCTGTGAAGGCTCAGTCCTCACAGGTACTCTGAACTTGACTGGATAAAAGCCTAAGCCACCTGATTTAAGCTGGCCCTGCTTGGATTTGGGGTTGGACGAGACAGTCTCCAATGGCCTCTCGCAATTTACTTTAATGTGTAATCTCTCACCTCCAAATAACCACATGAAGTAAAGTCCCCCCATCATTCCTTTCCTAAAAAGTAAGGGAGCTTATGGCATTAAGGCTTTAAACTAAGCACAGCTCAAAGCATCTGATTTGCAATTGCTTATATCCACAGCTTTAGCTTAGCGTATTGCAGCTTATTTCCACTGCCCAGTATAACAGAGTTTCAAGATATTAGAGGTATGAGCAAATCAATACTGATGATTACTGCTTGAAAAGGTTCATTAACATTTGCAGTTTGTTAAGTAAAACTGTACAGCTGCAATAATGCCATATTTGAGGCAGATTTCTTCTGGACTACATTTTGTAGTAGGCAAATAGCCTATGGTACACCTTGCACTGCTGTTTCTCAGCTGCATATCTGAACCAGCTAGAATAATGCTGCCTCAGGGAGATCTCTGCAGCTGCATCCCCCATTTGCACTTACCCCATGTAAGCAGCTAGGTGGGCCATACGCTGGAGGGACAATGAATTAAAAACACAGGAGAAGGGCTGGAAATCAGTGCTAGTGCATTATTTGCCTTGAAGTAGGTAATCTACGTAGAAAAAAATTGGTGGGATCAGTTTATCTTGCTGCAATCTTCATTGTCATTGCTGCAGACACACACTCACAGTATGAGGCAGCCAGATCCAAAGATTCTGCTGCTTCTTTGACAAGGAGAAAGCAGTTACATAAGCAAACAAGTGGCTTTAGTGATATATCCTCAGAAATACATTTTTCTCTGTGTAACAAAGTTGACTGTATCATTTGTTTCTCAGAAAAAAACTCAGGTGTGTTGAAACAGAAAGAGCCTCATTATATCTGGTTAAGTTCTGTTTTCTCCTTTTTTGCCTTTTCCAGAGAAGTTCCTCTCTCTTCTTTGTAATTCAGATGTGTAGGTCTCCCAGACAGTTGCTTCTCATGGCTTTTCTGAATGTTGTTTTCTTTTGGTGACATTCTGCTCATGGCAGAGAGCCTCATAGCAAAAACCTCCAGTTATTACAGAGTGCTGATGGCATCAGGACAAAAAGTGCTTGTCTGTATACAGCGATGTACCCAGAGATGTCCCTCTCCTAGTTGAAGAGGTGGCTCATGGCTTTCAAAAGAGCTTGTGCTGCAATATTTAGGCATGAGTACTGCAGTGTGGCTAATCTTTACTGAAGTGGTTTTTCAGCCTTTGTTAAGAAGGACTGGCATAGATAGCGAGACTGATCCTAATTGGATAGATACAATATGCTCCAGATAGAGCCTCCTGCTAGTGAAACGCAGCATTTAGCATCCAGCTGCTGCCTGTGCAGGCATTGCCAAAGTTAATTCAGAGAAGCACAACTTGAACTTTTAAAGTCTTGACCTCCTCCCTTCAGTCCAAAACTCCTTGACATAGAGTTGCTTCCACCCTGGTGCTGAGTGTGGTGCCTAATCACCTGACAGTAAGACTGAAACGCAGAGAGGTACAGACTTCAGGAATGCTAAAAAAAAACAGGCTAGAAACCTGTTTAAGCAGGCTGTACAGTGGTGGTCAGGGGAGTTTCTCAGTCTGCTTGTCAGAGGAGTTGGCAAGGAGTAGACGGTATGTATGAAACCATTCATGCGGACAGTTTGTTGTGGAGGATCGTGCTCACCATCAACCTGAGCCCCCGGTGAATTTAACCTTTCCTGTCTGCCAGCAAAGTGATGACAGTGTTTGCAAATGCTGCTGCCTGACAAGTTGGTGTGCATAGTTCTGGCACAACCAGTGGTCAGCAGAATATCTGAAGGATGAAGCAAACCATCAGGTCTGTACCTAGGCCGAAGGGCCTGCACCTTCACAAACTCCTCCAGGCCAATGTGGATTTGGGGTAGATGCATGTATAGGTTCCCCATGCAGCTAAATCTCAAACTTGATACTTGACCCATTCATTTCAGTCAATGTTTAGCCATACTCAAACCTTACCTTAAAAGCAGTGGCCAAAAGCCGAAGCCAATAATAGTTCTCACCAAAGAAAACAGGTTCCCCACCAATCTCCCCACACTCTCTGGTCCAACACCCTTGTTAGAAACCAGCCATTTGCAACAGGAGAAAGATGAGCTTACTGCAGGTCGCACAGGCAGCCTGCTTTCTTCTTCATTTGTGCTCTTTGTGGTTATTTGTACCTGCAAACATCTAGACACCAAACAGGAATGTTTATTTACATCCCTGCCTCTGCTGTTTTCCCTTAAAGTGTAAAGGGCTTGCTAATACAGCAGGTAGAAGACTTGCCCTCAATTTCAAAGAACAGTAATTAACAGTACCATATCCTGGGGATGTAATGAAAAGTTCTAGGACAATTTAGGAGAAGCCAATAAATACTCATTAAGACCTTTGAAATAAACTTATTTTAAACAGTAAAACTGTGCCATCAGTTTTACAAGTGGTCACACTACACAGATTTGAATAGCATGAACAAATTAACCTCTGGGTCCTGTGTAATATACCCTTTGGACCCAAAATTCCCAGGAAAGAAGGGGCTGCTTGAGAAAAGCATTGACTGTTAACATTTGCTTTAAATAAATAAAAGTCAAAACCCAAAACCCATGAAGAAGCAATACAAAAGGAATTTATGATAGTCCCCAGCTGCTGACAGCTTTGCTTTATTCAGTGCTTACTTGTACTAGTGAGACTTCTATGTGAACAGAGTTTGAAGGGTGAGAGTAAAGGATTCAGGTTTTGTGCCTTTCATTTAATATCCAGGGTGTCATTATAAACAGTCAGTCTTCAAAGGGAGAAAAAAAAAGAATCAGCCTTCAACAATACCTCAAGTAAACCCACCAAAACAAGGTCAGTCATCTGGGGCATTTCCAAGTGTATGCAGAGGAACACTGCACTTTAGAGACACAGGGCTGCAGGGACTATTCACGCAGATAAACAAAAGGCTGGTAAGATAGCTAATGGCAGCCAAATTATATATATAGGCATTTAGTTTTTTCCTCCTGCTTTTTCTTTTCATTTAAAATTGCTTCCTTTTGTTCTGCAGGACAATGGGATGCTTGTGCCCTTTCTCACAGTCCCATTGGCATATTCTGGGCAGCCGATATTTATCTGGGATTGTGATTACACAGTGCTTCATTGTCTCTTGGGTGTTTCGAAAATGCGTTAAGATAAGTCAGCATATTGGGGGAAAGACTGTTCTGTGAGAGATAAACCATGCTGTTTCACAGGGGTACATGGATTTGACCATACTGTCCACAAATGAACAGTACAACTGAATTTATGACTTCAGAGAAAACATAAACACTGAGCTAAAGATGTCTGCAACTGGCATCAGTACAGAGGGGACATGACTTATACTGGAATTCCTACAGAACTGAGATTATCTCTATACTTTCTGTTGTCTTTATGATGATTGCCACCAGAATTCATCAATATGCTTTGGGATCGCAGATACTATCATAACAATAAAACAATTAAGATTAATAAAAATGTCTCTGAGCTCCCAGTCAGCAATGTGCAGAGAATTTCTGCTATGGAAATATTCAGGTGACGTTGACTCATTAGGGCAGCCTCCTCTACACTGAATAATGAAGACATGAGCTGCAGGAAATAATACGAACCCCTGAACCACCTGTGGATCACAGCCTGAACCCCTCAGTTTCTGGTGAAATTAGGAGCCAGCTCTGTTTGTTGAAGAATGATCTATGCTGTTCTTGAATTATTGCCCAGAGAAGAAATCCCACAAGACTGAAAATCCACCAGGGTCTGAAGGTGATCCTTTCCAAGAATCCAGGTTTTCTGAAAAGGTTCTGCTGAACTTTTCATGCAGAAGGCCACAGGTGAAAGCCCACAATATTCAGAATGAAGGCACCCAAATTCAAATACGGGCTTAGCAAAACTAAATGCCAGTGTCAGCATGTCTCTAACATATGAGGGATCTTCTTTTTTTTGCTTACAATGCAGCCTCTTAAGTTCAAAGTACAAGAGGCATTGCTTCCTGCAAGTGGTTTGTGATAAGGGCATAAATCTATTTAGCTTAAATGACACTGCATTTCTAAACCGCTTAGTGGCAGAAGCCATTTTGTAGGAAAAGAAGAATTTTAGGGAATTGTTACAGGGTTTCCTGGAAATACGCTCCGAATTCATACTCAGGGTCACAGTCAGGGTGCTCTTGCTATCTCAGACCACCTGCCCATGAAAGTGGCTGTTGTCACAGCCTACTCCTCACCCTTCTCCTCCTACACAAAAGCCCAGCCCTCCTGCCTCCAAGGTGATTGTACAGCACACCTGATTTCTTCTGTTCTGTGACAACTAAACAGATGTGTGTGTCTAGACAGAGCCCAGGGCCCTTCCTCACAAATTATGAAGGTGTTTTACATCGGTAGAGGTGTGCTGAGACAGAGAGGCGAGGGAATGCCCCACCAAGGGCTTCTGATGTCTTTCACATCAGAAAGGTCTCCTGCTGCTGAGGCTGGTGCTGTTCCTCTGAGTGCTTGTAGGCATCGTTGGTGTGGGTGTGAGGGGGGTCCTGGGGTCACCTCCATGGATACACTTGGATACACGGGGCATTTGGCACTGCCCAGCTGCCTTCTCAAAGGACCTGTAACTGACCTGTAGCTGCCATGCCAAAAGCATGTCTGAAGAGTTGACAGGTGTGTAAACACAAGTTAATTTGCTATCAGCTTGAGCTGTAAGTACTACAGACTGCTTCCAGGGATGCTGCAGTCTACCGTCCCTGCAGGTGCTGCTGCTAACTTCGTCTGGGAAAGGTGATACCTGCCACAGCCAGAGGAAGGAGAAAAAGAGCTGCCAGCTCTTCCCCCCTATTGTAAAGTGGAAAAAGGAGGCTGAAACTCAAGATACAGGAAAGTATTTTAAACCCAGGCCTACAGCTCTCTGCTAGGAATGACACAGTGAATGAACGGGATCCGAAACATCATTGTTTGCACACCACGGGGAAAACGTCAATCCAGTGCTTTAGGATCCTCCCTCCTTCTTCAGCCAGTTTCTATCAAAGGCTTGGCAACTGCAGGAACCAGTAGCCTAGAAAATGGCAGATCATTAAACCTCTGCTTGGCTTCAGAACCTCACTGCCACAAGGGAACAGAGGGATTTTGTTTAAAATGCCTTTAAAATACACATTGCCATTGAAAGGGGCTGCTCATCTTGGCTCAGTTTTGTGCAGATAATTACATGCTCCCTCCCCTGCTTTACTGATGAGGCTGGTACCCACCACAGAGCTGGTCAATGAGGTTAAGTGCCAAGTCAGGACAGCCACCTCCCAGCTCTGGTGTGATCCTCCTGGCTGGGGACTTCCTCATGTGTGAATATTCTACTTTTATACTCAGAGGCAGCTCCGAGTGCCAGATACATACAGCCCTGGTTCTTCTGTGAGGAGGCGACATGATTTAGTCCTGCTGTCGTGAGCTGTGTGCAGCTTACAGGGCAAAGGAAGGCTAAAATTTCCAGTTATCTTACAAGGCTTCTCCCTGCATCAAGACTGATGGCTGTCTTGTGCAGGAGGAGGAGGTGACAGCAGCTTGTCACAAGACTCATGTATACCACAGCAGCAGTGGCAGAAGCAAGGATTTTCTTTCAAATGTATTTCACAGAAAGAGTTGCTTCTCCTGCCAGCTTGCAGAGTATGGAAGAAGGATGATGTGTGGCCCTCAGGAAAGCCAGCTGAGTAACCCTGCATCTGCCATCTTCAATGGACTTAAATGAAAGGCCTTCTTTTTCCTGGAGTAAATAATAACAAACTGTGCAAAAACCACCTGATGCTGCTGAAAACCTGTTTTCTGGAGTGTAGTATGAATGTCTGTATTTACTTTTCCTCAAACTCAAAGAACTTTGAGGAATTTTTGTCACATGCTGCTAATTAATTGCCATCTGTCTGTTAGGAACTTGTCTTGTATTGGAAAAGGATATTTGTATTGTCCTGTGCTTTGGCTAAGAGATAGACCACCATTTACTGGTGCTCACAGCTAATTAAATTAGCAGATCCACCAATGGTCAGGCTTGAAAATTGTGCCTGACGCATCCTGCCAGATCTATTGCATGTCAACTGTTTGCCTGTGTGCATGCTGATGACCTCTTCATCAGTGGGTCCAAGGTGTACAGAACACATTGAGCTGACTCAGCTTATTCACCAGCCTCTCTCCCCATGTTGTGCAATGCACANGTATTGTCCTGTGCTTTGGCTAAGAGATAGACCGCCATTTACTGGTGCTCATAGCTAATTAAATTAGCAGATCCACCAATGGTCAGGCTTGAAAATTGTGCCTGACACATCCTGCCAGATCTATTGCATGTCAACTGTTTGCCTGTGTGCATGCTGATGACCTCTTCATCACCTGTACAGTGGGTCCAAGGTGTACAGAACACATTGAGCTGACTCAGCTTATTCACCAGCCTCTCTCCCCATGTTGTGCAATGCACATTTTTCAGGAAATGAGCGTTGCACAACCCTGGCAGTGAGGCTCAGAACATGGTAACTCCTCATACCCCAAGCAGAAGGGCAATAAACACTCAAAAGCAGTCCCTACCACTAACACTGGTAGAGTTGGCAGGACTGAGCTGGAACTTCAGCTCAAACAGTGGCTCTTCAGTCTTTTGATGGCAAGAATGAAGAACCATCTCTGAGACTCATCCAGGACCTATGACCCTCTGCTGTGACTCAGCCAATGGAAACATTCGTAATGTCTGCTGCTTGGTATTGCCATGTACATAACTGTAAGATAACAGTTGTGTTTTGGGGCATTGAAGGGGAAAGTCTGGATATAGAGGCACTCACCATGAAGTGGATGGTCCACTGGTAAACCACATAGCTGATCTTCCTCTTCCTCATGTTTTCTTTTGCCTTCCAGATGTTCACGTGTCATGTCCTCACCCAGGGGGGACACTGGGCTGGCAATAGGTCTTCTGCAGTGAGTTGCCTGCACTCTCCTTGATCTGGCCACGGGTCTAGCACACGCAGTGGGAAGAAGCATTTTGGCTGAAGGTAAGTCACAGTCAGACCGACTCCTGCTGCTGGAATCTGTGAAGGACACAGCACAAGACAGCTCTGAATAAAGCAACCACTGTTCAGTGCACCTTCCAGCTGATGTGAAAAAAGTGGTCTGGATACTCTACCATTCAAACCTGATCATATTTAAAATGGCCCTAATCCTTCTGTGCTGTACTTCAATGCCACAATTACTCCATGTTGCAGACACAGGATCTCGGTGAATTTGAGCCAAATCTAGCCTGTTCTCTACTTCCTTCCACCTTGAAACTCTCAATGGTCCTTACGAGAGATTTTTAAAAAAGGACTGTAGAAATAAGGAGGCATAACCAAAAGATCAAGAAATCTCAGCTTCCCTGTCAGTATCCAAATTAGTGGCTGCCTTTTCTGAAGAACTCAGAAGCAGAGTAGATATTGAGCTGCCCTGAAAATCTGTCAGCAAGATAACCATGGAATTTGCTGGATGCCAAATGCTCTTAAAAGTCTGGTCCTTTCTTAAATGTCCCTGTAGGTACATCTACCCTGTAGGAAAATGGGCCAATGAATAGGCTAAAGGTCAGCATCTTCCCCATTTCAGGTCCATCTGTCCTTTCTTCTCCATCTGGGCTGCCTGCTGCTCTGATATAGGCATTGGACAATTCTAAAGGCAGCCTTTGCCCAGGCTGTCAACATTTCCTGTCTGCCTTTGTGACAGGTGATGCAGGCGATATCTAGGAAGGTACTGACAGCCAACTCATCTTGGTGAAATCACCCGCATGCTCTTGTTGATAGGACAAACAGGAGAAGCGTCTGATGGCCTGTTTTCAGAAAGTGCAGCTTAGATTTGAGCACAGACTTTATAAACAATCTCTAAGGTAACCTCAGCAGCAACCAGTGATGACACGTGCTAGGACACCCGACCCCAACTGCTGAGGAAATTGGCCCCAGAAGCCACAATCTTTCTTCAGCCATGGTGTTGCCTTATTACTAACACCATTACCTCAATGTGTAGCAAGGGCACCACAAACATCTTCCAGATGAGTACTCTGCCCTCATGAACGCAGTATGAGTTCTTACTCCTCCTTATAAATGTAAGCAGACTTTGCAAAGCCATGCACTGAAATACAACATGCTGGGAAGCCTCGAGGTTTAAGGCAGTGGGCTGTCTTTGGCTGTTAGCATGCCAAGAGAGTTACACCAAATACTCCACTCTCCACCTCCCTTTTCTATATTAAAGCCTTGCCATAAACCCTGATGCAGAATGCTTGATGTGCTGCTTTTGGTAGCTGCAACCAAGGCTCATTTGACTCTTCAGAGACAAGACATCTCTGTCTGTGCTGCTTTAATGGTAAACCTAGAATTTGCTCTAGTTCTCCTCCCCACCCGGATATCTTTGCTTCGAAAGCCAGAGGAAGAGGCAACACATAAACATACTGCACCCATTGGGGAATTTAAGTTTCGTGGTTTGCATGACCCAGGAGCAAATATGACAGTACAGGTTTGTCTGCTCTTACTGCCAAAGAACATTAAAATCCTAATGTAATAATGGACTGCACTCCTGAGCAGTCTCTCACATCTAGGCTCTGGGGTTTACTGCACCTGTGGCTGGTCCCCGCTCCCCTCTCACATCTAAATGGCAGCAGGTGTGAACCACTACAGGCTGTACTGGAAAAAACCCAACTTTTTAATACACATTTTACGTTTATTTATATATATTATATATGTGTGTTGTCATGTCTGGCATTGGCAAAACATCTGACTTTTTAGACCTGTTAGAGATTCATTTTTTCGAACGAACAAGTTCTATTTGAAAGCAGCTTTGGAGCAATGGTAATTGTAACATCTGGAGACAAAACACCCAATTCTGATTCTGCCCTAAGAGCCCACACAATAGGTATTTTAAAGAGGATTGACACTGACATCAAGAAAACAAAGTTATAGGAGCTCCAAAAATTAGCCAAAGCCTCATTTCAATAAAGGATAATTGTTCAAATGTTACCTATTTAAATTATCACCATCCCTTGAGTAACCTTCTAAATGCAATTACATGTGTCCAGTCATGTGGACCTTAAAAACCCGGCCCACCTCTGCGTTTGAGGCACACTGTGCAAAACAGGACTCATTTTATTTCTTTAGTATCAACTAACTCTGAGTTTTCTGGTGAGAAAACAGGTGAGGTCTTGAATAATATCTGTGGGATAAAGGAGAAGGATAGACCTGGGAATGGTCACTAGCATGAGCCAGGGGTTAAATAACAGATGATCAGAGGATATTAGTACTGGCATAGGTTCTTAGCCCAGGATTTCTATCTCAGCTCTCATCCTTAAATTAAGGACTAGTTGCACTCCTTTGCTAGATGTGATGCTGTGAAAATTAATATATTACAGAAGTGGTGATGCTTATATCCTACAGTAATTAAAAATGTAAGGGTACCTAAGCAAGGTGCTCTTATGGGGAGTGATTAAAGCTTTCTAAGAATGACATCAGCATTTTCTATATTATAGAAGACTTTTCTGATGTCTTTATCCTTTACATACAACTTTCCTCCCCAAAATTTTTCCCTGAGATGCTCAAATACCTCAGTCATGAGCACAATTTGTGTATGAGCACAGATAGACTAATTACAGACTGAAGTACAAAGAAGAGGGAGGAAATGGAAGACAGTCCTTGGCAGATGGGAAAAGGCCAGTGTCTCAGTGAACTGGTGAAAAGGAGTGGGAGGATCAGTTGTTTGAGATCAAAGAAATATAAACCTTAAAGTAAGGCTGAATTAATCAAGAAATTTTTCTGAAGGATAAGATTGAAGGTAGATGATACTGAGTTTACAGCACATAGCTGAGAGTTAGGAGCCCCAATCCTGTTTGCATTGCAACCTTCTCTGCTGTTTGTTGTTCTGACCAAGTAAAGAGACTGTCAGAAGTGGTTGCTCTTTAGGCCAGCACGAATTTTTTTGACTCACATTCATCTGACTCCAGCAGGGAGCTCTGAAAAATACCCATGAACTGGCATGGGGCAAAATTTCCTCCAGGGAATGTAGTTTTCTTTTCTTTTTTTTTTTTTTTTCCCCAGGGAAGGCAACAACATTTCAGCCTAAGAGAACGTGAGATATTTGTTACTGTCATGCACAGAAATTACTTTGACTTGTGGCTCAAAATGGTCTTTTTGTCTTGACTTTCAGTTGCATAGGAAAGGATGGACAATTTCAGGGAAGATAGCAGGGTTCCACTTTGAAAGCAGGAGGTTATTTCAGATGACCTAAGTTCCATTTAAGCCTTGCTGTGTAATCACTGGAGAGACACAGACCTGTGGAGGCACAAGGTTTATGATTTTAGGGTCTTACTAAGGCTGTGGACAGGGAAGAGTCTATCACTGAGAGATGAAAGCATCTTTGTATTGTGTTGTTTTTCTCTTTCTTCTACATATTTTTCTTTCTTTCCTTTTTTTTTTTTTTTTGCCTTCCAGGTGTATTGTTTTTCCTTGTAATAGGTGGGGTGAATTGGTCTTATTGGCCAGATGGTATCTGTTCAGTTAGATTCCTTCAGTTTGTTTCCTCTTTAGTGATAAAGCTGGGTGGAGCGTTGCTAAAGGTGAACAATCACCATATTGACATTCGTGGGTGAAGTGGTGGTTGTATTCCTATTAATGTTCATCCTTAACATGATGAACATAACACAGGCAGAATGACAAAATCACCATATCTGTTACTGCTTTCACTACTAATTTCCCAGGTATAACACTCTCATTGCAAGCTCTCCCTGACTTGATAAAGGATCTCCTGTTGGTGAAACCTCACTGGCAGAAACCAGGGGAGTAATGAACAATCATTTCAGATGTAATTTCAAGTACACTGAAATCAGGCTCCCAAGAATTTAAGAATTTTTTTTCTGAAATAGGCCTGATATTCATCTGTGTTTTAAATGAAAGAGCTGGCACAAGGGAGGAGATCAGCACTCACTGCGTGTTTAATTTTGTCCCTTGCAAAGGCCGTGGTTACCCTTTCTAGGCATTGTGACAAAAGGATGAGAGGAAAAGCACGGACTGCATACTAAACTGTATCCTTGTTCATTATTTGTTTTTTAATTAGGTAAGAGTCTTTCAAAGATTGCAGCAGGCTTCAACAACTGCAGCTCCAGGTCCTCTAGCAGGTGTGTTTGTGCAGTGAACTCCCCCATGGCTAACACTGCAACTGGGAAGCCAAATGCTTCAGAGAAGACTGCACATTCCTTATCCCAAGTCCCACTGGAATTACACTCACAAAAACATGTGAACTTAGGAGTCAGGCCCAGAGATCTTCCCATACACGATCAAGTCCTGCCCCACCTTTCTGTGGGAGGCTTACACAGTACATCTCAACATCCTTTTTGTCAGAGACTCAGAATAATTTGTTAGAAGCAACTTCAAGAAATCATCTGGTCCAGCACCCATCGGTTTTCCGGGGAATCTTGATTTGCACCTCTCATTTAGAATTGTAGGTTGGAAAAGACCTTTAAAACCAACGAGTCCAAACTTTAGACCACCAAGTCCAACCATTTCTGACATTCTGCATCTTCTGCTCCCCTGGTCCTACCCATCTCCTCAGCTCAGAATGGCTAGATTTAAACTCCAGGACAAGTGTGATCTTGGTACTGAGACTGTCTACATCAGATGATAATTTTAGGCCTCAGTATTTAACTTATGGTAGCCATGAGTATGTATGTGGTGTCATATGGATCTGTCTCCCATATGAATCACGGCTTTGCTCACATACATACCCTACAGGATTGTGGGGAACGTTCTTAAAATCCATAGTAAGATACAACTAAGGCCTGACCTGTAGTACTTCCTTCTTTGCTGCTGCTAAACTCTTACAAGAAAGCAACTGGATTTGTATCCCATTCTGGAATTTCCAGCCAGTTCCCTAGCTCATTTCAGTTCCCTGACCTTGGCTAGCACTGAGCCATAATAGATGTGGCTGACTATTTACACAACTTTTTTAATGCCAGTGTTATATGACATGAAGCTGAACGACTTAGATGAAATACAGCAATTATCCCAAGAGGTACAGCACAGGGTACTGCACTTCTGAAATAAATATAACTTATCCGAATAAATCACAGTTCTGCTTCGAAAGCAAAGGGTAATAAACTTAGGTATCACATTCTTAGGTAAGAAACAAGTAGTGAAAAAGTTTTGTTTTCATTCTTTTTCTCAAACATCTTTGATCAATTGCAAAAACAAAGTACAACCTTCTGGAAGATTTCTACAGCTTTCCTGTTTTCCCACTTCCAGTAGCAGTTAAGCGAATCTTCACGTGTATATACTCTTTTCATTAGTTAATATTTTACATTGCCTTAAGTTTATGAATCCAGCCTTGCTTTCTAACAGGGGAGAGAAGAGTCACTGTATTCTCTTGCTACAGCTGCAGTTTCTCTCTGGCTAGGTGGTGAAGCAAAGCAAAGCCAAAGGCGAGGTCTGGTGGTTCTGCCTGCATTGCTTTCAAGATGAAAAACTGGCTGTATGCTCAGGTGGAGCAACTTGGGGTGAGGCTGCACTGGCAGTGCAGTAGTGCAGTCCCAGGAACCCACCACGTCCTGCATGCAGATTTGTCAGACCCCTGTGCTTGCAGTGGCCAAGACAGACTTAGCCAAGGCACGCAGTGAAACTGGGCTTCAACATACTGATTGTGAAAAAGACTTCATCTAAAAAGGTCCCATCCCTGTTCCCAGAGAAGTGTCTCATGTTGTTAAAATGCAGTTCTACGGCCCATGTTATGAACAAGCACCGACTGAATTTTCAGTGGTGTTATTTGTCTCATTTTGGATCCAGTGGCACTAAGTGACTGCCATGGGCCTTCAGGAAAGGAATTTCAGCAAAAAAAACCAACACTGCCAGAGCTCATGGCAGCATTTCTCCCCCTTCACAACCTGGCACCTGTGCTCCTTCAGCACATGGGCCCCACTGCATTTGCACCAGCATCAGCCATGTCCTTGTCCACCCCTACAAACCACCAAGCTCTTGCTTCTTTCAGGACTGGTTGTCCAGTTCTAGTTTGCAAAAGCAGTTTAAGGAAACCTCCAAACGCTGCAGTCCTCCAACAGTACCTGGGGAGAAAAAGGCAAGCAATGCTTGCCAAAGCCGTCAGCAACCTCGTTTTATCTTCGAAACAGCTTTTTCTTTGAGCAGGAAGCTGTACCTCCAGATGACCTCGAGAGGTCCCCCCAAACCTCAGTTATCCTATGGTTCTGGGAAAAATCAGCAGAATGCTCTCTCCCCCATACACAGGTTTCCACAGAGAGCTGCAGGTACTGGCACAAAGGCAGCATTGGTATATTCAGCCCCAATGCTGTGAGATGAGTGGTCAGGAGACAAGTCATCCTGTGTCAGAGATGAACAAAAAAAAGTCCAAATCTTGTGCAAAGCATGACTGAGAGGCAGTGTTAGGGGGCTTGAGTCCAACCCCAGTGACTAATGTTACACTAGTGAGCAGTTTCCCCACCACTTAGGTCTTGTTTGCTTTCCAGTCCAGGTCAGTATCCAGTTTGGACATAAAAAGAGATGAAACTATACAAATAGGCAATGGTTATCTTGGACTGCCAGGTTTTTGGAAAAAGACTCTCTCCCCTACTGATGGGTGGTTCATCCAGTGTCTTGGGAAATGGACTCCCGATCCATGAAAGGATCTGTCTATATTACAAAAAATAAAGAGTAGCATTAAGTTTTGTTGAAAGCAGATGAGTGAGAGATGAGTGAAAATTTTGTGTCAAAATTACAAGTCATTTTTTGTTTAGGTGGATCTGCTTGTATACATAAAACATCTCTTTTTCATGGAAGATGAAGATTGAAAAAGAAAAAGAAGTACTAAATCCAGAAAATGCTGGACGTTGTTCTTTGTTTAACAAAAGAAGGAGACAATTTCTGTGAGGGTAAAAGTCCACTCAAGGCCAGAGTAACTAAACTGTGAAAACTGAAGTCAAAAAGTCTAATGCACTTGCTGGTTTGCTAAGATCAAAGTCATGCAAGTTTTCTACTAGCTGTTTTTATTTCGTTCATGAAAGAACCTAGTGTCCATGATGATAAGAAGAAATGATTAAACATATATGCTTCCTCTTTTCTTATACCAGCAATTGAGTTCTAACACTCCTATAGCTACCATTACCCTGACAGACCATTTCTCCTGCTTGAGGGTGAGTGGTCAAACTTATCAGAAAAGGGTGCTGATATGAGATTTGGCTGTAATTCCAGACAACAGTCAACTCTTGATAGAAACTCCAAAGATTTTGTTAGAGTTGCAGCAGTCTTAGGTTCGCTTCCTGCATCTCAATACCTGTCGTTCTTATGACAGGCATTTATTTCTCATTTTCCCCTCCACCAAATAACAAGACTATTGTTTTTTAAAGGGAAAGATGCTGTATTTTTTTACATTAAGCACTCCTCACTGAAGAGAGCTACCTGAAATAACTTTTCAGGTTGCATAGTTACCTCTCCAATGACATTGAGGCTTTACAATGTACAAAACCCCAGAGTCCAGTCTACTGCGAGGTTGAAAGCAAATTATTTTTTAAATATTATTGCTGTATACATAATGAATGATTTGTACCTGAGAAGGGAAATCCCACATTCCAACAGAAGTTAAAGAATAAAAATTCTACATAATTAAACCTGACAGCTTTAGGGATCAAAAAGAAAGGAGCATTTTCATTAAGTGTTATAACTGGTACTTACCAAAGGCCACTGGTGACCCTGCTTTTAGGGACGGAGGTCTCTCAGCGTAGCTACTTTTGTTCCTGGCTTCACTGTTCAGGGCAGTGCTGGCAGAGGGTTTCTTTAAGATTTCCTCAATGGAAAAGGACAGGCTGGGCTTCCTCTGTCCAGCACATACCCGGGGGTCCATCATATTCCTGCCAAAGTGGCCGTGGGTCTCAGAGTCCTGCTGTGCTGCCGTGGGTCTCGGTGTACCCCGGGGCACATGCAGCTGGGATGGTGCGTGTCTCTCCCCACCCATGCCCGGGTGACCCGCGGGAGCGCTGGGAGGAGAAACAAAGGCGACCCGCAACTCGGCACACACGCCTGCTCTTGGCTGCTGATCAGCTTGGGACCAAGACCTGCACTCCCTGGGTCTGGGGAAAGCAGTGTTAGAAGTGGGGGTTGAAAGTCTTACCAACCCCACCCACTGCTGAGCATTCCCCCCGCCTCTTGGGTTTACGGAGCTCTGAACAATTGTATGGCCGTTCCAGGAGCAGGTGTGCTCCTTGTAGACCCAGGAGAAAAATGGTCTGGAAAGGGTTGCCTCTCGTTGGTAAATCCTGTTTGTGGGGCGGTTATCTTCCTTTTGTGCTTTCAGGCTGAAGCCTGCGAAAAGCCTGCTGGATTTGTACCATTATGGAGTTAATGAAATAATTGACAGGACAAATACTTGCCCCTCGGGCCATTTACTAGCAAGAAAGACAACCTGTAAACTTCTCTTGCATCCAAGGAGGTGTCACATATGAAAAACCTCCTCACCAGCAGTTCCCAGTATCTGGGATTCTTCAGCCATCCCTCCCAGCCATCAGCTTTGGTACAGATTCTCTTTTCTTCTATTGTGAAAACCCTTTGAACTTTCCAAGCAGGTGCTTTTCAACATCATCCCATCTTATCAGTCACAGGAGAAAAAGAGATGGCCCTTGCAGCACATGTAGGAATAGGAATTAGTGCCCTCTACCCCCCACCTATACTTCTAAAGAGAAACCATTATTTTCTTTCCATCCTGAGCTATGAGGCAAGCTAGCTTGATAATCGTCCCATCAGTTGCTTACGCCTCCCAATTAGGCATCCAGCACAGCAGGAGATTTTCTGGTTAATAAGGGTGAATACCTGTGATTCCTCTCCTGAGCCACTTCTATCTTCTTGTTAATTTTTATTTTGGGAAGAATGTGGTTAGATACACTCCTGTTCCGTCCCTCTCCCTCCCCTCAGGGGCATTTCTTGCCTTCTTTTGGGATTGCCCCTCACCTTTTAAATTGCTATGGTTTTTTCTCCCTCTCCTGCTGGTTCTTCTCCGTGCTTTCCTTATCAGGCTCTTATAATTGTATTGGCAGTCCCTGCCTTATTTGTCCAGTGAACTGACAATTCTTGAGCTGATATCCCATCATATGACCTTTTCATGGAGTGGAGACCAAAATTACTGTGTAACCAGGGGGCAATAAACCACACCTGATAAGATGAAAGGCTTTCGGCTTTTTCCAGATTCTAGATACTGGAAAAACAGTGGGGGTGATGGGGAAAAGAACAATGGCAAAGGCTCAAAATGATGCAGCCAGTCGTGATGCAGAATATTTAATTGTCTGATTTTATTAATCAAACTTCTCCCCAGTTGACAGGATAGACCAGTGAGCGCCTTTCACACTGATGACACACGTGGGGTAGAGTGGGAAGTGTTCTCCTTTGTTCCCCTTGCATCCCTGTGCCGTTTCTGTAAAGGAGGATCTTGTGCCTTCCTGGTTGTGTGATGAGGTGGCAACTGCTGTGCAAAAGGTCTTGTGGCCCTCCCCATTAAGCAGGGAACATCTTCCTGTTCCAATCCCTGCTCTGAGGGAATGCCTCTCTAGCCAAGCTTTGTCCTCTCTAGCTTTGCTGCCAGTCTGTAGTCCCAGCTGGTCCCACAAATGGGGATATGTCCCCCTTCTTTGCTTGGGCAGAATGAGAGAGTGGGTAATTCACGGGCTGAGAACAGGTGAACATGCTGTCTGTGTGCAGAGAGAAGGGAAAGAAAGGCGCTCTGAATCTATACCCTGGATTAAAACTGCCTATTTAATAACAGGGTTTCCCTTTTTTCCTTGTGATTCCTGATTCAAAACCCATGAAAAAGCACAAGGAGAAACCTAGTACATTATTTTACAGACACCCTACTTTCCCTACTCCGTTTGCCTGAGGCACTAAAAAGGGAGCCACTCTTCTCGCTTTCTGGCTTCCTACAGAGCAATGGCTTCAAATCTTACTGCCCAGAGGCCTCAAGTTGGGAATCCTTGACCCAGCCTTGACCCTTGACCACTGTATTAATTTAGTATATATTACAGAGTCTGAACTCTCTGATGTTTACTGTGCTACCTTTTACCTGAAAGTTTCAGGCACAGGAAAAACAGATCTAGGGACGTTTGTTTTTAAAGCCTCCCCTGCTGTCCATTTTTCCAAAGGATCTAGATAGGTGCAGGAGTGATGCCTATGGATTTGTCTGCTTCAGTTGTTAAATGAAGCAAGGCCACATTTTCCTTTGCAATGGAAAACTCTGGCTTCGATTTGTTATTAAAACCTAGGTATTCAAGGGGTTAATTTCTTGCTGCAGGGGCAGGAGGAGGAGGAAGAAGAGGAGGATTTCGCAGGAAAGTCGGATAGATCCCAGAACTCCTCGTGAGAGGACTCATATCTTTGGGTAAAATAGCTGAGTAAATTAGCCTAGAGATTCTCAGGGCAAAAAATACTCCTCCTATCCCTCTTCCTTGCCCCAGCTCCATTTTTGCTGAGTTAAACACACACTGTTTCAAAAGGAAGAAACGTAGCCTTCTGGCAGAAATACATGCGCATTCAGGTTAAAAAATTTCTGAAGTAAAGAGAGTTGAGACAGGCAGACTCCAAGTTTCCAACTCAGTGAAATACTCTTATTCTGTGGTCACATTGGCGACGTGTACCGAGTGAATTCAGCACTACCCCATAACTCAGAGTGTCTGCACTGCCTGTCCCCACTGCCACCAGCTCGCTCTGGGCAGGCACATGCTGAGATGATTCTGTGGTCCCATGTCACAAAATCAAATTGTGCATGTTTGTATAACTAGTCTGTCTCAGTCTGCAACTTTAAACCTCCCTGCTGCTTGCAGTGACAAATTGATTTTCGGTGTGTGCTTAAATTAGATGCTTACATGCAAATTTACAACTTGAAAGTGTCCTTGTGAAGGCTTTATTTTTGTTCTGTCTTCTTGTATTGTGCTTTTTTATTAAAACAGAAGGCAATGCCAACTGAGAAATATATTTTTGTTCTTCTATATAGGAAAACAAAACAAGCACTAAAGTAGGAAATAGGATAAACAAGTGACAACTCTTGAAAGGGGATTAGAAAGCAGCAGTGTAATGATGCATAAATCCCATGTTTTGTGTACAAAAGTTTCTTCAGAAAAAAATGTAGGTTTGATATCAAAATGTTTAAGTAGTACCAAAAGACTTGAACGTTTTACTGGTTTTAATACAGAAATGGAAAAATAGTGGTAAATACAATTTCATTAACTAAAAAAAAAAGGATTAAATACTGTCTTTGGAATGACTGCTCATTCAGAATTTCTTTGCTTTGTATTATGTTAAAATAAAGATGAGTGGCAAAAAATAGACCCTTGAAATGCAAATGAACATTTTGCAAATTAAAATAGTTCAGTTGACCCCCTTTCTCAAATGATTGAGTTGTTGAAATGTAACAAATTATTTATGTTAAAAACAAGACATTATTACTTTTAAATTACCGGAGAATGAAGAAGTTATTTTTCTGCCAAGTTCTAATATGATGGCTTTTGCAGGGTAGTTTGGGGATATTTTTATATTTCTGCTTGACCTGGAAATGCAGATAACTCTGATTTGTTACAATTATTGTGCTACCCATCTAATTTAGTCTATAAATTCCTTGAGGCAGGAAACACGTCTTCCTCTGGGATTGCTGTGCTCTGAAGGCAACCCTTTACAGCAGAAGGCAGCTGTCTAGAACAAAATCATGCCATGTTGATTTTCTCAGCTCATCCTCTCTGTGCCAGGCAAATCTAGAGGCCCACACAGCCTCTTAGGTTTTTAAAAAAAAAAAAAAAATCGGAAAGGGCAAAATTCTGGATGCATAGACTTAAAATCAACTGGGATCAATACTTTGGAATTTTTTGTCCTATACTGGCTATCTCAAGGAGGAAAAAGAATTGTGTTTAGGCTGTCAGTCATGAAACAGGACCGTTCCTGTCCCACTGGTCTCTTCCACTGGATAAAGGCAGTAATGAGATGATATCCCACCCGATGCCTCTGAAACATCTCCTTTAAACTGCATTCTCAAATGTGACTCAGAGCCAGAGCTGTCCAGTGTTTGTGCACAGCGTGGATGCTGCAGCTCACAGCAGCTCATCTCCGAGGGCTTGTGCTCAGTCAGCTGTTCAGAGCAAGTCAGCGAGCTCAGGCAGCCAGAGACGTACCAGTGCACCCTCAGCTGCAAATTGCCCACATCACCTCTGGAACCTCATGTCCTTGCAGGTTGTCTTCCATCCTTTATGCCTTACTGGGCTCTACCAATCTCCCCGGTGACATCTGAGCAGCTCTGATCTCCTCAAAGTTCAACAGCTGGCAGTGATCTCGTATAAAGCTCACGCAGCCTGCTTTTGGAGTCCCTTTCACCTCAGATTTATTAGCCCCATTGTCTCTGAATATTTCTCAAAATGCTCATAAATTAGAAATATTAATAAAAGGGACACTGTAGGTTTAAACAGATAACATTTATTATGGTTTCTTTATGGCACAGTTATTATCAATTGACATTTAAAATGGCATCATAATCCATCAAGGTGAAATGGACTCAGAAAAATATTTCTCCCAAGCCAAAACCCAGAACAGCAGCAGCAGGATTGCAGGAGAGGAAGGACACAAACAGTTTGAGCCCAGGTCACTGATTACATAATTTAGAGGTTTTTTAACAACTTCACCCTTTGTTTAATCCATTCATAATGCTTCTTCGCCACTGCCAGCCCCCCTGAGCCCTTTGTAGAGGTTTTTCTATCAAAAATCTTTAGTTAATCCTTGATATGGAGCATTTTGCCTCGAATGGAGCAGGAGCTGTTATATATGAGAAGGGCTGGAGAGATCAAAGGTTGTCCTTTTCATAACAATTTAGGCCATGGAGCAGCAATTGGCATGGAGAACTGTCCAGCATGGCTATAAACTAGCTTTGATTCTTTTGCTGTTTGGCAGACAGAAAGCTAAAAATAAAGAGGAAATATGCTTAATCAGGTCCATTCTCACAAACATGGGGGAGAACAACAATTCTTGCCCCACCTACTGAAGAAGGCTACAGAATCCATATGCACAGAAATTAAACCTATTCTCCAGGAAAAAAAAAACCAGTGGTGGGAAAGCCCCAGAAATGAATAACAGAGTAAACAGAAAGTCCATGACTTGTAGTTCATTATTTCAAATTGTTTGTATCTTGGTAGTGAATATATGTCTGTAGTGATGCATGGAAATGGACTTCCTGTGACCTAGAATTGTTCTTCATCATCCAGGTGTGGAGAAGGCACTGAATGCTCCTAGGAATCACTGGTGCTATGCCGAGCTGCTGTTGTCCTGCAGTGGTACCTGCAATTAAAGGATTAGGATTTCACTGCATAATCCATTAAGGAGATGCCCAGCAGAAGGTACTCTTCGAAACAGTGCCATGGCAAACTGTCTCATTTGCCAATGAGAAGGAGACTGGCACTGCCAAATGGGCAATTAAAGGTATCCTTAGGCAAATGCCTGAGAGAAACGTACCTGACATCCCTCAGGATGCACTTCTCTCCCTATATATTCAAGAGAAAAAGCCCCAAGAAGTAGTTTAGATTAATTATCTAAAAATTAGATGCCTGGAGTACAGTACATACATCCCCCACTCCCAAACTGACCATGCAACACACAGATTGGGAGTGTGAGACTGACTGACTTTTTGTTCTGTGTTCTTAACCATATGTGCTTTTTTCAGAGTGTTTGTATGAAAAAAAAGCACAGACAGACCGAGTAAGCACTTAGGCAGAAGTCAGCGAGGTTTAGCTGACCATCAGCGTGTTGGCTGTGAGGGAAGTGTTCATGTTACACTAATGGGGTGGAGCTGGCATCTGTTGTCTCATTCTTGAGAAGCCTGGTGTAGAAGTAATTCACAGCCTGGGTACAGTTTCATAGGAAGCAGCCTTCTCCTGCTGGGAATATTTTGAGATTTTAAGGAATGCTCCCACACCAAACCAGAACAAAAAGTCAAACTCTGATAGACTCAAAAAAGAAGGTGGTTTTGTTGTTTTGCTTTGTTGTTTTGGTTTTTTTTCAGTTCATTAGCCTCAGCTCAATAAAAACATTTCATTTTGATCATACTAAAATGTTTTGTCTTGCTGCTGAACTTTCAATTACTTTTCCACCATAATCAATTCATTTTTAAATAAAGCAGTAATCTTGAACATGGCAAAATGACCTTTTAAAGACTATTGGAACAACATGTTTCAAGAACATGAAGAATTTTTAAAATTTATTTTGTTTTAATGAACGGTGAATCCAAACAATCCAAACTACCCAGCCTGGTAGTGTAGAGCTCTGTGTGTGCAGAGCAAATGCACGTTTTTGCAGCTGACCCAGTTTCCTGGTCACATAGATACAAAAAGCATTTAGGGAAAGTTGTAGTATGTATGTTTTTCCTAAGGCTGCTGTCTGTCCTGATTAACAGGATGCATAGTTAACTATCACATTATGTTGTTAAACCCACTTTTTTCTGTAGGTATTTTTTCTCAAATTCAGCAGTCTGGTCTGTGAGGTATCCTAGAAAACAGTCACTGCATAGACAATTCATGTGGGGATAAAGAAATTCTATACTGCATGTGTAAGAGGGTTTTTATCTGTCTGGGATGGTCACCAATTTCAGTGTGTATGGGTTTGCCAACCTTACCTTTCTCTAAAATTGCTGTGATTTCCACAAGAAAAAAGCATTACCACGTCAAAAGTTCCCAACTGGCTCTGACACCCTGCATGGATTTTAACCACATGATAGGCTTTGCAAACAGTACTGTGAAACAGTGCTTTAGTTACCATTAACTAATTCAATGCTCAGGCTGACAGAGCCAGTATTAGGGGACCACTGCTTGAACTACTTCTGCCTCTCAAAGCCAAACAGGAGAGGGCAGCGTGTCCTGTGGGATAAGCACACCAGGGCTGCGACATCCTCATCTTCCACTTTAAATCGAGCCATCCCCATGATGAAAAGATGTCACAGAATGAGAAGTGGTAGTCTTATCCATCTGATTTGCATGCAAGGATTCTCCTGCAGTTACTTCATACAATAAAGCCCGTGATTTATAAGCCAAGAACAACCTTGGTTTTTTGCATATAAGCATTTCAGGATGGCTAAGAATTATAGGAATAGAACAGAATAGAACAGAATAGACTGTTTTGGTTGGAAGGGACCTACGGTGATCATCCAGACCAACTGCCTGACCAAAGCAGGGATGACCAACTTAAAGCATGTTATTTAGGGCATTATCTGAATGCCTCTTAAACACCAGAGCATCAACTAGACTTCTCTAGGAAGACTGTTCTGGTGTTTGACCAACCTCTCAGTGAACAAATGCTTCCTAATGTTGAGTCTTAACCTTCCCTGGCTCAGCTTTGAATTATTCCCACACAGCCTAGCACTGGATACCAAGGTGAAGAGATCAGCACCTTCCTGTCCTCTTCCCCTACTCACGAAACTGTAGAGAGCATCCAATATCTATAAGGAAAGCCAGTAAATTAAAATCAGTTAAAGGCTGGTTGCTAAAGCCTGTTTTCAGGTGACTTTTTCTAGAAAGCACAAGAGAAGCTGAGAGTTTTCCCATCTTCTTTAAATTTCTGCAGCACCCATACATGCAATTTTAAAGACATTTATAATGGGGAAAATTAAAATAATTGGTGATTTTGCCTGTCAAATACCCCAAATGGTACTAACCCCACAAAGTGTAGGGAGTGAACTGATCCTGCATCCTCTTGCCTGGCAAGACCTTAAGTATTTCAGGATGAGCTGGGATGGTTTGTATTCATTTCTCCATAGGTCCTGAATAGGAATGGCAGGAGGGCATGAAGATATGTCCTCAGAGCCATACAAAGGTAATCCCAAGAGAGAATAAACACTTTGCTGACAGAGGAATGAGAACAATAGACAAAAAAGTCTTGATAGCAGGAGAAGATTCTGGGCAAGAACATGACACATCTGCAGAGCAGACTGGAGATAATATCCTTGCAACCTCTCCTGTCAACACATCATCTTCGTCAGTGCTACAATTCAGGTCAAACTCCATCAAGAGAAAGTAAAAGAGATTGCACCGTAGCAATTCATTAGTTCTAATTACAAAACCTGAGGAAAATGTCACTTCCAAATTTAGACAAAACATCAAAATTCCAGCCTTGGCCAGGGACAGTTGTGTTAGGCTGGCCAGATGGCAAAATGGCAAAACAAGCAAACAGTCCACTGAGGCCCTGCAAAATCTTGGGAGAGCACAAGATATCCATGTACAGACTAGAGAAGGAAAAATATCACCTGCAGGCACACGAAGGAGATATTCTTCCACTTGCTGAGGAGGTACAAGTCCCTCTTGCCTGGCAGAGCCCTCACACCTCCCAGGCTCCTTCCCTCCACTTAGAGAACATTGCAGCTTTCCCTGTCCTATCCCTGGGGATCCTGAGAAAATGATGAAGTGCACAATATTCCTAGGTTCTCAGCATTTTGTTTTGTTTAATGGGCTCCAGTGGGAACTCCTATTAATCTGCTCTGGAGGGAAGAGCTTTTTTTATTGTTGTTGCTGCTGTTGTTGTTTGCCCCCTTTTGCCTGAGGCAGATCATGAATTACGTGCCTAATGTTCTTCCTCACTCCTGGACTTCCCTGTGATGTCCCATGGGGACCCATTAAGATCTTCCTTGCTGCATCCTTCCAGAGAAAGGCCAAGTGCTGAAGTGGCAGAAGCAGGGGTAGAAAGAGGCTCTTGTGACTCAAGGATCTTCAGAGGGGAGCAGCAAGTCACTGTTAGGGTTTGGATGGGCCCATGAGGGTCTGCTGGGAAATTGAGCTGCATACCAAAGTAAATTGACCAATTACAGGGCAAATGCAGGGCAATTGTTTGGGTGATTTTTCTTCTGAAATTGCTCTTTGAATCATGGTATTTCCACTCATGTAGTGGGTTAGAACTCAGACTTCAGAGAAATGGGCACTTTTGACCTGCGGCTGACTGCGGATCCTTCTTTGGTCCAGCCCACGAACTGCACACTCTTGAGCCAAAGTTTAGATCCAGCTGCTAAAGCTGTCTATGCCTTTGAGGCAGAAAAGCCCTAGTTTGGTTCCTCTGGGTGACATCTAACATAGCCACTTTCATGCACTTCAAATAAATTTCCTGCAAGAAGCCATCTCATGTTTTTATAACCACAGACATTTCAAACATATTTCTGTATTTTCTGATGTGCCACTGGCATAGGCTATGAAAATTGTTTTGGCTATATATAGTTGGACTTTTTTCTTTTTCCCCTTGCAGTTTGTCATAGGAAAGCAACATTTCTGTAGCTTTGTGCCAACCTGGCCTCTCTTCAAGTGCACTGTCTGCTTTTTATCCATAAAATCACATACTGGAAAGTCTGTCTTAAGAACATTATTAGCTGAGGCTGCGGAGTCAAGTACTGGAAAGCTAAGGCAATACTGGACTTGAGATTCCTTCTGCTCATACATGAAGAGGCAGATGCATTAGGACATACTAAAAGCTTTTATAGATGGCCAGACTCCTGCAGAAGGTGGGATGATCTGTCTCACACGCAGGACTGATGAATTAACTGCAAAGTGACTCATTTGCATGAACTCCTTTTTCTTCAGCTGTGGCCCCCAACCCCCTTCCCTGTGCTCATTTTGATCCATTGTCTGTATCCTCTGCAAGTCCCAGTAGGCATTAAAACCACCGTGGCTGTGACACACGCTATGGCACTTCTCCACAGATGGAGAAAGGGGAGGAAGAGGAGGAAGCAGGTGAGGATTGTCTGGTTCAGACAATCCCTCCCAAACTTCTGAGGGAGATGAAAGGGCATTTTTTCAGCCCAGAAAACAAAAGACAAGAGCTGCTTGATAGATCACGCCTCCCTGTGGTTTGTTCCTGACTCATTCAGCCTCCTTTGGTGATGAGGTGTTAGTCACTGGTGAGACACTGAAAAGCACTACAAGAGTAGTGTTATTTTATGATCCAGTAAGTATTTCTACAGCCTCTTCTGAGGAAAAAGTGAAAATTTACCCTCATCACACATCAACACAGCACAGAGGAGCTGAGCTCTGCATGGCCAAAACAAGGCACTGAGGAGCCCCCTGCACAGCCAAAGAGAAATCTGGTCACAGATTGGTGAGGGTTGGTTTGGGGCAGATGGTGCAGGGTCTGTCTCTCCCCCCACCCCTGCCTACAATAGTGGTAATGTAACAGGACAGTTCATTTCCTTTCTGGCTGAACACTGAAGTTATTTGCAATTTAGGTTGCCAAAAATAAAACCAATTGTCTGAAATATTCCATTTAGTTGCCTTATTATGGAAGCAAGCTTTGAAAAATGAAGGCATTTTCAGATTGTCAGTGCTCTTTTTATGGAATCCATGAAAACGGAATTTTTGAAAATGAAAAATCTTCTTTGTCTTCTTTATTTATTTAGGGGAAAAAAAAAGTTCGTGTGATTTCCTTTTAGCTTTAGCTACAGCCCTTCTCTCTGCTGGACGCTGACAGCAGATCCAAGCAGATGTTGCTCTATCCATGACACGCAGGTTGTAATTTCCAGCTTTCCTTCATGGCCAGGAGGCCTAAAAGCATTTCTTAATAAGGAAAACACAAACGTTGTTGACATCAAAGCAGAGCTGGAGCCCCAGGCACATGCCTGTTCATTAATTGGTCCTGGGAATCATGTAGATTTGTTCCTCTGGATCTGCAAAGGCAGGTACAGCCTTGTGCTCTACCCACTGGATCTTCCCTGCAGACTACACACTAATTGCCATCCCTGTGCTGGAGATTTGCCAGTCACTGCCAGATGTGTTAGGGTTTTTTTTTGGTAAATACTCTCTAAATTTTTTTTTACATGATAGTACACTGATGGTAGGGGTGAGATGAGGTTAAGAATCAGCTTATTATTAACTACCACTTTTTATTTTAAAGAATAAGTTTCTATTACTCCTTTGATGAACTATGAAGAAAAGGGAGTTTTCATTACACAAAGTCACATTATTTTTACATCTCCAAATCTGTTACATTTAGTTCAGTGCTCAGTTAACAACACATGTAATGTCACTTGACTAACAGTGACATGGGAAGTTATCTCTAGATCCCACTTCATGTTCTGGCAATGGTTATTTAGAAACTGTGCTACATAAACCAAAGTCTAGTGTCAAGTAATTTGAATGCTGCATTCAAGCATCCTCCTGCTTATACCTGAAGACCTCCAGTTTCACTTAAACATTTTAAAAAAGTAATGTGCCCATCCTGACTGCCATAAAAGTCAAATAAAAAGTTCCTTTGATTGAAATGCTGGTTGGATCAAGCTTGCAGCATGTCTGTGTTTTTTCATTATTACAGAAGTGTTACAACTGCCAAATGCATCTGAAATATTAATTTTCTGAGAGTATTCTGAGAAGAGTTCTGAAGATGCACATTTTGGACTTGGGGCTTATAGCTCATAATAGAAATATCACATTTCAATAAAAACCTACCTCAGGCAAAACAAGCTAAATCACTAAATATTCAGTTGGCACCACCTTAATACATCACAGCTACACAGCAGTAAAATAATTACACACACACACATAAACAGAGTCATAGGACATAGCCAAGGACTTTTTTCTCTTGGTAATGCAAGGTAATAGCGATACAGATGGCATAGCACAACTCACAAAAAGGAGTAAGACAGCTGGCACTAAATACATTTGAAATAGTGTGGACAACATGCAGGGAGGATGCAGTAGAAAAAAAGGATGAGGTGAGGGATCTTGTCAGTGCAGATGTGTTGAAGCTAATGTCCAGCAGAACAAAAGTCCCACTTGGGACCCTGCAGCACCATGCTGACATCCTTTTTGGATGTGAAAATAGCATAGTGGTTAGTGTGGAGCATCCACAGGTGACTGCACAGTTAATATCCAGCCTATGGATGACGGACATACAGAACATCAAGAAGAGCTGCAGCATAATCTTTTTATCACCTGCTTCATCCTCAAAAAGGACAGTCTCTGCTTTCGACGAAAATCTTTTTACCAAGAACTTTTCACCATCTGTAACTGAGCTAATCAAATCCAGAGTACTTCAATCCGAAGAGAGTGCAGAGGTCCTTTATCGTGTGGGCCCTGAAAGACTCCACCTTTTTTATAACAAAGATTAATCCAACTTGCACACCTCTTCTATTTGCAGCTGCAGCAGGGAGAAAGATGGGAAACAACATCTTAAACCTTGAGTGCAAGCTGATTGCTTAACCTGGCTTGTGCCTGCCCAATTTGCAGTTGCTTTTTAGTGCTGATGGCCAGCTTCCCCTCCCCCTATTGTCTCCACAGTAAATCGTTGATAAGTCTTCCTGGTGACACTTTGGAAGACCAAATACAGCAAGAGTGTTTTAAAGACATGGAGAAAAAGAGAGAATTTGCACAGTCCTTTCCATGCAGCCCAGGCGCGTGTCTTTCAGAGCATGCAAACATGAGTAAAGGTGGAAGCTGTTTGCTTAGAAACATGCTTCAATCTGATGGAGTTTTCTGCTGTTGTGGATACTGTAGTCATATTATTCACTGACTTTGTGTTCTATGCTTGTTCAGTGCTCCAAAATGTAGCTTCCAGCTAGGCTTCTCAAGGCACTAGTCTGAGTTTGCAGCTCACTCTCTTTTAACACCTAAGAACCTCCTTGTGCTAGGTGCTGAAAAAGCATGCAACAAGGAAACACTTCTCCATGTAAGAAGAGAAGTGTCCAGTTAATGCAGTGATCTTATGGGGAAAAAAAAAGTTACAAAAATTGTGTTATGTCTTCCCACTGCCCTTTGTGGAATTGGGCTGTACTGAGATGAGCTAAACCATGGCTGTACTTTAAATATTTGTATCTGAACTTTTTTCTAGGTGCATAGGGCACGTTAGCACCATGCAGTTCAGAGATCTACAGAGTAGTTTCAAACTGCTGGTTTCTCCAGGGTTGTGCTGAACTTTGCTGTACCACAATGTTACTTCTACTGTGGAATTCTCTTTTAACACAGACTCCCAAACAAGTGACTTAGTCCTGTGGTGTGAACCTGAGAAGGTATTATTTTCTACAGCACTGGCTTTTGTTTTGACACACAGTGCTGCCCAGAGTGAGAGAGATGAATCCTCTGTTCTCAGTGCCCTGAGCAAGTGAAGAATGAACTGGAAAGCTACCTCTTTCTCAGTGTTTCTGACTCTGCACTGTACATACATAGTTAGTCTGCCATCAGTTAGCAGCATGCTAACAAAAGCACTGAGCTCTGAGTTACAGTAGGTATGTTCCCAGCAGAAAGGTGCTACCCTGGCAGGGTCCTGGGCTACCTGTTCATCAGTTGTACCTTTTCAAGGCCTTCAGTTAATTTTTCTTCTTTCACTACCCTCGTTGAAGAAGATGTGAACAGAATAGTAAACAGGATTCTTAGGGGTTTTTTGCCCCTGTACAAGCACGCATCTCCCACTGTTGCTGGGACTCACATAATTTCTGGAGGGCTGTGACAGTGCCATGGCTTGGGAAGGCCTATGGCAGCGAGTGCAGCAGGGAATGACTGACGGTCTTAGCAGGGATCTGGTACCGTACCGTGCCAGCCAGCCGCCGCCAGATGGAGCCCTGGGCACGGCCGTCCCGGAGGTTCCCCGAGGGGCTGGGCCACTCCGGCTGCGCCGGCCAAGGGCTCCGGGGGGGCGGCGGGCGCCAAGGGCTGCCCCCGTGGGAGGGCGGGACGAGCTTCACTGCTGAGACACAGTGGGAAGAAAACTATCTGTGGGCGTCGTCTCCCCGCGATGGGACGGGACTAAGAGGCCTGGCTTTGGGAAAATGAGTTTTAGTATAGAAAGAAGTTATGGGTGAGCGTGAGTCTCTACAAAGGAGCAGAGGAAAGTCACGTGGCCTAGGTACACCTGAGATATTGGGCAGTTTGGAGACTCATTTGGTAGGCATTAGAAGGGAGGGACAGCTTCACAGAAGAGGAATATTGTTGGTGTGGTCCCACAGGCACAGCGTGCCTCTAAATACTCTCCTTGAAATAGAGGTGAATAGTGAATTGGCATATCCAGCTGCTGACATCACATTATTTACAACAGTCAAAACTGTTTGTGAAGGCTTAAAGAAGGAGCTCAAGAAACTGAATGATTCGGTAATAAAATGGCAGATGAAATTCAGTGCCAATAAATGCAAAGTAACGCACGTGGAAGAAAACAACCTTAACTATACATTCACAGTGATGGACTCTAAATGAGCTATTACTACTCAGAAAACAGATTTGGGAATCATTACACATAATTCTTCAGAAAAGATCAGCTCAAAGCTAACAGTGGTCAAAAAGACAAACGGGGTATTACAAATTATTAGGGAAGAAATAGATAATATGATAAAAACATGCTTTTTGTTACCATGCAAACCAATGCAGCGCTCACATCTTAAATGCCAGGAGGGAGGGAACAATTTATTAGACACTTGGTTTACAAGAAGCACCATATGTTTTTAAGAGATGACACTGTGAAACTCATTGTCACAGGAAGTTTTGAAAGCCCAAATGAAACTAGATTAAAACAACAATTAAATAAATGTGTTGGCATTAGGTCAAAAAAAGTTTGCATTGAGTGATGTAGACAGACCTACAAGCTCAGGTAATAACATACTTCCTAGCTGCTGGAAAGGGATGGGGATAATCACTCTATCCCAGCCTTGCTTCTGCTTTTTTTTTTTTTCTTTTTTTTTTAATCTGTTAGGCTGCACAGACCTTTGCTTTTAACCATCAAGGCCATACTTATACCATTATCCTGAAGATAAAGAAATATTTTGGTCCTAAGGAAAATCAATGGCAGAATTCATTGATTTCGAGAACAGGAAAATCAGTTTTCCCTCTACGTGGGTCATGTCTCACTGTGCGAGGTGTTGCATTGATTGAAGCAAGACTGCTGGCACAGCAGGAGCAGCTTATAACAGGTATCTTTGAGCTACACAGACAGTAGCAGTCACTAAGGGTGGGATTCATTTCAACTAACTTTAGCTGGTGTTGAGAACCAGGTGCTGGTTCTTTAGGCAGGTGAGGTACTTCTTCCTATCACAGTGTGTCCATCGCATGAGTTTGACAGAGGGAACAATGACAAAATACACACCATGTTCCAGAAAAAAACAACTAAGGCATTAGGAGCACAAGTCACCTTGCTTGCTCTTTAGCATCTGAAATAGGGAATTACCATGATGTTTGGACACCTTGGGGCAAAGACATGAGATGAGAACCTCATTTCCCTGAGGAAAATAAATGTGATACTGTTTGCCTTTGGTACATAACAGAGTACCCATCCTTTTCAGGTGTCTCAGTGACAGAATGAGTAAGAAAACCCCATTATTTTCATTAGAAACAGAAATATTTCTGTTTGGTGCCCATTTATGGAGTAGGGATCCCACTTTAGGTCATTAATGAAGTGCTGCAGAGCTGTAACTGCTTCTCCCCAGCAGGGTTTGAGCCCTGTCTATTGGAGAAAGACCTTCTGCCAGCGAGGAAGCATCGCTTCTCAGAACTGGGTCTTCACTACTGGGGTAAGCATGTTCTAAATTAGTAGCAGGCAAATCCAAAGCAGAAAATTGCAAAAGGCAATACCAATGAAAGAATCTTTTAAGCTGTAGGTTTTAGGAAGGCAGGAAGAAGATGACTAGATTTGGTGAAATCTTTTGCAGGGATATAGATTATCTCTCCTTTTTTTTTTTTATTTGCTTATGTAGCAGATGATCTTCAGTTCTTCCCCTTCACTGAGGTTTTTTTTGTTTTCAATAGAAAAGCGTAATGAATCAAAGGCTTGTGCCGTAATGAAAGACTAGTATGTTCCAGAAATAATTTTAAAATAGAAGACAGCATTTCAAAATCCTGAAAATTTCATGGCTTAGGAACATCCCTCTCATTCTTTCCAGATCTCAAGCCTTATATACCTTATTTTTAAAATGGTCAATCACTGAAATTTTTCCATAGAGAAAAAATATGTATATACACTTATACATACATTTAAAAGCAGAGAGAATAATAAAGAGCTAATCATCTTTTCAGAAGTGGGTACTTAGGACCTGCCAGTCAGCTGATTTCTTTGGTATATGCAATTAATTCATATTAATTATTGTGTATTGCAGTGGTGCTTAGCAGCTGCCACTAAAATTGAAGGTGCCCTGTGTTGTATCTGTACAAACACTGGAAGAATCCCTGCCTTGAAGCCATCAGTGCTTAACTGAATGAGAGAGGCCATGGAAAGAAAGAGGAAATGTCTCTCTGTTTAATTTCACTTAACACTCCTCACAGTTTCTAAAGGAACATTTACTCAAAGCAGTGCTTGCTCAGAGATCTCTGACTAAGTAGGTGCCTCAGAACACCACAGGGCACTGCTGTGCAGAAACCCTGAAACAAGGCCTGGATCCAAAAAAGCCTCACTGGTGGGGTGCTCAGCCACCAGATTGGTGTGGGAGGGTGTCTTGGGGTGACTGTATGATACTGTATTCCCTATTGCCTGCTCTATGCCCAGACATGAATCCTGTGCCTTTCTGTACCTTTACAAGAGAGGAGGGGGAGAGCCAGTGGAATTCCTTCAGCGCTGTGTTCAAAACACAGATAAGCTCGATGGCTTCTCCTGCCCGGCTGCTTCGCTTCTACAGCAGGGAAGAGAGTTACATTCCTTTTGCTTTTTCGCTAGTTTCTTGTTCGTTAGCTAAAGTATGGAGCCCGGGGACTTTGGCTGCTGCTTCTTCTTCATCTTCGTCGTCGTCTTCTTTGTCATGTTCTTCTTCTTCTTCTTCTTCTTCTTCTTCTTCTTCTTCTTCTTCTTCGTCTTCTTCTCCTCCTTCTTCATCTTCTTCTTCTTCTTCATCTTCTTCTCCTCCTTATCCTCCTCCTCCTCCTCCCCTTCTGGAACTGCTCAGAACACCAGAACATCAGAACTTCACTGAAGTGAAGGCAGACCTTTCCACTGAGGCCCCGGAGGGGCCCATGCTGAACCCCAGCTCCGGAGAGGAGAAAGCCACACCCACAAGGACTCTGAAATCTACCCAGCTTCTCTCCACAGCAAGAGGTTTTATTATTTAGCATTATTCTTTTCTTCCCCCTCATGCCTGCGTGCACTTCACTTGTTAAATAAATAGTTTGGTTTTTTTCACTTTTCTCTGAGGAAAATTCTTTCTGAACCTGGTGGGGGAGGGGTGGCTGTAACCTGCCTTCTATCAGAGGACGTTCATTTCGGACATTCCTCTGAATTTGTCTCAAACCGGAACAGGCTGATGTGACTTCCACCTCTACATCTACAGCAGGTCTATGGAGCATTGGCAGAAGAGCCATCACTCATTTTGCCTTCAGTGACAAACACACCTCAAGTGGCATAGCTGAGGCATACAGATGGGCAGCACTACAATAAATTGCAGAGCTGCCTAAATCTTCTAAATGAAGAGCTCCCAGTCTGGCAAACCTTATTCACAGGTGTGGTCACACCTAATTTCATGCCATTTACTGCGAATGGCACATTGTCTCTGGGAAGAAATCATAAGTTTTGCAGTGTATGTTGGTTTTGACTACACCTACTGTTTCAGTACAGTTTCTGAATACTGCCTTGTATTTGTTAAAAAAGAAAAAAGACTTGCCATTAGTGCTTACTGTTATTTCGATGTGATGGTAAAGTTTGCATTAAAAATGCATAGCTAGGTTAGATATTTAACATTCAGCTGGCGTTCTGGCACAGTCTGAGGGCATGAACTGTAGCCAAGAATATATGGATTCCTAAAACTGTTTCCTGTGCTAAATCTCAGCATCAGCCTGTCCATAAGTAATGAGGAGAAGGATGATGTAAAATAATGGTATTGTTAAAATACTGTCACCTCCCCCTCCCCCACATATTTTAAAGAAATTTATTGCGAAAAATTCATAATGCACCTGGCCATCTTTCTCATGTCTTTCTTTCTTCCTCATCCTGATAGAATCAGTGCTCTATATTACTCCTTAAATTCAAGAGATTATGGCAATCTTCTCTGTTTTTTCATTAGCTGAGCTGATTTCGTGCAAAAACTGTTTAAGATTCATGAGTGATTTTGCTTCTGTGAAGAATAGGAATGCAGCTGAAGGAAAAAAAACCCAAAAAAGTTTCCAATAGACTATTGGATAGGATACTGATGAGATATACGCACACAATTAGCTTGAAATAAAATGCAACAATTTCTTAAGACTGTCCCCACAAATGAGGTGTGCCTAGCTTACTGCATCCAAACCCTTGCATCCTCCCTCTTGTACAGACTGATGTTGCACAGGCACACTCCTGCTTTACTGGGTCCCTGCAGAGCCATAAGATCCTGATAATTATCACAGAATTTTCTCAATCTGGGAACCTTGCAGTCGGTGGTTTCGCTGGCCAGGACCCATTCCTTTAGACCAAAGTTCCTTATTTTCTCACACCAGAAGACTTGCAGACAGGGTAAATCAGATTCTGCTGGCCATTGATCCTGAGAAACTGGAGGGAGATGAATCCTCTCTCTGCTCACAGATGTCATCATGCCTGGGGTTGCTGCATGGGTGCCTGAACAGCCTGCCAGATTCTGGCAAAGGGTGAACTTGGGTTTAGAAAATTCCCATGCTCCACTATCTGTCTGTAGTTCCCACTTCCCACCTCTCAGTGGAGGCAGGGATCATTTTAACTGTGTAATTTTAGACTGATTGTCACAGATCTCACAGGAAGAAAAGCAGAACTAGTAACAGTATTCCTGCTTCAATGGGCTTATCATGTAACAGGTGCCACTTACAGCAGTCCAATGTAGTGCAGTTCAGTACAATGGCTTTGTGCCTCCTGATCCTCCAGACGGTTAAGGAGACTGATGTAAATGATTTGCATCCCCTGGATTTGCTCAGGAGACCACCACTCCAGGTGCTGTGTAATGTCAGCTGTTCCACACTGGGAATTGTTTGTCAAAACTGTTTGCAAATAACACCCGTCTCCCTTCCCTTCTGGTTTTCCCATACTGTTTCTGCAAGGTACTTGGAGCAGGATTGTGGAATTGAGCACAAGACAGTCTGAAGAATTACCTTCAGGCTTATGTTTAGGCCCACGTGCTTCATTACTTTCTCGGATCAGGGCCTCAGCATCCTGCAGTCACTAAGTGAACAACCCTAATGTGAAGCCAGTGCCAACTTTGAGTGCCTAAGCAACAGAACTGGCACATTGTACTGATCTTCTCTTCTTCATTAAGAAAGATGATTCAAATATTATTTCTTGAAAAGCATCCAGTCTATGAAAAGATTCAGACACTGTTAATCAAGTTACCATGGATTTCTTTTGAGACATTCAAGCTATTAAGAGCAGGAATATTTTGTCTGAAATTCTATACAGAAACCTAGTGATAGAAATAATCACTTGCTAGCTGTTACCTTTCATCTTTTGTACACAAGTAGAAGTTTACCATGTTCCTAATTGCAGTGAATTAGATGAATTTGTCCTAACAAATCAAGCCATTCAGAGTACGAATATTTTCTGTAAAGGGAAGAGCAAAAAAGACTTCAAACAGTGAGTCCAGAATAAAAGGTTGTTTAGATGGGTGGACATGAGTCATAAAGGAGGGATACTGTAGGTGTCCTTCATACCACTGCTTAATGTTTTTTCTTCTTGTACAAAGAAAATTAGTAACATTGTACACAGACAGCAGAACATCTTTATTTGAGGACATAATTTATTGGAGCTTCTTAAAGAACTACTTACTATTTCATATAATGAGGACAAAAGCCTTTGAGGCACCCTGCAACATGCAGGTTCTATTGACCACAAGAAGGTAATTTCTACTTTCTAATCCCTCTCTAGAAAGTTTCCAAAATGGACTCTGGGACACAACTGGAACCATAGAAATAATTTTGTTCACTGCCAGTTGCAAACCAAAACGAACAAAGGACTGATCTAAGAAAATGTATATGGCCTTTTGTTCTCATTTGCAGAAAGGTCTTCAAACAAATTTCAGTAGTGTAGAGTTGAGTGGAATGTGACCACAATCTAAGAAAGTGGGGAAAAAGGAGCGGCCACTCCCAAACCTGTGGCTAAGAGACTACATGGCAGCCAGTATGTGCTGTAATCAGAGCTATAGCCCCATCAGACATCCTCCCTGTAAGTCTGTCCCTGTTGAAACAGCAAGGAAAAATTGTGCAAAAATAGTATTTGCTTTCACCTTAATGTCCCATGCCATTGTAAATGTAGGGGAAATTAGAATCAGCATCTCTATACTTAAAAGGGCTGCTTGTTGTTATAAGCCTTTGCACTGTCTTCTTCAGGGTTATGAGGTGTAACTGCAGAATCTCTCTCTGAAGTTGTCTGGGGTTTCAGATTGTTTAAATCCTTCCTCAGGTTACGAGGTAAATTAACACAAATATTGCCTCTTTAATTTAATCTGGAGGATGATAAAATTGAGAGAAACCCAGATTTCACTCACCTGTCTGAATGGAGCAAGCTTGGGGCAGAATACTGTCACTTTCTAACAGCCTCTATTACGAGTGCATAACTGACTGGGCCAGGACAAGAGGTGACTGAAAATGTAAGAACAGCTCATTGGTGGATGCTCCCTGCCCCTCTCTGTACTGGAGGAGAATCTGAAAGTCCACTGCTATTCCTTGGAAATCAGTCAGCTGCAGAGGACGAGCTGAGGAGAGATAGAGGTGTCACATTACTGTGTCTCACAAAGGAGCCCTCGAGATTCATTATTGAAGCTCTCATGTTCCCAGAGGAACTCAGGAAGGATTATGACCTGTCCTCACTGAGAGCAAGGTGACTTTAGTTAATACTTTCTTGATTTGGTTTCTCACTGACTGCACTTCCTCACACACCCCAGCTCTCCAGCCAGGTCTGCTGATTTGGATGGGGATTCCCAACTTCTCTGCAGTTGAGTTTCACTTTATGAGAAAGTTGCTGGGATGCCTCATTCATCACTGGACACAGCTCCCCAAAGGCAGGGATATGGAGACTGGGCTGTCTCTTGCATGGATGCTACTTTTTTGTCTTGCCACCATTTTGACACATTAATACTATTAGCAAACACTGCATGACAGCATCTTCAAACAGCTGGAGCTGGCCAAAGGGGAGAGATGATAAAGTCATCCTGAATCACCTCCTGTATGAGAAAGGATGCAAGATTTGCTCTTTAGAGCCACTGACCAAAACAGGACATATGTTGTAGGTGCAAAAGCTTCTCCTACAAATAAGTACAACTAATTTTTTTTGAGATCAGTCAAGCTTTCTGAGTTATGTGTTTCATCCAGGTATTCCTGTTACAGTTTGGACTGGGATTTCCTGAATGGGAACACACCAGATATGGGGAGCTAGACACTCTCTGGTTGCATCACAGCTGCTAAGGGTGTATCTTGGAGGCCAAAAATTCATGTTTTTCTGGATTGATTATGCTAAGCAATGATATTTGAAAAGAAATATTTGTCTCAATCCCTAAAAAATACCAAACCCCAAGGATTTCGAAGGTCACTGGTACTTCAGCATGTACAGGCAGAAGAACGAAGGATGTGACCCGAGTACTCTGGATGGATGGCAGCCAGACTTGAACAGTGTATTTCCATTCACTGCAGATGAGACATCCCAGAACAGGGGAGAAGCTGAAAAATCAGATATACAGGATGGCACAAGATCTATTGGTCCAGTATACGTCCAGCCTATGGGAGTGACCCAGTGCAGATAATTCCATGGGACTTTTTCTTACCCATCATGAAAAAATGATTTATTAGATCTGAACTGCTACTTGACATTTGTTCTGCACCTGAGCTTATTAGTTCTCTTCATCAGCTTCCAGGTGGGTGCTACATGACCATTTATCCTTGCCTTGCTGCCCAAAGTTTGTGCCTCAGGGCTAAAATCACTACTGCCACCTCCTATTTAAACCACTTAAACTGAGCCAAATGAATTTGCTTGGCACAAACTAAGGAATGCTGACACAAACTGCTGTGTGGGCTGGTTCAAAAGGGTGCTTAACACTAGAGAGGGAAGGGGTGGGAAGAGGACGGAGGACACCACAGATGAGCAGCTGCAGTGGTAACACCCAGCAGCACAGCTGGATCTGAAGGAGGATGTTTGTCCACAGCCTCTGAAAGCAATTAGACTGGAGCCTTGGGGGGTCTGGCACATCTGAGAATAAGTGCTACTTATTTTGTTAACTAAATAGGAATTTGGATATCTGTCCTTATTTCCAGATTGCAACATTCATGAGCTTCTGTGTGCTGTGTAAGCATTGAAGATCTGGATGCTTTAATTACTGGTAGCAGCTCCTTCATTAAATGCTGTATCTCACTTGAGAAGACGATGATGCTGATTTCTAAGGTGAATTAGGGGGAAGGATAGTTCTGCTACTGTTTCTTTTCTTCAAAATCAGACTGCCTAAACTCAAAATGACACAAAAATTCTGAAGAATTCAGCTTTGGAACCAGTCGTTTGGGGTTTTTTTTCCCCTGATTTCTACATTATCCTTGCTTCCTGAGGTGCCCTCTGACTGCTGTATTCAAGAAACCTTTGCCCATTGCCTGCAATACCTGTGACCATTTCTGTCTTACCCCCAGCAAAAGGTCGAAGGGACAATGCTATACATACTTGGGCAATGTTATCTACATTTATAACATTCTAGGCCATCTTCATTGTTCCTAATGCAGCTGTAGTAAATTATTTAATTGTGTGACACCTCTTTGCTCCTCACAGCAAGCACAAAATGCTTACTAGCTTCAATCAGAGTTATGTGCACATAACTATGCAAGAAATGAATACAACCCTTTGATTACAATAAGGTTATAAGCAGCAGGAGTCCATTATGATTAGCAGTAAAATGAAGAATTTTTCATAAATCATAAATGTAACTCTATAATTTCCATTCCTCCTTATCCTTTTTCTTTGTGTGCACCTACAAAATTGTATTTTGTCCTAATTCAGGCACCTATTGTGCAATTGTCCCAAAAGCTGTTACTCATTATTACCCAAAAGACTAAGAACAACAAATGCATTAAAATCACTCGATAGTATTTGCCTGAATTGACTTTCTGCTTCTTTGCCCTAGGGTGAGATCTGACTTGAATGTCACTTTGCATCCTTGCAAAGTCTGCCACATTCTGAAGTACTCATATGCCCAAATGGCAACAGAGGCATGGTTAGTATCAACTTAGCCACTCCAGAGCAGTACAAAGAGAAGCAGGAAGGAAGAAAAAGCCACTGGCAGCTGTACCACTACTGCCGCTACCGTGGTGTCTGCCCGAGGTGGTACAGTGTGACATCTTTTCATTTGGTTGTGAACTTCTGCTCTCAAAAGGTGTTTTCCCTGCCATTCTGTCTCCTAGTGGTGATTCTGGGAGACCGGGGTTTTCATAATGAAAACGAGGGGTGCAGTGCTTGTACAGGCAGAGTCTGGGGTCCCCGGTGGCTGTGGAAGCTTTGGGACAGCATTGGAAGAAAAGTGCAATGGTTCTGGGGTGAGGGTGGAGCTGGGACTGTCTCTTTGGTTGTAACTGTGCATCCATTGCTGTCAGAGGTAGGACAGTGGACTAGGCAGAACTGCATCTCTACCACACCAGCTCCTGCATTTCACACGTAACTGCATGAAATTGAAATTCAGGCCAGTGCATGTGCTGTACAAATGGCCGAGAATGACATCCTTTTTGATATTAAAGAACACATTTATTCAGAGAGATCAGGGAATCAAAAAACAGAAGAGAAAATCTTTGGCAGTTCAGGTGGAGTTATATATCTCAACAAAGAAGGCAGCATTTCTCTCCTGACATACAAACCGAATGGCACGCTGTGTTTCTTGGGAGCAGATTTAGAATTGCTCCCAAGAATTGCATCCTCTGGTACTGTGTGCTGACTGGTTATCAGAAAGGTCTGTTAACCTTGTTGACATTTTTGTTGGTCTTTCTTTGTTGCTTTGCTCCTGGTTAAAAAATCGTATCTAGCAGAAGCCAGAGTTCATGTGCATTTTTTGAAAGTGCCCATCCCATGTTTCAAGGACCAGCCCTTCCTGTGGAACAGATCTGCTGCCACAAGGAATCATACTGTATCATCCATTAAAAATTAAAAAAGAAATCCTCCAAATGCTGTGTGGGTCTCTTGTTTAGTGTAGGTCATGAGAAAAATCCTTTACAATGATCACATTAAAATCCTTACAAGATTAGAGCAGAATGATCTCAGTGTAAATCCAAATAAGTCAATGCCTTATTGCAACACCTGCAAACACTAGTACTCTTATGCTTCTTGTGCTTCAAAAGTGAATAGAAAAAAACCCCAAAACACTGAATTTTTTTTCAAGCTCCTTCATATTTTGTAATTTTTATTTGGCTACCTTTTTCATGCTAGAAATCTTTAAATCCTAGATTCAACATACTAGATGAAAAATGATGTGTTATTTCTATATTTAGTATAGAAATTAATAGTACCAGGTATTAAAGTAAGGGACAACTATTTCTATATTTAAGAGGGAAAACTGTTATTTATTAAAAATGTATTTTTGCAATAGTTGTAACTTGTGAAGTATCCGCCTTCTAGACTAAAATTTGCCATGCTTGGTAAATAGTTTTGAAAAGTTTATGTGTAAAGTATTCAGACCATTTTTAAGTGAGAATGAGAAGCAGAATGCGTTTCTCCCATTGTATCTTGTGACCCTTTTCAACAACTCTTATGAGCAAAATGGCTGAAAGCTGAAAACTGTGATTTGCCATGCAAATAGCTGTGCTTTTGCACAGTGCCCGGCCTTATTGTGAAGGAAATTGATTTTTCTTTAGCAGAGATATAAAGGTTTGAAAATCATATACCAACCATGCACTGTGAAGGCTTTTCCCCCCTAATTTTGCATTACAACCCCAACCTCGGAAAGACCTACAGAAGTACTTAACTTTACATTCCTTGAGCAGTTCCAGCAAAATGACCACAACATGTACAGCCTGTGTGGGGGGCATATCTTTATAAAATAGTTTTACATGCCTCTGCTTTTTATTACTGAGATACCCTGTAACTAATCTCAATGCATAATGACCTGGCTACACTTCAAATGCTTCAACAACTTAAAACATGTTGGAAGGACCCAGACACCCAGCAAAAGAAGGACTCTTCTCAGGGTGTACGCATTTCCCTCCTACTGCTATACTGATCTATAGGGAGCATACACAGGACATGGAAGAAAAATATTCCTGAATCTTATTCTGATCTTTCTTCTGTGATTGGACTTCATACCTTACTGTAATTTATGGCCTCTCCTTGCTGCACTCTAAACAGGGTGCAATCTAAAATGTGGGAGCTGGAAATCTCTAGTTCAGGATGCAGGCTGGCGTCAATAAGCAGCCATCCCTCTCCTTCTTCCTGAAGAAGTATTTGGCAATTGATCAAGAGATGAACATTTGCAATTCCTACGCTGAAACTGACAGTAAGCCTTTGGCAAACAAAAAGGAGTCTGATCCCACAGCGATTAAGGGTGATAGGGAAACTGCCCACTGAAGGAAAATATTGGGGACATTCTTTCTTCTGGGCATTGCTTTCCAGTTTCTGAGCAACTCTTGCAGGCATCTGCCAACGGTTGTGAAGACAAGAGATGATATGTTGGCAACAGACATTGAGAGGTAGGTAGTAAACAAGGATTTGCTTAGCAGAGCACAGGCGAAGAGCTTACAAGTAACATCCGTGCTCATTTTTTGAGAGAGCTCTAGAAGCATGTATGGGATGGTCTATATCGAAGCACTGCCACTCACTTGGGATTTCCATACATGCTCTGTTCTCTGCTCTTCTGTGGCATTCCCCATAATGATGGACTTGCCTAGAGGGGTCAGAGCCAGCCATTTGCTATCTGGGTATGTCCTCAGTGCAGCAGCACATTGCAAGGCGAGCTCCAGTTTGAAAGCATTCAAATCATATTAATGTGACCAAGCTAATAAGCTCAGCCTTGGGAAATTGTTACCTTACATTTCAACAACTGTTTAGGGTAAAATGGCGAACACAGACATTCTGCCTGCCCAGGCAAATGCTCCAATCAATGGAGTAGAGAGCAACAGAGCAAAAGTACTTCCTTACTGTCTGGCCCTTGGATAAGGGTTGGAAAAGCCTGAAAGATGGGCAGGTTGATAACTCAAATGAATGTTGAAAAAGATATACAAGTCTGTCTTTAATACGCAAAGAAGCAAACTTGGTTTTCCACTAGGAAGAGAATGCCCCAAACCCATCACTGGATAACGGCAAACCTTCTACTCTCCATCCTTGGAATGGGAACATCTTCCTTTAATGTTGGGGAGAGCCCTCTTACTCTCCCAAAAGACAGGGCACCCCAAGTGCTAAACCTGGCACATCCACATGCTCACTGAATTGCTCAGTGTCATATTCAGGCTGCTCTGACACACCAGCCCCCTCCTTCCATGCACCATAGTGTCTGTGGGCCTGTAGCACAGATTTTGGATGCCAGTCTGAGTATACAAGCCCAAAAGTTCTGTACTGCAGCTGCTGTGATCTCTCTGGGTTCTGACCTGTAGAGCCATATGGCAGAGCCATGTGTGAGCTGTCACATTCCTGACTCACACAGAATCTTCTAGGAAGGGAGGGAGGGAGGGAGACAAGTGGGGGGTCTGTGGAGATGGAGTAAATGCATGATAGGACTGTGCTGGGCACAAATAAGGCTCATTTTTCATGATTTGCAAAGGGCCATTTGTGATCGATCTCTTAGTGCGTTAGTGGAAGGAAAAGAGTGGGTGCATTACAGCCCATTGGCTCTCATCAGGCAGTGGGGGCAGGTATCAAACCTATTTTGCCTTATTACAGGCAGTCAGAGGGCTCACTATTAACAACACCTGCTTATCTGAACAAACAGGCAATTGTGTACTGCACACACACTATTTTATCCAGGGGCTATGACAACTCAAGCTTCCTTTCTTGCAGCTGATGGCATTGTTAGAAGGTTTCTGCTCTGGTTTAGAACAGAAAGCCTGGAAGGAATAATAGCCTCATGATTCACAGCCTCAGGTTATTTATTTACTGTATAAAACATTCAATCTCATTGTAGAGAGATCAGGGTGAGGCTGGGTAGACTGGCAGGGCGTGAGGCATGACCACATGAGGGACAGCCTCTTTGGGGCAAACTTTAGGCAGGGTGGCAGCTTTCTTTAGTGCTGGAGAACTAACTACCCTCACCTCTTACTGGTGCACATTTTCCACCAACTTTGAAGAATGGAGAGATGAGCTGGCCTCGCTCCAGTTGAATTTAATCACTCATAGCTTCTCCAATATTTCCTAGACTCAGTAAGTTGTAGAAAACTGTCATTAAACATGCAAAAGCAACAGTGAGGTTTACTCTGCAAGGAGGGAGAGAACATATGGAGTGAGCCCACGCTTTGTGCACTGCTGCACTTCCGAAACTGGATTAGCGTCTCTTTTTTTCAGTTGTAGTTTGGCCTGGAAGGTTTGTTAATTGACTAGTGTTGTTAGCATGGCAAACACATCACAGTGTTATCCTGAATGCATCTGCAAGTGTGATCCTAATGTAATTTTATATCTTCTGATACTTGATTTCTAGTAAGTTCCAGTAGATGATCACCAATATTTGGCTGCTGCTATCACCAGTGATGTTACACCTGTTACAAAGATGGTTCTTTTTTGGTATCTCTCAGTGTTTCATCACCACAGCCTCCCCTTACTGTGCATCAACATGCAGTGATTGTGTGATAGAATTTTTGGGTTGTGGCCTTACTCCACGCCATGTAACTGTGGAGACATAAGTATCACATACACAGGCTCCAGAAATACTAGACATTTTTCCCTCTGAAAATTCAGTGGAAAATACACAATTCAGTTTTTACATGACAATATACATTCCAGGTATGCCATTCTGAGAAAAACGGGGATACGTTTCTTTAACCCCAGTTCTTCTATGTTTGCAGTTTGATATTTTCTATTTGAGGTGAGAATGCAAGCAGTAAATAGTGATTCTCTTCTAGAGGGAATGACCGTAATGATTACTTTGGAATTGGAGCTTAAGGTCTATTTTGCACTATAAATGAAAAAAGATGGAAGGGGGGGAAAGTCAGTTGTAATTGGCTCACGGATTTGCAGTTTCTTAATTTTCTTTTTCTCTCTCTCTTTATAAATATATATATACATGCATGTATATTTAATGTACTAAATTATTACTCCTTCATGACTTCCTCTAGCCCTTCCAACTCTAGAAGGGGGAAAAAAAAGTGTAATCTCAGGAATCTTGATGATAGGAAAGCCACAGGAGAATCCCTGGCTATCCACCTAAACTCTTCATTTGCGACATCTTACCCAGCTCTTCCTGGGGCAATGGCAATGACGCAGGTCTAGTGACAGTGCTTTTGGAGTGAGCTCTGGAATAGCATTTGAGGTTAGAATTAAGTTGAAGTCAAGTGGGTTAGACTTCATCTTCTTCTACAAGCTGCAGTCATCATCTGTGCAATTCCCTTATTCAGCACTCATTTCCAGAGTGCAAGAAATTAGGTTTGTTGCTTTGACAGCTGACCTAGAAACTCTGGGTCAAGTTCTCCTACTTATATGCAGAGTTTTATATTGCATCCATTACTGCAGCCTCCAAGCAATTTTCATGTGAAGAAAAGTCATTAATTCCCACACAGAATTCAGGGGTCCTCCTGCAGTTTCCCTTTTGGGGCAAGCACTCTGCATGAAGGGCTATTGTCTTTGAAGGGAATGAGGGCATGAGTGGAGAATAAAGGTTTTTGTATTGTTAGAGTCAGTGGTGGCAATAAAGTTGCCTCCAGGGAAAGCTGAGTGACATCCTTTAGAGATCCTCAGGCTTGGGAGTGTGCTTGATCCCCGATTAAACAATTTCCACATAGATTTACTTCCCTTCCATCAGAGCTCTTTTGTTGTCCATTCTCAGAGGAATTGGCTCAGAGGAGCTGTCCACCAGGGGCACAGATTAAAATTTGGTCCTTCATGGAGAAGGGATTCAATCTTTCAGCTTCTTTGAGAAATGAGACTTTGAATTGGTGTCAGAGGCTATTGAAGAGCTAGAGAAGGGACTAGGGCAGAAGCTCTGCATGCCTTCTGTGGCTTCAGCCATACAGAAAGCAGCTTTTTGACCTGGCCAGAATTGAGTGGCAACCGTAAACTGAGGCCCAGATTTGGTTTCTTCTAATAATCCATGCTGATGCTGATAAATGCAAAGATTCCATTAGCCATGTCCACGCCTGCAAGGAAGAGGTAAAGTTGCCTTGCAAGCTGAAGATGAAAAAGAAGACTACTTTAGTGAGGATTCTGGTGAGATTGGAGCTTTGCACCACACTTGGCGAATGAGCTTCACCAATGCAGCCTCCCTTGGAAGCCTGTTTGGCCCTGAAATGCCAGAAGGTGGGCCACTTTATCAAAAAACTGTATCAAGTCAGTGAAACCTTCTGTCTGCAGAGTGGCAGGGACTCCCCAGGTTACAAACACTCCGGCTGTGGCAGGGAATATATTGCAAAGTAAGCAGTGGGTGTGGGTTGGTGGTGAGCCTGACTCCCATGCCTTGAGTCCATCTGCTGGGGTGGGAAGGGGGAGGCAGAGCAGAAACTTTCTGAGGGCTAGAGGCTGCTGTGTGGTAGCACAAGCAGAACTTTCTGCCCTTTCTGAATCTGCATGTCCCTCGGAGTGTAGATGTCACTAGGCAGGACGTTCTGAGGTGGCAAGTGAGAGCAGAGAGTGACAGATTTTGTCCTGGGGCTCCTTGCCCTGGTTCCTTCAGCTGTTTGGTAACACAGACAGCTTTTGTAGGGATGCATGCAAAGCAACAGAGCAGGCTGTAAGGAGAAAAGTGGAGAGATGTTACAGTATGGTGTGGGGAAAATAAGGCAGATGTCCAGGCTGAGGAGAGCATGGTGGTCAGGAGCAACAAAAGGCTGAGCATCCAAGCATTATTGCCAGAACTTGCCATGGAAGACACAACAGAAGAAGTGGCAAAATTAAGGTGAGGAAGTACCATTATTGATGCGGAATTAAAGGCCTTTGTGCAGAAGAGATCCTGAGGTAAAGTGGATGTGAGGTGAAAGAAGTGTTGGCCTAGTGCAAAACAGGCCATAGATTTCCACTAGGAATGTCCTTAGGGAGTCTGGCATCTCATGCTGAAAGCAGGTCTTACAGAGCAGCCTGCAACCTGGCCACTGAGATGGAAAACCCACCGTTTCCATGTATTTTGTTACAGTGATTAATCATCTGTGCTCCTAAGAAGTTGTGCCCCATTACTATGTTAGATTTGCTGGGCTTCACCTTTGGGTAATTAGTTCTTTTTATGTCTCTCTCTGCTAGATTAAAGATCCTTTTTGTAGCCAGTATTTTCTTCCCATGTGGGTAATTATACCCTGTAGCCACACTGCTTCTCAATCTTATTTTTGATTAACTGAAACAGATTGGGCTCCTTAAGTCTTTCCCTGAAAGGCAGTGGGCTCAGTCATTTTTTCTCCACCCCTAGTCTTTGAACTGCATTGTGTGACACTACTGTCTAGTTTTCTGGTACCTTTCTAATAAACAAGTGGCAGAACAAGGTTCACTGTTCAGCAGTGTTCATAGTGGGTCACCAACCATGCCGGAACTTTTAATTTTAGTGGTTTTTTTATAGTAAACAGTATGCTATCATGTTTTGTTTTGTTTTTTAAAAAACAAGCAAAAGCCAACACACCAAGCAACACTCTGGACTCTGAACTCCTGCAGATACTCAGATAACACCTGTTAGCTGCTGCAGGCTCGGCTCTGGTTTCTTCTGAGCCCCTGTTGACGTGGAGCAGAGCTGACTCAGAAGCTGCTGCCCTGCCAGCAAGCAAGGAATTGCTGCAGCACAGGGCATCCTGCTTCTTGCTGCCTCGAAGACTCGGCAAGGAGCGTGGGGCTGCCTGCCTTACCTGGAGTGGGTTTGAGCTCTGTGTTTCTTCCCAGGGAGAGGTGGGGGCTTCCACATTCAAACGGAGTTCCGCTTCAAGCCTCCTGGCTTGCTACATGTGCAGTCTGTTCCTAAAGGACTGACCCCATGGAAGAGACCTGCACTGGAGCAGTTCAAGAACTGTAGTCCATGGGAAGGACCCATGTTGGAGGAGTTCATGGAGGACTGTCTCTGGTGGGAGGGACCATGCTGGAGCAGGGGAAGAGTGTGAGGAGTCTTCCCCCTGAGGAGGAAGGAGTGACAGAGACTACATGTGATGAACTGACAACAGGTGCCATGCCCCGACTCCCTGTGCAGCTGAGGAGGAGGGGGTAGAGAAAATAGGGAGTGAAGTTGAATCCAGGAAGAAGTTGGGATGAGGGAGAGGTGTTTTAAGAATTGGTTTTGTTTCTCATTATCCTACCCTGATTTTGACTGGTAATAAATTAATTTTCCCAAGTTCAGTCTGCTTTGCCTGTGATGGTAAATGGTGAGTGATCTCTCCCTGTCCTTACCTCCAACCACAAGCCTTTCATTATGTTTTCTCTCCCCTGCCCAGCTGAGGAGTTGAGTGATAGAACAGCCTTGGTGGGCACCTTGTGTCCAGCCAGGGTCAACTGGCCACAGCTCCACTGACAAACCAGGGCTAGTTTTTTCTGTTTGTGTCAATAATCAAATCTTCAGGCTGTGATATGGAATTGCTCAAGCAACAGACAAAAAATAAATTCACAATTTTAACCACAGTAGTTTGAACACATTGACTGTTTTCTATTCCAGATTCATTTGTTACACATAAGATGTCATCTTAGGGCTTTTGTTAATACATTACCTTCAAATGTAGAGGGTGTCTAGGTGCAGATAGGTTGTTGTTGCAGACGTATCATTATTTTTCAGGGTATTTTGCCTTTGGAACATTTTATTTCAAAACTCTAATGTTTTCCTAAGCCAAAAGGCTTATGCTAAGGTATGAAAATACAGTCCTCACTGTGCATATTCTTCAGGTAAACATTATCCACAGCAGCAATCACGTAATTCTGATATAATTAAAAACAGGCAGTCAGGAAGATAGTCAGAGAGAGAAAAACATTCTAACATCTTTTTTTGACTATATGTGCTGAGGGAAATATCAGAATAAACAGATTTAAGCATGGTTAGGAGCTTAGATAATATACTATTTTTTTTCTATTTATAACACAAAATGAAGGGCTCTTTCTCCCAAGCTTGTCTGATTGCTTATGACAAGACTTGGAGGGATGCCTTTAGAACAAATGGAGGTTTTTCTCTTCAGTGATCCCAGCCTGAGTGCCTCAACTGGGCATCAGTGAAACGTGACACAAAGCTCCCTTGATCACAGAGCAGGCTTCTGAAGGAGGGCAAGATGAACAGTTCGGATACAGGGGCAGAGGAGACACCTCCACATTAAGGAAAAAGAAAAGCTGTGCTCTGCTGTAAATCACCTATATGATATGTGCCACAAAGCCCCTCAGGGGCTGGGATTGTTTGTGTCAGCGTGATAACCAGTCACTTAGGGCACATCCCCACAGAGGGGGCACAGTGAGATGGAAGCCTGCTGCAAGGTGTGGGGGGTGATCTATTTCTGGGCTTAGCCAGGTAAGCCCAGCTCAGAGCTGGAGGTAGGGCCTTGTCCTCAGAATCACATGCAGGAACACAGAGCAAGCAGAATTACTCCCTCTCTGTACAGATGGCAAGCTGACACACTTCTGGCAGTGGCACAAAACCCCCAAACAACGGTATACCAAAAATTTATGGTCAAGCAGGGCCTTGAACATGGATCATCCAAGTCCCACACAGGGCCTGCTGGAGGGGTGGAAGCAGGGAGATGAGAGTCAGGAGAGAGGACTGCCAGGAGCAGGTCAATATCTTGAAGTGACTCCAGAAGACACAGCAAAGTCAGCAACTGGGGACACACAGGCCAAAGCTATTCTGTACTTAATCACTTTAGATGCTGTCTTTACTGGGAGCCAGCATCAGGGCATGTGAGGCTTACATGTTTATGTGTCACATATTATGTATCTGAAACTTATGTATGCTCCCACCCTCCAGCCTCGTGGACACTTTTAGGACCCCAATTGATTCCCCCAGGCCATCAGACACAGTTGTCTAGAATAATCAGACAATAGAGGGGACAGGAAAAGAAAGAGATAAAAGAAAACAAGGAAAGAAAATGAGAAAGCTCTTTGATCAAAGCCTTTTTTGAATAGGATTTATTACTATTTTTCTAATACCTTTTACCACAGTGGTGAGCCTTTCTTAGGCAGGAGATGCCAGGGACAGAACAGGTGCAAAGCTGGTTCACTTTACGAGGTGGATTCTTGCCTAACAGAGGCTGAACTGCAGCCATCAAATGCATTTCAATTGGAGTCTCAGGTTTGTCTCTGAACTATCAGACAACACTGTCATTCAGCCAGCTATGCCTATCTTCCAGGTGAGGCCTTTTACTCTGTGGGTCTAAGGGGACTGTGCCAGGACCCATTCCCTTCCTGTGGCTAATTCGGTGCTCCCATAGGAAGCAGATTTGTGTGGGGAAATACAAGCACCACAACGTCTCTGCAGAACGGCTTTGGAAGGGGAGCACACCCACACCTACCTCTCCAATCACCTCCCTCTAAACATGGGGAGCATTTCCATGCTTTACTCTAGCAGGATGAGAAGCAAGGTTGAGTTTACAGAGACTGAGTATCACCAGCTGAACATCACCAGCTTCCTTGGGGTCTACAGGAGCTCATTGCTGAGATGGATTCTTGGAAACTAAGTCAGATTTGGCCAGCCTGAGCTATTTTGTAGCAGGGGGAAAATTTTCATTAATACTGCTACGTCTGAGTATGGTGACAGGAGGGAGACCATTGTCTTAGTCATTTTCCAACAGGCAAGAAAGCAACTCTCAGCTATACCAACATCACTCATGAAGCAGCAGAGACCAAGGTGTAGGGAAACAGCAACTGGGTTTCATGGAGGCTAAGAGAGAGGAGGAATTCTTTCAGCAAGATTTAAATGACCCCACAGAGCAAAGGGTAAGACCCTCAGGCAACAAGCTGATGGGTTGCAGCAGCAATATCAGCAAAATAAATTCTCATAATCTAACCTTACCTTCCTCTCTGCATTATCTTTCCTGACTGAGTGATAGCTTCCCATTAAGTGAGGGCAGGAGAAGGAAGAGGGCAGAAGCAGCCAGGGCTGCAAACTGCACCTGACTCAGACCTTCCTGCCTAAGAAGTTGCTTCTCCTTCTGGATAGAAAAGGGTATTTTCATTTTACAAATGACAATTTTAAACAGTTTTCCTTAAGTCACAGAGCAAACTCTGGCTGCAGCTGAAATAAGCAGTAGCTTCCACTTGGCTTTAACTGAACACTTGAGCCATTATTTTAAAGTAATACTATTAAGGGAAAACCTAGATGCCCTGGCCTTGACAGGAGATCTATTATGTTACATTGTCTGGTAAGTTTATGAAAAGAGCTGTAATCATTTAAAGGCTAAGTGGATGAGAAAGAAAAAAGGAAAAAGGATATATTCTTATTAGGAGCTAGCTAAGGACTGTTCTGCCTAAAAAGAGTTTTTGCGTAACTGAAATTTTGTCATGAGAAATTTCAGGTTTGACAACAAATTCCAGATTTCTACTGAGAAAATGCAAATGACAGCGCTGGTGCTGCCTGCCTGGCAGGCATTTGTCAACTTTGTTTTCTGTCTTCAGGGATACAGTGGAATCAACAAGACCCATTTTGACAGGCAAAAAGTCAGCAAGCCAAGTAATAGAATAATAAATTCTGCATTAAATTTTCTAAAGAGTATATGTGTGTGTGATTCCTACCTAGAATTTCACTTCTGTGGAAAGCATTTGTATTTAATTCCTCCCTTCCAAGTACTTGGGGAGCACAACAGCACTGAGCTTTGTGTATGGTGCAACAAGTGAAGAACTGAGGCACAGAAGAGATTGCAAACCAGAATTTCCCAACTGGCACTGTCTGCTATGCCTGACCCACATTTTCAGAAGGATTTTGGAGCTTTTATCTGAACACCAAAATAGCCAGCCACATCTTAAAATGCAAAATCAGAAAGTAATTAAATGATTTATATTAGAACGTTTTGCTTCTGGAATGCCAACTACCAAATTGGATGAGGTTACTCAGGATCTTACCTACCTGAGCACTGAAAATCTCCCAGATTGCACAAATCCTCTGGGCCACTCTTGTGTTGCTTTCATCACACCTGTAGTAAAAATTTTTCCTTATATTAAATTGAAATTTCTGTTGTTGTAAATGATTACCTTTGCCTCTTGTCCTTTTACCATGCACACTCTTTAGCATCATAGAACCATAAATCATTTAGATTGGAAAAAAACTGTTAAGATCAGCAAATCAAACTGTTAACCCAGCACTGCCAAGTCCACCACTAAAACATCTCTCTAACTGCCACATCAACATTTCTTTTAAATTCCTCCAGGGATGATGACTCCACTACTTCCCTGGGAAGTCTTGACAATCCTTTTGCTGAAGAAATTTTTCCTAATATCCAATCTAAATTACTGACAAAGATACTAAACCAGACTGACCCCAATACTGAGCCCTGGAGAATTCCACTAGTGACTGGCTGTCAGCTGGATTCAGCTCCACTCACCTCCACTCTTTGGGCTTGGCTATCCAGCCAGTTTGGTAGCCTATGGATTGTAGTGCAGTAGTAGTAGTAGTAGTAGTAGTAGTAGTAGTAGTAGTAGTAGTTGAGGTGAGTTAGATCCTCTCAGCCTTGCCTCTCCTGGCTGAAAAGTCCAGCTCCTTCAGCCTCTTGTAGAAATTAAATGAACCCCCCACTTTTGGCTCAGAAAGCTATTTTGGTGCAGGACACTGCCTGACCAAACATGGTTTACTATGATTGTTCCTGCCTGGTGAGCCTTAACCTGATTTAAAGGTGTGTTATGTAACAGGGAGTGGAGAAGTAGCATCACTTATCAAGTCTATCATTCCGTGTCAGGATAGCAGAGACTAATTGCTGTGACTTTTATGTTCTCTGCTCCTGAGTTTAAAGTGAGCTCTTTGCACGGTGGTGTAACTCTATGAACTGTTAATCTCTTCATGTTGTGTATTTTTTGCCAAATCTGTACAAAACCATCAGGGTGGTTTACTGGGGGTTGACCACATCAGCCTTTTCTCAGTAGCCAAGTACTGGTTCACCAGTGACTCCAGCAACAACACACAGGGAAGTGGAGCTAAAAGATGAAAAGCACAGGATTTTCAGGGCTGTTGCAGGTGGATGTGAAGCTGGTCAAAGCAAAGGAATGTTTCAATAAGGGGAAAGGCTAGGGGTGTGAGAGTGATGACTAGCACCAGGGCAGTGAAGGGGAATGTCCTATAAAAAAGGGTGGTCAGGGCAATACATGCAACATTCCATGCTCTCATATTTGCTCTTTCCCCTTTCCCTTTGGCTCTCTGCTTCCCTGAAGACAAATCTAACCTAGAGTTTGCACAGGAGCACTGCCACTATAGACCCCTGAAAGGACAAGCCAAACCAGCACATCCCTGGAGTATTCTGAATACTCTCACAGGGCTTTTTTCTAGGCTGAATGAGAGAGTAATCCATTATTAATCTTGCCGCCACTCCAAGATTGTTCCCTGCAGTATATTTTACAGTGCTTTGTCCAGGATGGTTTTAAAACATCCCAGTGATGAGACTTCCACCAGTTTACCTGGGGGAGCTGTTTTACAGGCTAACAGACATCACCATTAGCACTATTTCTTGTCACATGCATTAGCAGCTCTCCCATAAATAATTGTTAACACTACAGTTGTTCTACAGACCTAGGGAAGGTGAAGAAATAGAAACAGGGAGTCAGTAAATAAAGGAACAAAAAGATAATGGCAATATCTAACTCCTCTAGGAAAATACGTTGTTTAGCTGGGTTATGGACAATTGACTAAGTGACAGAGAGGTAACCAGTAACCTCTGCACTCATCCCTGAATAAATGTGAGGCAATCTGAGAGAGCTCAGGCACAGAGGGAAACTGGGATCCTCAGGCTGCTGAGTTCAGCTGGGCCAGGATCTAGTAGAGTCGGCTACAGTGCCTCCATTCCCCTGTAAGGCCACCCCTGAGTAAATTACCTCACATCTATCTTGGAGTAAATGTGTAACTAGGAGAGTTACTGCAGAGCAGCTTGGAGAGTTCACTGTTACTGCCATTGCATCTAAAGAAATGGACATATGACCCAGTGAGTAATGTCTTATTTAATGTATCCTAGATTCTTTCATTGAAAAGCTATTTTCTGCTCTTCAAGTTCTTCTCCTGCAGATACTTTCCAAACATCCTTGCTGCAATATTTCAATCAAGTCTCCTTTTGGCAAGTAAGTCAATAGTTTTACTGCAATATACTGGGCAATGCCACCTCCATTTCCTTTTTTCTTTATTACATGTTCATGTGTCTCAAATCTTTCATAAAGGAAATCCACTGAATACATCTCACAGGTGGCCTTTCTCTTAGAATACAGCCCTGTGCTGAAGCTGTGAGCAGGCTGGCAGTGCATGCAGCACCAGTGATCATCTCACCGAACAACACATGCCATGGCAGCTTTAAAGACAAGAGGATGGCTCTCTCACAAAAACTAGCAGCTAGCTATTTAGGGTCTCTGGATTTAGGAAGAGGCCATCTGACTTTAGGAGAGTGTTCCCTCTTTTGACCCATGTGGAATGGCTGCTGAATTCTTCTCTTGTACTGGGACCAGTATAGTCTAAGCAGTCCTGCAGAAATGTTTCTCCAGAGAAATTTCATGTCTTCCCTTATTAGAAAGGAAGAAGTTTTTCTTTATAGTCAAACTTCTCAAGTTTTCCTTCTCTGGAGTTCATCCTATTATGCAATGCTCCATTGTACTTAGCCTGTACAAGGGCCCTTCCTCTCGGGATTTTCTTTGAATTTATTTGGAGGTGATTATCATATCTTCTCTTAGTTGTTGTTTTGCCAAGATGTACATAGTTTGCTCTTTTAATCTTTCCATATCAATCAAACCTTTCCACTACCTAATAATAATAATTGTGCCTCTTCTCTGAAGCCCCTCCAGCTTTTCAGTATCTTTCCAGTGATATGGTGCTCAGAACAGCACAGGAAATGCCAGCTGCATTTGCAGCCATGTAGAGAAGGTTCTTTGTTCATCTGCTCTGCTGCAGAATGTCTTAAAGGAGATTGCCCTCCATTCCCCCATGGCTTGAGAGCTGCTCAGCAGAAAGGGGGTGCTGGTCGACAGTGGCTGAACATGAGCCAGCTGTGCCCAGGTGGCCAAGAAGGCCAGTGCCATCCTGGCCTGGATCAGCAACAGTGTGGCCAGCAGGACCAGGGCAGTGATTATTCCCCTGTACTCAGCCTTGGTGAGGCCACACCTTGAATTAGTTTTGGGCCCCTCACAACAAGGAGGTGCTGGAGATTGTCCAGAGAAGGACAATCAAGCTGCAGAAGGATCTGCAGCATCTGGATGTGGCACTTGAGGGTATAGTTTAGGGGTGATTATGGTGGTGTTGGGTTTGCAGTTGAACTAGATGATCTTGAAGGTCTCTTCCAACCTTGATGATTCTGTGATTCTACCACCTTCTATTACAACACTTCCAAGAGCCAAAAAAGAGAAGGTTTCAGTGCTGGAGAGCTGTCAAACTGATGGAAAGTTCCTCTGGGTATGTTATACCATGATTCCCCCTAAAAACCAGTACTATACCCCTCAAGGAGCGCATGCTGCCTTTCTGGGAAGGTACTGATGACATCATGCTGAATATGGATTAGTTGTTTCTTGTCTGCTTTGGTCAACCTGTGGGTGGCAACACCATTGGAATCCTGAACAATGAATGATGCCAAGTCTCTGTGCAGGAAACGAAAGCTATTTTGACTTTTTAAAAGCAATACACCACATTGAGAAATATTTTCTGATTTACATTTACTACTTAATCTAGTAAGAAATGAATCTGAGAATCATACTTTAGTGAAAGCGTTCAGTTACCAAGGAACAGTGCTGAAAACCCAAGCATGTGCTAAGTTTACCATCAAAATGTGTTTGATATTATACTAAGAACAATCAAAAGGAAAATACAAAAATGCCTTGTTATACTTCTACCATTATTTTGCAAGAAGGTTTCTTTTAGGGCTGTTGAGCAGCAGATACATTTGGCCTCTGGAAGCATTGCAATCTATTAAGTAATTGGTCTGTCCAAGAAGTTAATTCTTCCTGACTAATTGCAGATCATATCAGGAAAAGTGAATCAAAAATAGGCAAAAGACAAAGATGACAAAACGAGAGAAAAAATAAAGGAAAAATATAGAAAGAGCCTTCAGGTTTGCTAAGGTTTGAACACACATAAAGAGGAGAGAGAAGAAAAAACACCAGAACAAGACAGTTGCCACAACATCGGTAATAAAATACTTTGCCTAATGACTGATCACTCAGTATTGTAGTTAGTCAATAAATCAATTCTTCTGGGCCAGTTTGGGGTTTTTTCCAGGTTTTTTTTTCAAACCTTTAACATACAATTAGAATTCATCACCTGAGATCTGTAATTAAGACTGGATGCATTTCCAGGGGACATGTTCTTGCACATTTTAGAATACCTGGCTTCTTAAAATAATCAGTTTTTTGTCAATACTTTTCCCCTAAATATTCCAAGCAAGACCTAGCACTTGCATTACTTCCTTAAAAAAAAAATAAAATTAATTCTCTGTCCCTGCACATCACTTTTTTTCTGAATGTTTTTGAATTTTTATTCATCCCTACAAGGATTTAAAACTCCCCCTCAGTTCAGCATTGAATGTGAATTTCATTAATGTGCTGTTTGTTTTTCTTCCAGACCAATTAATGAGGGTGATAAATGAGGTAGGACATAACACCAATCCCTGTGGCACCCCAGTAGCTTCCTCCCCCAAATTCAAACACTGCCATTTATCATTACAATTTGCTAATGTTCTTTCCTCCAATTTGTAGACCCCATGGCAGTACTCCTACTGAAGCCAATCTCAATTAATTATTCAAGTACATTCATGGGAGATGCAATATCAAATACTTTATGGAAAACCAAAATGCAGTGTAGCAACTGAATTTCCAGTAGGCACTACTACTTTAATTATTTTAAGCCCTTTTATATCTGTTTGTGAAGATTTATCCTTTTATTATTTGTACTTTACTGGTGCCTAGAGGATCCAACTGGGCTGAGGACCCATTGTCATGTTACTGAAATTACATTACTAAAATTTTATCTCCAGCTGTTTAGTGATTCTCTTTCCTCCTCCTGTCTCTCATATTTGCTTCATTTTCACCCCAAGGATAGAATTTAAATTAATGAAACTGTAATTGCCAGGATCACTGACAATTCCTTTTTTCAGGATATCAGGTACATTTTCTATATTTTGCATATTTGCTGCTTCCACTTTTTCTTGTCCAAAAAACACTTTATTATGAGTTCATGTTTGCATGAAAACAGGCTTCTGTCTCTCTGCCTCTACCGTGCATCTGCTCCTGCTGTGCGTTCCCCACTGGAGTCCGTATCATTGATAATCCTGTGCCTGGGAAGTCTCAGTGAGTTGCATGGAGATGACTGATGTCACACTTGGAGGATTAAATAGGGAATAAACAGCAGGAGGACATCATCTCTCAAGAAACTGAGACCCCATCTTGTCTGTGCTAGAAAATGCCAAAGACAGATTTTTAAAAGATGTCATGGTGCTTCTTGATACGAAAAAAAAGAAAGCCTCTATACACAAAACTGAAAGCAGACTGATTCAAAAGGAGCAGAGGAATGGCTATTTGAACAAGTCCCATCATATCCTGAGCCCAAGGACAGATGAGCTGTGAGAAAAGACCTCATATGCCAACTTTGGTCTGAGAAAGACTCATAGGGGCCTACTTTACCAGCAAATTTACAATTTACTTACTTTTAATTTTTCTTTCCTTTTAAATAAAGGTGATTAGTTTCTTCACACTCTTCCTCATGTTCCCTTTCCTGAGACAACCTGGTAGCAGTGTCTGACAGAGACCTCATCTTCCCTCTCACCCAAGAAAATGCACCCCAAGCTGGAAAATATTTCAAGGAAACACTACAGAATCTTCTCCTTAGATCAGAACTTGGAGGAAGTATTTTCCCCTACTTCCTGGAGCTACAGGATCTACATGACTAAAGTGATTTTTCCCTCCCACTCACACAACAACATCTTCCCAGCATTGCTGAGTGTCCCATCTCTCTGTTCCTTTGTAAGGAAGCCATTCAATGGTCTCCAAAAGTCACAAATCAGCTGCACTCTGAATTTTTGTGGGATCCTTTATCTGTCACAGAACAAAGACTGGTATTTTAATCCCCACTATATTCCTACAGATGCTGTGGAGCCCTTTCCTTAAACTTGTAGTGCTGTGGTGTCATGCTCCTTACAGTGCTTGAGGAAGATTGTCTAGTCAGCAGTGACTTGCCCAAAATAGGGCCATCTGAGTGTGAGCTACAGTTGAGAAAAGCTCTTAAGGTTCTCCCCCCTAAAGCATGCAGTTAGAGTAAACTCATTTCTTTCGATGCTGTAAGCAGGCTGTTTACCCAGAGGGGTTCAAAGCTAGTTTCTGCCTGCTGCTCTCTAACCCTGGCATTATTCAAGAGTCAATAATCCAATTCAAAACAATGCAGTGACAATAAGGTGGATTTTTTTTTATGGTGTTTACTTGTTCTTAATGATGTGCTCTATCTCCCTGTTACAGAGAGAAGCAGATGACAAAAAAGGGAGAAACTACACAGTAATGCAGACAGTAAAATCAAAGAAGAGACACTCCTGTTGAGATGAAAGAGATGCCCCTGCTAGTTTCTGAAAAGTGGCAAATGTAGGATTTTTACTGCTACATTTGAGGTCTTTCTGCCAACAAGGGCCTAACTGTAAAACCAGTGAAAAATTTCCCAATTCAGAGCAATTCAGAACCCTTTTCAGTACAACCATTTTACCCCCTAAAGCAAGTTTTTTGCCAAACCAGGGTAATTGTCTGCTTCCTGTCTCCTTTTTTCTCATTCTTGCCAGATTTTATATTCCCAAATGTGACATTTCTCCCCTCTCTCAGTTCAGAGAAAATAACTGAAAAGGGAATGCTCTTATGCTCAATGCCTCAGGAGGGGAGGCAAAGAAGGAAAGAAAAGGGGTAGAAAATTGGTCTCTACCACAATTTATAAAGTCTTGGAGTTGTTTCCGTTTGAGTAGCCCAACAGGGCACATGAAGCCAGCTGCAGTGCAAGGGCCTAGGATGTCTTTGCAACCCCACCATAAAACTTCCTCAAAGGGTGTGAGGAGAGATAGAATAACACCAGTTTAAAATCTGTGCCTGCCTGTTTTGGTCATCTCTGAAAAAACAGCTGGGAAAGGATTTCATGCAAGACAGGATGTGCTTCTACCTTTCCATTTCTTTAAACACAGTGCATTGATATTGTGTTCATATGGTGTAAGAACAATATCCTCAGTCCATGAGGGATCCTGCCATCTCACAGATTTGTGGTCAGCTATGAGACCATAGCTGAACAGAGACAGTGATGACTGTCACTGTTGCTTTGCCATTTCCCTTCTCTATTTGTTATTTGTCTGTGACTGCTAACTATGGGTTGTGTGCCTGTGGGTCTGAAAACCTTCTTCCTGAAGGGGAAGTAGGCTGGGTTTTGAGGAATTTTGTGAAGAGGGTGACATTACAAGAAACTGTTGCGTATGAAAGACTGGAGTGGGCAGCTGTGTTGTGAGTACTCCTTATTAAACATGCCCCTGTTTGGGCTTGTGGTTCCAGAGAAGGTTGTTTCCTGGTTTGCTTGTAAATTGAGAAGCATCAGATCTCACAATGGTTTTTGCTAGAGTTCTGGGGAATTGTGGGAAGGAGCTGGTGGCCACCATCCTCAGTGATTTATGGGGAGATAAAAGAGCAGGAACTCCTTGGCAGCTTTCCCCGAAATAGTCCTGGTAATCTACTCCGGGCTAGGCAGGTGTGAACAGGTAATGCTGTCTGGAAAATTATATACGTAAGAGGTATCAAAACCATCAAGACTAGAGAGATGTCCGGAAGCAAAGAGTGTGCCCAGGGCAGTTCCAGCTGCTGATGGTGCCCAGGAGGGTGTTCACAGGAGGGTGCTGAGGAGCACAGGGTTCGGAGAACACATCTTGACGTTATAAGAACTCTTCATCCTCAGGTGAAGCAAAGTACAAAACCTAGAAATTGCCAAGTTACAAACAAATGCACAATGGCATAGATAGAAGAAAATGAAAAGTAATTTTATGCATACATCTACCTTAATACTAGCAGTTAAGGGAGATAAGAATATTTAGATATAAATGAATATAAATACATAAAAGATGTATTGGAGATTTGGTGGAAGGAGAAGCAGATGGACAAGGTAATACTAATCTGAAAAATTATACTGGAAAAACAAAATAATCTCTTTAGATAAATGGATCATAGTAGAGCCTGAAAGAGACTTTGAGTCAAACCAAATTAACAATCAAGCAAACCTTGTCAGCAAGTAATAGAAAACCTATGAATCAAAATTCAGTCCCATGTAGGCAAAATACAACACTAAGGCTATTACAGACTGCCTGATGAAGATGGTGATAGAGATTGACACACTGAGGAGATCCAGGAAGGCAGGAATGAACAATAAAAGAAGATTATAATTGCCCTCATTTGCTGGATAAACTTTACTGTGGGGAGTGATGTGTGGGCTGAACTTTCAGGCAATGATGGTTTATTTTTCTACGGAAATACAATACAAGGAAAAGAAATAAGAAGTCATCACCAATGTGCAGGACTTTGTGACTGTCACAGAGCTGCTGGGAATGGTGGCAATACTGTATTTATGTCCAACATCCTCATTCCTCCTTCAAGAGCCAAGAGGTCTGCTATTGTACTGATGAATATTAAAAAAATCCTAACAACAGAAAAATAAGGGGTCTTATTATAAAGAAGCTAAAATAAGTGGTTACAATACATAAAAATCTTTTTTTTGGACAACACTGAAAATGCTTAAAGATTCCGTGTGGATGGTCACAGCAAACACTTACTACCTATCCATAAATGTTGAGAAAGACCAAAAGATAACAGGCCAAGCTTAGCAGAAGGATAAGGGAGCTTTATCAGGAATAAGAAGGAATTATTAAAAAAACCGCAAAGCTGTGTCCTACTAAAACCAAAAACCAACCAACCAAAAAAACCACAACCAAACCAAAACAAACCCTAAAGGAACAATTGTCTGAGAAAGCTGAAGTTCAGTAAGAGGGACCAAAAGGTGAATGGCAAAAAAGCAGAGATGCTAATTATTATGTAGGGCCAAGGAAAGATCAAGGAGCACAAGGCTTCAAAGACAACAAAATTATAGCAGAAAACCCAAATATTTCTGACGCACTAAAAATGAGATGCTTGGGGAAGCATATACTAAGACTCTTCAACCTAGAGAAGAGACACTGGTGAAAAAGCAGTATGTAGATTTGTTAAACACAGGAAGCATGGAGTAGTTCTGGTCATTTATTGACAATACATGATGATGTACTGTAGAAAGCAAACAAGCACTACACCTTATGAGGCAATCTTTCCAACCTTGGTGTGTATCAGGTGTTCACTGAAATTCTGGAAAAGGTCAGTAATACAACTGTAACGATAGATTTAACATTTACTGTTGCAGAGGTGCTTGAGATGACAACACTGGATATACCTCGCTGCCATGATTTTATATCATAAAAGCAGACAACTTATATGATTTAGTAAGTTCCCAAACATGTCTACATATGCAGAAAATTGGACTGATTACATATTTTACCTTCTGAGGTGAAATAACATTGACGTAACATTGTCAAAGGAGCTGACAGTTGCACTGGTTTAGTTCATAGGCTGAATCCCTGGAAGTCCAGCCAAGCTGAGCTGTAAGCATTCCAGGTTGCCAATTAAAGGTTGAGGACCACTTTACACCAGTTACTTTAATATGATTTTGCATTACAGAGCTTCCCATTGCAGTATAAATCGAGGCAAGATAGCAGATGTCTGTATGGTTCATTGCCTGATTTTGCAAGTGCACAGCTTGAAATTGACTCTTCTAATACTAAATATTCAGTGGCTGAGTTTCATAAACAAATCCATTGGCTGTACTTGTTTTTAGGGGACTGAGAGTCCAATTAAAGTTTCCACAGAGAAATGTGTCCCTGCATGTGCACACATATGAAAGTGCAGGCACACACAAGCGGAGGAAGTCTGGGAGTTTTTTTGATGCCTGGAATGAATTTGTTCTATGCCTCTTGTGCTCAAATAACAGCTAGGTTATACAGGGCATGCACACAAATGAGACTGAACTAAAGCTTTTAAAGTACTTGGAAATACGAGTGATATCTTCAAGAGCATTTGCAGTGGCTTAAGGCGAGGGAGCTGGAGTGGTGAGCTTACAAAAATAAGAGATGAGGAGGTCAAGGTCTGCATGTCCTAAAGCAGTGACTCTCACAAGGTAACTCATATTGGAATCTGTGTTTTAAACCCATCGTTTCACAGATAGAGGAACGCATGTCAGGGAAAGCCATTCTCCTGCCACTGGTTTCAACTGCAGCAACTGAAGTCAGTGAGATTCCCTTGGTATCCTGCAGCAGGCGACACAGACTCCAGGGTCTGTGGTGAGTGGACATTCTGCCAGTGCTGGAAGGACTTGACTATAAGCTTGTCATCCTTCCCCAAAACATGAGTCATGGCTGTTCCACATTCTCCCATCTGTAATTGCTTGTTCAGCCCGCTGGAAATATCTATAAATCCAGCACAGGCATTGCTATTAACACATCTTATGCCTCTTCCATCCATGTACTTTGTTTTTCTGTATGAAATATCCAGCTGAGCCTGATACAGAAATTGTTTCTTCTCCAAGTCCTTCTCAGTTAATCAGGACCAGCTAGGCTGAATGTTTCTTCAGCCCCAGCTGCTGCAGAGACAATCCTTGTATGTCTGGGGATATATAAAGAGGCTTCCAGTCCTTACACAGAGTGTGTTAAATGAAATATGATCTTCAGGCAACTAACCTATTGACTGTAGAGGTTCCATCTAACTCAAGACATGGGCACACACCGGAACCCCAGCTCCTCAGTTAACAATGTTTTCTTATAGGCTGGAATGTGGCAGCTTGCTCTGTGGGTAAGAGAATTAAGGCAAAGCTCAAGAGTGCTCCAGTGCTCCAGCCTTGTATCTTCACACACAGTACTGGCCTGGGTACATTCAGTATCAGTATTCAGTATTGAGACATTCAGCTTCACACAGCTCTCAAACCTAGTAAAAGACACCATGTACTTTCCTTTGGATAGATGCTCAAAGGTCAAAGACTTATACTAGTGGTCACAAGTGGGTGACCAAAGCAAATAAAGCCTGTCTTGGAGGATCCTGAAGAACTGTCTCAGAACAAGAACAACCTGTGAATTTCATTTCACATGGCAGTGCCCAGTGGTCCTAGGAGAGGCTGTGTACTTGGCTCCTCGGGCTTATCTGTACAAAAAGCTTTACAGGTAACTGGGAAAAGTAGGATTGTGAGCTTCATCTTTACATGTTACAATTTTTAATGAGATGATTATGGAGAAAAAACTTGAATAAAACCCCTAAGGTCACATGTCCAGAGGTATCTGAGCCAGAATCACAAAGGCTACAAGTAAGAACTATGTGTTTAAAATACTATAATTATAACTGCAAATTGTACACCAGCCCAAGGCTTTACAGCAAAGCTGTAAAAAGTAAAATCAATTTTAATCTTTAAGGGCACTTTGCTACATTTTTATTCTTCAAGGCTAAACCCAACTAGGTCAGTCCAGGTAGAAGTTGAAAAAATATGAGCTCTTTCTCCCTGAGCAATAAATATTATCTTCAATATCGAAAGCTGGATCAAGTACACTACTTGGCTCCTTGGGGAGGCTCAGTTCTGGGTCTGAGAATCTATCAGAGCTGAACAAAGGCATCCAGGGTTGTGGAAAGTACACTAGATCAATAGAGAAGAAAATCTCTCACCCATGACCTTTGGTGATCATCAGGCAGCAGGAACAGTTACTGCTTTCTTGGTCTTAATGTGGGTTTATTGACTCTCACTGTGGAAGTACCCTTGGGTGAAAGGGTTGCTTATTAGACACTTCTGTCTTGGAGTTCTCCCTCTTCATATCCCAACAGAGGAAAGATCTCTTGATTTGAATTTATGCTAACTTTTCAACTACACACTGCAAACCCTCTAGCCTGTGGTACAACACTCTCTTTCAGGATCACTTCTACAGAGCTCAGTGCTTTCTCTCTGGAGTTTCTTTCTCCAGTGTTACACTGGAGATGAGGAAACAGGAATGCAGGCATAATTACACTTCTGTCCTCCTGTACTACCTCATAGGTGGTAGCTTTCATCCCATCTGAAGATGGGCATGTTGCTATGGTTTCAGGAAAAGGATGGACATCCTTATTCCCTTCTGCTACTGCTTGGTCTTCTTTTACTCCACCAAAAAGTAAAAATTAGTTCCTGAGTTTGAAAGACCATATTTAACCACAGTAAGTATTTTATAAGCAAAAAGTCTTCCCAGAATGCTCAGACATGATTATTTGGGCCTCCAGTGACCATTTAAGAATGCACTTGCTGGTAATGCACTATTATTTAGAGTTGGTTGAATAATATTAAGTGGATAGTTTATATAACAAATGTTACAATTTTTTAAAAACAAATTACTCATCTAGTTTAAAAATACTATTCACAAAGACGGGGCAGAGTGAGTTATTAAATATATTCATCAAGTAAGTTGTTCAAGTTTTGCAATATATTTTAATAAATTATTCAGCTTATTCATTATTCATTGAGTTCTAATTATTATTTTAAACACTTATATAGCAATATTAGTGCACTGACATAAGTAGTCAGTGACAAAAATGACAGGCCTTCTGATGGGTCTATGATATAACTAAGGCGGGACTAAGGCATGGTAAAAATGGACTTCACCCATACTGAAAGGGGGGATTACCATTTAATGATCTTTACATCAGAGATTACAGATTTGTGCCTATGCTCCTAGTTCCAGGAATGAAAGAACTGCAGAGGGCCTTTTCCCCTGCATGACTGGGATAAACACGTTGCTGGCAGCAGTGCAAAGCACCAGGTCCTGCAGTTGGGTCACAATGACCCCATGCAGTGACATAGGCTGAGCACCACAGAAGCCTGGCTGGAAAGACGCCTGGAGGAAAAGGACCTAGGGGTGCTGGTTGACAGCAGTGGAACATGAGCAGGCCTGTGCCCAGGTGGCCAAGAAGGCCAGTGGCATCCTGGCCTATATCAAAAATAGTGTGACCAGCAGGACCAGGGCAGGGATTGTCCCTCTGTAGTCAGCACTGGTGCCTTAAACCCCATGTTCAGTTCTGGGGCCCTTCACAATGAGAAGGACACTGGGGTGCTGGAGTGTGTCCAGAGAAGGGCAATGAAGCTGGTGAAAGATCTGGAGTACAAGTCCCATGAGGAGTAGCTGAGAGAGCTGGGGTGGTTTAGCCTAGAGAAAAGGAGGCTTGGGGGGACCTTATCATTCTCTACAACTGCCTGAAAGGAGGCTGTAGCCAGGTGGGGGTCAGTCTATTCTCACAGGTAATGAGTGGTAGGATAGGAGGAAATGGCCTGAAGTTGTACCAGGGGAGGTTTAGATTGGATATTAGGAAATTTCTTCACCAGAAGGGTTGTCAAGCATTGGAACAGGCTGCCTAGGAAGTGGTTGAATCACCATCCCTGGAGGTATTTAAAAGTTATGTAGAGGTTGCACTCAGGGACATGGTTTAGTGGCAGACTTGGTGGTGTTATTGTTGGACTCAATAATCTTAAAGGTCTTCGTCAGCCGAAAAGTTTCTATAATTCTATGATTCTACTGAAATTATAGCTGGCATAGTAAAGTCAACCTAAATATGACAGTAGCCTAAACCAGCAGCTTGGAGGACTCTGAGCATAGCTTTGGAGTGTAATTCCAAGCCTATGGCTTCAGGAGCAGATGATGAGAACTTTATTAATCTTAACTTCCTGGGAGCATTACTGCCAGTTAGTTCCCTTCGGCTTCAGGGGATGTGCTGCAGGAAGTAAGAGGATTCAGTCACAAACTGTATAGTCAGGAGCACCACAGAGTTGTGAGCTGACCCCCACAAGCCTGCCCCTTGCACTGCTGTCTCACCATCTCACTCCACAAAAAGCTGTGGGAAGAATGGAGGTAACACAGCACACCTGCTTGTCAAAAAAATATCAAGCTTGCTTTTTTTTTTTTTTTGACAAAAAGCTCTCCTTTCAAAGAACTGATGAGATATGCTTTGCTTTGGACTTCTTAAGTTCTTTTCCCATTACTTTAATGGGGAGGCAAAGCAGTTTGATAGAGAAAAAGGAACCAGAAATTGCCATATTGTACCCCCTGAATGGGGCTTTACCAGGAGACTGAAATTCTTCCCAAGGCTCTTTTTTGAAACCAACACCAGATTAGACCCTTCCTGGTTCTCCTGAGCTTTCTGAAAAGAGGGTCAGTTCTTCTGAAAGATCAACATAGTTAAAAACCTAACGGGTTTGAATTGAATAGACAAAAACTAATGTTGCAAATATACATTCTTATTTTTCAAGGAAATGTTTCTCTTCCTTGTTCTTCTCTGATACTGTCTATCAGCATTCCTTTTCTCTAATTTTCTGTCACAGACTAGCACACATACATGTATGTGGACATATCGTCCTCTTTTCAGTGCTCCCCATCTTTCATTTTTGCTACTAATTGAAAATTAGAACTTGTGAAATTGCATCTGATGTTTCTAAAGTAAGAAATGATGAGACAAAGCAGGCTTAAAAAACTACTTTTCAGTGATGTCTTGCATATCTCAAAACCCCAAATTGTCATTTTTGGAAAATGCCTTGTGAAATAGTTTGCACTAAGTGGAGCTGTCTCCACGGTCCAGCACATCTCTCCTGTGTCCCAGTTGAGGTAGGTCTTATTATAACCCTGACTGCAGAAGGCACTTTACTTCAGACGAGACTGGAAACTTAGAAATGCATCAGGGAGATGAGTTACATCCACAAAATGCAAATTCTGTATCATCAGAAGGGAGGAGTCACGCCTCCATTTATTTATTTATTTATTTATTTATTTATTTATTTTTCTGGTCTGGAAGCTTCATGCTAAACATCAACGCAACCTTTGAGCACTGAACTGTAACTCTTTTGGGTTGCCTTCTTGTTGATAAAACTTGAAAAAGCAATTTACTCTCTTGGGCCTGTTTTAAGAATTTATAGTACAGAAAGGGGCGGGGTAGAAAGGCAAGTCACACCCTTTTATCTCTCTCCAATTCCTGCCTGTTTTTTAAGAAATGAGATGGAAGGGGAGGGGCAGGGAAGGGAAGACACACACACACACACACCCACACCTGTGCATGCACAACCCAAGGGAATGACAGTGTTTCCCCTTCCACTGCATTTTCTTCCTGCCCCTTATTTTAGAGGAACAGTTCCAGCCATCACTTTGCTCTCCAAGAGGAGAAGCAGGGCAAACATCAGAGCCTTTCCTGAACTGTGTGCAAAGCTGTGAACTTCAAGCTCACAGAGAACAGACCCCCCCCTGCCCTGCTTCTCTCCTGGCAGGCTCCATACTGAAGAGTACAAGGAACTGTTTTGTGAATTGAAAACATTGCCAGTATGTTTTGTGAAAAGGGGCTCTGTCTGGAGTCAATGGGAATGCCTGGTCCTTTGGGATGATAAATGGCAGTTAAGTAATGGCAAATGAGTTACGGCAACTAAAAATAAAGGATGATCTAGAGGAAGACATGGACTGAGGAGAAGCTTGATGTCTGATGAGTTCTCCAGCTTCCCTTTTTCACCTTCCTGAGCATGAGAGGCCCCGCTTGATTCACAGGGCCAGTGCTCCACCTGGCATGAGATCCTTCTGCTGCAGCATCTTCCTGGACCCTGGCACCTGGTTGCTGCTTTGGTGTGCTGAGCTCCACTCACAGCCTTCCTTCCTGCTGCAAGTAGCTTTTTGCAAAACGAAGCTTGGAAAGAGTCTGTAACCTTCACATCCCCTCCAGCCTCAAACTAATTATCATGGAGGTTCTGAAAACTCTCCTCCCACTGAGATTTCATCATATCTGATATGCTGCCCAGTCACTTTTCTTTCCTTCTTCTGGTGTTATGTATGCCTCCTCAAGGATATGGGCTCACTCTGGTATGGCATCTGTGTGACTTAAAATCGCTTCTTTGTGCATCATGTCAGCAATTCACAAGTCATTGTATGTTTATTTTGGCCTGATGAACCTCAAATATACTTGGGTTTTAAAAGACTCATTTTATTCATTTTCAAGACTGACTGAAAACATCCCTATAAAACTCAACAACATTCAAAACTAGATGAGCCAAAGCAAAACTGTCCAACATAAAGGATATGAGATTACTGCCGAGTGTTCACATTAAAATCATGCATACTAAGAACTGCAATGCTTAGGCTGAAACAATGCTATCCAGCAGCAGCCAGACCTGGGGAGTGTGGAGGGATATGCCAGCTCATGACTGACTTCTATGGAGATGTAAAAGGCACAGAGATGACAGCTGCTCATATCTAAACACAAATTAGCTGCAGCAGCGCTGAAAATAGGGGCATGGAGAAAAGTGCTCCTAACCTTCCTTCTCAGCTCCATGTTTCCCTCCACTCCTTCCCTCTCAGTTGAAGACATTTCCATGCTTATACCCAGATTCTGTGCATGATGCAAAGAATGTGCCACATTATATGCCCCATTCCATTTCCCAAACACACGTTTGTGCACATCATGTCTAAATGTTACTTTTCCTTACGTCGTCTTGGGCCACAGCATTTCTAAATTTTGCTGTGGTTTGGCTTATTTGTCTGACCAGACTTAGCTAACTCAAGGCATACTCTTGAATCAGAAGAAAGGTAGATCCAGAGTCCACACTGACAGGCAGAGATGCCATTAGTAGGAAGACCATAACTTCATGCTGCCCAGAATTTTGGGTGCTTTCTGGAAAGTCTCATTTTTCTAGAAGTACTTCATTACAAGTTCCAGCATTTTTTTATAATTACTAGGAGACAATATATATTTCAGACACTGCATTACTTTGTGCTTACACTGATTATAAGATATCTGAAGGTCCTATTGCATTTCTAGGATGTCTAGTTCTACTGTACATTCTTTTGAAGCTTATAGCTCATGTGGATAAATGATTCAGCTGAAAAATGAAGTGATGAACTTCAAGTTTTTGCAAAAATTAGTCCTTATTCTAGAACTGTGCTTGTTATTCATTAACAGTAGATAAACAGCACCAACATTTTTGAGTCTAAATTGTTCATCACCTTTACTAAGATGGTGGTGAGACACTGAAAAAGTTTCCCAAAGAAGTTGTAGATTCCCCATCCTTGGAAATATTCAAGGCCAGGTTGGATGGGGGTCTGAACAACGTGGCCCAATGGAAGGTGTCCCTGCCCTTGGCAGCAGGAGTTGGAACAAGATGATCTTTAATGTCCCTTCCAACCCAAACCCTTATGTGATCACAAAGCAGTGTGTGGAATGTTGGCTGACCATGGTCAGCCATACTGAGCAAGAAACACACTGAGGGCAGCGATGTTTCAGTTTCCCTGTCAAACCATTGGAGCAACATCCCCCTCTATTTTACGTGTTTAAGGCTGGGACTCAAATTCTGTAGTATTTGCAGATTTGTGGCCATGACAGCTGATTCAGGGTATTCACCAAATATGCTGAACTCTTTGGAACAGAGTCTTTTGCTGTTTTTCTAAGAACTTAGCAAAAAGATAGGGAACTTGAGGTCCTATACATTCTGTTTGAAATAGAGGGAAATATTGTATAAAGCTGAGTAGTCTTCTGACTCCTCCTGCACCTGCTCAGTGAGTGGGAAACAGGATTTTAAATTGTCTGAAAGAGAAGAGAAATAATTTAATCTGGATTTTAAGGCAAGTAATCTTTAGGGAATGATAGAGAATTTTTACTCTCTGTTTATAAATTTTTTCTTATGCGAGTTAGAAACAAGAGGGTAAGTGAAGAAGGAGGGATTTATATCCTGGGTTATCTAAAGCCTCCATTTCTTGTAGAGGAGTGCAGGTCCCTGCCCATCTTAGTTCACCAGAATTTTGTAGCTGTGTTACATCAAAAATGAACAATGAACTAACGGGAGTATTGATCTGATCTGCATTTGGATAGTCTCACCCACCTGATGAATATAGCTTTAATCCTGGATGTAAATATTTCCAAAAGGAAGTTTTGTCAAAAGCAATAAATTTCCTCAAAAGTTCCACGAGTCAGTATTTGCAAGGAAGAAGCAACAAAATATTTTGCTGTGTGATTGTGGGAGTCAAAAGGTAATCATCCATACTAACATTCAGAAAACATTTGGTATTTTTGTGATTAAAGTAGTAAAAATAATAAACACTTGAACAGGAGGGTCCTATGAATAAGAGCAGAGAGAATTTGCGTATTTGTTTTGGGTTATCTTTGCAACCTCTCTTGGTATAAGTTGATCAGCTCAAATTACCTTTCTGAAGAATGCTTCGTCCGTCAACCACATCAGAGAAGCGATTAGATAATTTTGCATGACTGTGCTACTGAACTGAGCCTCTGTGGCGATTTGATGCTGGTTAGGCGCCAGCCACCACAAAAACTATTCACTTATTTGCCTCTGCTGTAGCTAAGCAGAGAAGGGGAAATTGAAACTTCATTTTCATGAGGTGAAATAAGGTTTATGAGGAAAACGGAAAAATTTAAAGGCAAAACAGATCCAAACTTAAACAGTAAAAAGAAAATTTATTACCAACAGAACCAAAAGTAAAAAGAATAATGAGAAACTGTCCTGGGTTGCAGTTTATTCTATTACCATCCTTATGAGCTGTTGAAACCAGGTGGGGCAGTGTTTCCTTGCCTCCTCCCTCTGGACTATCTTCTGTCAATGGGCCCATCAATGCCTTGCCGCATGACTCATCCCATTGTGAGATGCTCCACCCAGAAGGAGGAACCAAGCATTCCATCCTAGATCTAATCTGAGATTCCGAACACCACGGACAACCCTTTCCACTGGATTCCCAGAGGACAAGAGCTACATAGCCACCACTGGACCTTCTGAGGGAGAGCAGACCCTTCTACAGAATCACCGCTTCAACAGAACCACATCCACCACTTCAGGACTGCAGCCACCATTTTATCGGACTAACAGGGTGTCAGGTTGTATCCTGACTCTGTCAGTTTAAACCAGTGTTTTCTGCCTTTATTTTTTTTTAATTTCCCTATTAAATTGTTATTTTGACTTGGTGCCTCCCACTGGTTTGTTTTCAAACTAGTACAGAAACTAAAACAAGCTTTCAGAACACCTTTCTCTTCCAGTACCTCGCTCTTTCCACCAGCCCACACAAGGGAAACAAACATGGGGTTTTGGTCAGTGTTTCATTTCTTAAGAGTCTTTCTTTATGTTAATGTTTAAGGAAAAGAGTTTCTTGTGCTGTGCTGTGGTATCTGTCCCACAGAAGAGAGCTCTCTGCAAGCTTCTCTAACGTGGTTTCAAACTTCACAAGCAACAGTCCCACCCGAATGTGCTGCAGTGAAATATCTCTCCCACGAGTCTCACAGTCTTCCTACAACTGCCAGCATTGGTCATAATGGTTCATGGGGTTTAGTCTTTTAAGGATGAGCTGTTCCAGCCTGGAAAGAAAGGCTCTCTTCTTCAATCTTAATAAGCCTCTCAGCCTCTAGGCACTTTGGCACTCTTTTTCACGGTCTGCATGTGGATGTCTGCACCCCCCCATGCACTTCAATGATTTATAGAGAAACACTTTGTTGTATTATAGTCTTCACCATGGCTTGCAGGAGAATCTCAGCTCTGGTGTTTGGAGCGTCTCCGCTATCTCCCTTCCCCCCACCGACCTCGGCATTGCCATGTTTTCTCCTCACATGATCTCACTTTTTCTTCAGAAAGCCAAAAAAAAAAAAAAAGGAAAAGTAGAAAAAAGCACAAAGAAAAGAAATTAGGATGTAGGCTTGTCAAAAGCAACTGCATATTGAACAAAATGGACTGCAAGGCAGTGCTGTGTACTATACAGAGACTCTGGTAGTGTGGCATGCTGTGGGTTAAAACTCATAAATAAGAAAGGGCACATGGCAAAAGGCACTACAGGCAGAAATGAAATTCAGTTCCTTTCTGCATGTCTGCAGGACATAAGTCAGGGGTGTACATGGGGTACACATGCTGAACGCTGAGATTATGCACAGCAGTGCAGCAGCGTATTTGCTCTGCTGCCTGCTGGCCTGGATCACAACCTGATGATGTGAGTTTCCAGCCCTGACATCATCCATGTATTTGCCATGGCTTATATGCCTGATATTTCTTTCCAATAATAACTTCCCTTTAGGCACGGTTATTAAGACCTCCATCACTGTGAAATAGCTTGTGTTCAGTGAGGCAGGCTTTTAATGGGATGTGATGCTGTATAGCAGAGTTTCATCTGCTACATTCAAGAGGGTCAATGATGGACTGTTTACTCCCCTAATCCATTTAATTATGGCAGCTTACAGAAAATTGGAGAAAAAGAATTTGTGCCATAGGTGATGCTGAGAGAGATCTGAGAGCACATTGATTTAAAAGGTCATAAAGTATTGTCTGAAGTGTATACAGAGTAGCTTGTTGATCTCACAGTAAGAAATAGCACTGATAGTTCAATCCCCCCTGGGAGATGGCCTGTTACCAGACACCATAAAAATTTCTAGTTTCTTTTGTCTTCCTTTGAAGGGTGGGAAGCTCAAGAGAAAAGCTGCAGAGCTGTCCTTGTAGAGCTTCATCCAGATATGCAAGGGAGAAGATGTGGAAGGGGAGTTGCTGCAGTAACAGTAGAGTCACAGAGCTGGGGCATGTCTGGGTAGCCACACAGAGTAAGTGACTCCTGTCTGCTGCCATATGAGCCTTCTGCCATGCCCCTGCCCTGGCAGCAGCACTATGGCATCCATAGGGGTGAACATGGCCTTCGATGACCCAGCAACACCTCCTGGTCACACTGCCTGTCCCAGAGCAAAGGGAGGGGGGCTGGTGCCTCTTTCCTCACTGATAGCTACTGTGAGAACAGAGAATGAGGCATTCTGGGAGCTCTGGTGCAAGTTGAGCATCGTGTCTGTAAAGCTATCTTTCTTGGTCACTGACTTCGGAGTTTAAGGACGTACAAAGTCTGCCTGAAACTTTTTGCCAGGTGTCCCATGAAGACTCATCTCCACATGGATTGCCTGGGTTTTCAGTCACAGAAATCTGTCTCAAACCCCAAGGGAGATTCACTTATGTACAAGCAACCTATTTCAGTGAAATTTGATGTCACCTCTGTCAGACTGAGTGGGTTAAAATTCAGCTCTGTATTTGTTGGAGACTGGAAGAGTAGAGGATACTCACAAAGCACAAGGATGTAAACTTCTGATAGGAAACCAGACTAAAATGCAGCCTCTTTTAGTTCACTACATAAACAGCTGAAATTTCAACTATTGCATCAGTTCTCTAGAATGCTGCCTCTTCTGCAGCCTTATTACTTTCTACTACTGACATTGGCAAATCTTCTAATTTGTGCGTTTATTTTCTTATTGTTATTGCTTTTGCATATCTCAACATTTTAAAAAGGCTTCTTTCTTCTCCCCACACCCTCCCACTGCCCCTCTTGCCATTATTAAGTGAGATCGGGTGTTTTTATGACTAATTGCATCTAATTATCTATAAAATAATTAGTATTTCTAATAGCAGCTGCCCCTTGGTTTTCATTGGGGTGCAGGAGGGCAACAAGGTAAAGAGTTTGAAAATTAAAGCTTCATTATTGTGTTCTCCCCTTTATATTCTGTTTAATAAATTCTTCACAGCAGAAATTGATAGACTAGAGCTCATTTGAGATCAACATCACGAAGAGCTCAAGATTATTTTTTCATCAAGGTGAAGGAGGGGAAAAAAACTAATTTGAAAAATTAGGAAGTAGTAATATAGAAAAGATTCTTTCTTCTTCCAACCTGCTAGCCAGATGGCCTGCCAGACACAGATACCAGGCTGAGTAATCTGTAAATCAGAACTCAAAAATATGGAGTCTGTTGAGTGTGTATGTGTAAGGGATGCCATTATGGTGACCAGGGACTGAAATAAAGGCTTCCAGAAATATAAACAGGAAGGGTTCCAGCATGTGTTGCCATGAGATGTAGCTCTCAAATCCTGAAGATTCCTGCTAAGTCTGTAGCAAGTGAAAGGTGCAGATATTGTCCTTCCTATTCTAAGACTGCAAACACCAATGAGTCATTGTACAGCTTGCATGGTGGTTGCAGTGGTTTCCCTGTGCTTTTGAACTAGGATGGAGTGCAGGAGAATTTTGCTTTTAGGCAGAGCCCTTAACTAGGTTAGGAACCTGTGTAGATGAGTGAAGCTGTAGCTTTCAAGTTTACACCTTTACTATGTCTGAACTGAATTGCTCGTGCAGAATGTGATGGTCTTTCTTCCTTCAGTCAGTAAAAGGTGCCCAAGTGCTCTCTGCAAAGCCACAGTTCATCCCTCACTCATCCTGCAGGTAGTGAACCCTGCCTTCCCTTCTTGTATCATCCTACTCCCCTTGGACCTGAAGGCTTCATCCCTTCAGCCATAAACGGTGAAGTTGGCAATGGCATGAGGAAGTAGGGACAGCAAGGAAACAAAGACACTCAATGAAGTTCAGCTTTACAAAGGGATTTAGATGCTTAATGGCATTGGTAGGCTATGTGGTTATGGCCTTGGTAATCCCAGCTTCCACATGAATCTCCATGCCTGGTCTTCAGAAAGGGCAGGCCACACTGAAGAGAAGTTTAAGAGGCTAAAATGAAAGTGATGAGCAGGAATTCATCTAGGGGCAGCCTAGAGAAGGCATCAGCCAAAGGTGTTGCATGAAATTCACTCTGTCTACAAGTGTTTTAGTGAGTTGTGGTCTAACTTTCCTCTGAGGATGATAAACATGGGGAGTAGGAAAATGAACACTCATAAGAAAAAGAGCATTTTATTTTCCCTTCTACCCATATATAAAACAACATGAGGGGAAGCAGAGCTGATAGCTCACTGGGAGGCTAACAGGAAGGCAAAAGAAGAGTAAATGTGTTGATGGAAAAGCCCGTTGTCCCCTACAAATTCCAGCTGCTCACTGTATTCTTTCCCTATAGTTCCGCAGCAGCAGAAGTAAACACAGTAAAAATCAGCAGCTGGGACTTTTTTTGCAAGGCAACAGCATCGAGCAGAATTCCTCCCTCTATATTTTATAATTTGTCTGAAGGCTACAGACATCTGTTCAGATGGTCAAGGGGAAAAAAAGCATGAGGGATTTGGGCTAAATTCAGCACCACTTAGGGAAGATGCACCTGGCCTGCCATTTGTTATGTTCTCCCCTCTCTGCTTTATGATTTATATTTTATAAATCCTTTCCATTGTGGCTCCCCCCACTTTCCTCCTTCTGTTCCAGTTTGATCAGATTGTAAAGGTTCAAAGTGTACTCCTGTTACTTTAATTAAAGTAATTTCCCTCTGCCCTCCCTCTTAGAACAGATGTATTGGAAATCCCCAGGCACCTCCTCCCTGAGCAAAATTGGACACTAAAAGGTAAAACTGCAATAAGACAAATTCCCTGTGCTAATTGCTTTTCTCTATGCAGCAAGGATGTGCAGGAGTTTCTCCATGCTAGCAGGTCTGGTTTATTCTCTGTAGAGAGTTCATGGTAGCTACCTGAATTCCTTCTCACAGCAGCTTGTCACTTGCCAAAAAGGCACATGATAATAGAAGCTACCAGATATATCTGGCATGATTTGGTGCTTTTACTGCCTCCCCAGCAATATCCTGGTTATTCCATGCCCCTGGCTGGTTTCTGAATTTACCATTTCATTTCCAGTGGAGGATTGTGCCTGGCACACGGAGATTATTTAGGCACCTTCATCCCTCAACTAGGTTTAAGGCTGGGAGCAGGAGAATATAGCCTGAGGTAAAACCAGACTTGCGGTATTAAGTCATGAGATGAGGCAGGAAAATACATTTCTATGATTATGCTTAACAGAAAAGTGCCAGCTCTTGCATTTTAGCCAGCTCATGAGGTAGCTAATTAGTCTACATGAGCTTGTCCAGAAGAGCATTTAAAACTAGGTCTTTTTTGCTTTTTTACTTAGCTGCCCCCTTAGCTCCCCCTCCTCCTCAACCTTGCTTAATGGAGATTTATTCTCCATATGTTGTTTATAACCAGGTTTGATCCTAATTTCCCTCTCTTGCAGCTTCTTTAAAACACTGCAGATATTATGCTGTATGTGCCTTTCCCTTCTGCTCTGAAAGGACAGCCCACAAAGCAGAAAAAAATCCATATCTCTGCAGAGAGTCATTTCATCCTGGCCAGAACATGTCAAAAGGTCTAAACACAAACACTGACCAAACCAAGCAGCAAAACAGCCATTTGGCCAGCAAAGGTTGCTTTAGCCTCTCAAAGCATTATTGGCAGGCTATGGAGGACAGCAAAGACTGTGTCGCACAGCCAACAATGGTCTGTTGTCTTTGAGGGAGTAAAGCCTAGTTACATGCAGAGTTTTAAAGGGAAGTAGAAGATTGAGGCTTTTGTCTTTGCATGAAGATATATCACATACACTGTGCCTATACTGGCCTGTCCTGGAGCCCTGGCTGTGCTCTCCAGGCGATAATCCCAACCTGTGCACAGTCACATACATACAACTTTGTATGTCAGCAAAACCTCAAAAATACCCAACCCTAGCAGCAGTCTCCAGAAAGCCCCATGCTTTATGTGTGAATAGAGCTGCTCTGGTTCACCAAGCCAGTACCAGTAGTTTAGGTACAACTTAGCATTCCTGGATACCAGAGTCAAACTGCTCTTTTGCCCTCTGTCTCATCAGAAATGCAGAGCTGTGTAACTCCATGTCCTCCCCAGAAGCCTACACAGGTTTACAGTAAGAAGGAGAAGGACAACATCACTAATAAAGACCTTTCTCCCTTTTCTGCTCATTCTCTTCTAGAGACAGTTTTCCTCTCTAATTTTACATGGCATACTGGGACTTACCATCTGTTTCAGAAAGACCTCAGATGAGCAAAAAACATTCTGTGTCTTACAGGAGAAGAAGAAATCTCTGAGCACCACACAGACTTCTGACAGAGCAAGGTTTTGGAGAACATTTCAATTTAACATTGTAAACAGTTCTGTCGCTCCCTAAGTGCTTCCCACAGAACAGACAAATTTTGCACTGTTAATTCCCAGTCCCAGCTCTTGCTCCTCAAAGGATGACAGAAGACTGTCATTCATTCTTAGGAAAACTCTCATTTCTCTCTCCTTCCTGTTTTTTTGTTTTTCGTTTAAAGCCATTTTGGGTTTTGTTTGTTTGTTTGTTTTTGTTTTTTTGTTTTTTGTGGGTTTTTTTGTTTTTTTTTTTTTTCTGGTGGAAATATTCACACACACCAGTTCTACCCACCTCTGTGCTGCATTCAGTCATTGACACCTAGATTCCCAATCTTCCTATGACACCTTTGGTCAATGTACTATTCCTCAAAGGTCGTAAAAAAATTGAGATTGTTTCTAAATCTGTTTCAAGTCTTTCCATTCTTCTGTTAAAGGGAGATCAGACTGGACTGATTCATGTTCCCTAAGTCAAAGTCAGCATGCCCAGCACCCAGTCTGTGTATTTGGAAATTTAAGAAAATTCAAACTTATATATTTCAAATTTCAAATATCTAGGATTGTAAGCAAGCATCCAGGACAGCACACAAAGCATTCATTTTTAATTGAAACTTATAAATAATTAATATTATTCAAATGCTGAAATCCAATAGCCTGAAGATGACTGCTACACTAATGCAGAAATACAGGGAAAAATCCAGTCATGCATGCTGCAAGAGCATGAACTCAATGGGAAAAGGTAGTGAACAGGCAAGAGTGATGACCATCTGATGGAAAGATATTATATGGGATTCCAAAAACAAGCACTGAATGTGCCCTCTAAAAGAATGCAAAGATAGAAAATCAGAAGGAATGCACTTAGGCATGAATTTTTCATTAGCAATCCCTTAGGCTAAAACTGATAAACATTTCACTACTACCAAAAATTCCATAACTAACCCATGCCTCACCAGCAACTTCGGGTCAGTAACAGGCCACAAAACCTCATTGCTGGACATGAGTAGATCCCTGTGTACTATTTGTAAGCCTGGAAAATACCTGCAAGTAAATTTTAATTTTCTGTTCAAGCCAACTGTCATTCCAGAACAAGGTGAACACTTTAAAAAATGCGTGTTTAACAGAGAAGGGGATACAGATGGGGGCATGTTCTGGAGCAAGCACCAGTGACAGATTTACAGGATAAATGATGGGGCTTTGGAAAGCAGGTTGCACAGGATACAAAGGACACCTTGTGCCTGTGAGGGTTGAGAGCACTGATGCATATGCTGACAAGATTTGCACAGCTTGCTTGTGTGTACATTTGCCTTTGCACACTATACTGGAGGTGAGAAGAGCCTGACCTGGCATGAAGACGTGCAGCTTAAATATGACAGAAAATGAGAGTTAGTGATCATATGTTTGCTGGAGGATGCTACAAGCTTTGGGCATTTCTGGGCTTTACAAGCTAATTTAATTGCTGTTTCTTATGAATTTGCTTCTTGAATTTTTTAAAATAAAATCCAAACATAATTAATTGAAGCTCTCTGAGTAATGAAGGTATCTGGGGGCTGCATTGGATGAAAAGCAAGGTCCTAGTGGGAAGAGGAATAAGAGATTGACTTGCACATGTGTGTGGATATGCACGGCAGTCACAATTTTGGTGATTTTCTTCCTTTCTTCCTTTCTTCCTTTCTTCCTTCCTTTCTTTCCTTTCTTTCTTTCCTTTCTTTCTTTTGTTGCTTTCTTTCCTTCTTTTTCACCACCTCATTTAAGAGCTCTTTTATGCCGAGAAAAGGATGATGTGCCTTATCAATTTTGCCTGCCTGGCATTGTACAGGTAAAGAACAGCTGGAAGAGTTTAAATCTGTGCTTTCTATTTTAATGCAAATACTACAAGAGTGAATGGTGCTCCTGAAAAGCCCAGCTCCTGAGTCTGATAGAATACCTGCCTTGGTAAAGACAAAACCAAATACTTCTATCAGCACCAGAATGAAAGATGCCGTATTTCTTACAAGCCTGTGGAATTCTGCTTGGATTCTCAGCTGTGTCATATGTCAGGTTCAGTAGCAGATTTCAGCAGATTTCACATTTCTTCCTTGTGCAGGTAACTTTGGTCCCAGCAATGAACAATCCGTAGCTTTCTGGTAGCCATTGCTCTTTTCTCTGCCCACTTGTCCATTTGCACAAAATATAATGCAAGGTAACATGTCTGAAGATTCCTACTACTTGCACACCTGATTGATATTTGACAAAAGCTCTTCCACTCCTGCTGATTTCTTCCAGAGATTCCCCAAGGGCAATGTGGGCCATTCTGGGGAGGGTCAATAATGGTGGGCAGAACTTTCTGCTTCAGCAAACTGAGCAGCAGTCACTGGTGCTGGTGACAGCAGGAGTTCCAGATTTCCAGGGCTCTCTGTTCCTTAGCAATGCTCCTTCCTGTCTTCCCTCTCTATGCTGAAGAATGTAGATCACAAGTCCTCAACCACTGTAAAATTCAGTTTTTGTTACTCTGCTGAAAACCACTCAGGTAACACTTTGTGCACTATGCAAAGCACATCCTTTTACTATGGCAAAAGTGTTATAATAATCTATCTGAATTGACATTGCAGAAACTAGTCTTCCCAATCACAGCACTTCACTCTTCTGCTACCTACCTGAAATAATCCCTGTAAAAGATGGTTTCCTTCTCAGCATTCTTACAATGGCAGGGCATTTAAACTCTTCTCTTTTTAGAAATACTCAGCCATGAAGCCTAGTTTCAGTCTCTAATGTGGGAAAGAGCAGCTAGAACTCAAGAAGTGTAGTCCAGCAAGTTCCATGTTTAGACAGAGTGACAAGGGAGACTTCAGAAAAAGAGACCCACTTAGTTCCTTGTTCCTTTGATGATAATGATTCATTAATTATGCTTTTTCTTCACCTGAGTGTCCGTATCAACCGGACTGTAATACGAGAGGACAGGACACTCACAGGTCTTGGGACTCTAAAGACTTCGGAGATGTTTTGGGATAAGATTAGATAGTGCTCCTAAAGCCCACAGGTCATTTTTGGGAAACATAATGTTTATCCTTTCCTGATTAGTGTGCATGCAATGCTCTCCTTCTGGAATTCAGATGGTCCATACTTACTTTTGACAAATGAACAGGGAAAAGAGAATGTTAACTGTTCCTCAAAAGTGAAAATCCTGTTGTTTCTTACCATACTTTGACAGCATATCCTTTGAGGCAGGGGACCATGCTCTTCTGGCATGTTTATACAACATGATCACCTCATTACTCTTGTGTGTCAAATGCTGCTGGTTATACAAGCCACAAGCATGGGAATGGAAATCAAAGTCCTGATGGAAATCAGTCCATTAGGAAACTATTTCTGTCCTAGATAGAGAAATTGGTTTCTCAAGGTTGGGTCCCACTGAAGACAGAAATTTGGTTGTGATTTTCCAGGTGCAGTGATAGAGTGTTAGTTCACAGAGTTTCACCAGAGGCAAATATCAATGAACTAGTGAAAATAGGCTACTTTTCATCCATTCATCAAAACATCAGATCACCCCATCCAGAGGCAGGAAAACCAATAAATATTGCAGGCAGATGGGGTATTCTGTTAGAAATTTTATATGGTTTTTTTGTCCAAGTCAGGAGTTACATTAAAAATGGCAGCAGGCTTAGATTTACATGGACGAGAGATAAAGAAGAGGAGAAAACAGCCTAATAGTTATTTAAAAGATATCTGCATTTTAGCTAAAGAATTGATCAAGTATCTATTCCTTATTGTATTGAGGAGGATGAAGTATAAGAAATGTCCTCTTAAATGGTTTAAATTAGACTGTGGGCTTGCAATTGTTGGCCTGGTAGCTCAGTTTTTATGGTGCGACTCTCTCTGGTCTTGGAATTGAAGGTTAAATAATTTTAAATTGGGATGGCTACATTTCTTTAAGATGTTTTCTTGTTGCCTATGAAATACCTATGCTGAACTTGCCTTCTTGACCTTCACCAATACCTTCAGTTTTGGAAGTGTAGTGGGTTGAACCTGAGTTAATGGACAGACTTTTAGACCAATAAGGCGTCTCTCAATTTACATATTCAAACCACACGGAAAGGCGGGAATTTCCTTTTGTTCCAGCTTGCCTGCTGGAAAGTGGGGGGGCCTCCAGGCCTGCTGGCCTCGCTGGGCCGGGGTCCCTGCCCCCTTCCCCTTTTCTCAACACCGTGACACGAACCCTGCATTGCTGGGAGGGGGGGAGGGGTGACTATCCCAGAGCCGCAGGCAGCTAAAACCAGCCATAGACTGCCACACAGCTAAACCCATCCAGCGCGGCTTCTTGGGACCAGTGGGAGCCAGCGTAGCCTCCTTTCTGTAGCCAGCACACTTTGCCCTAAACTGAAGAAGACACCATGCTGCCAACAACATAGAGGGAGTGAGGCTTTCTCCACTGTAAAGCCTGAACAAGAACACTCTTCAACATGGCGGCTTCAAAGTCAGAAAGAAAAAGCGAGTCATGTGAGGCGAAGCTGAAAAAATGGCGATGGGGAAAAAGAAGGCGGCGTCGCGTTCTTCATGTGTAGCTTAAAATGACTTCTTGCAGGCCATGGTAAGAAACTGTAATATCACAAACTGTAAATCTCTTTAATCCATTTTTTTTTAAAGTACATGGGAGATGAGGAATTCATGTGTGGCTTATAAAGATGTGAAGAGTGCCTATGCCAGGCTATATAGAAGCAGTAAAAGGCTTTTAGAGACTTGTGAAGAAGAAAGCCTTTGTGTTCAGGCCAAAATAACTCATCCTTAAAAAGACTAATAACCTCAAGTGATGGCCCATGTCTGGCAGTGTGAAGGAACTGTGAGATTTTTCATGGGAGAGATGTTTTTTCACTGCAGCAGATTTCCGGGTGGGTCTGTTGCTGGTGGCAGTTTGGGAACCACGTGAAACAGAAGAAACCCTTTTTTCCTTAAGCATAAGAAAGAGACTTTTCAAGAACTACAACACTGACTACAATCCCATGTTCTGTTATCCTTTGTGTGAGTTGGATAAAAGGAGGGGGATGCTGGAAGAGATGGGAGGTTTGCTTTAATTTGTTGTTATTTCTTTTTACTTTTAATTCTGTCAGTAATAAACTTTTTCTCTGTACAGCAACTGTTTAAGTTTGAACATGTTTTGCCTCGCAGCTCTCTAGTTTTCCTCAATATTTTCTTATTTTCCCCTTATGAAAAATAACAGATTTCGTGTGCTTGATGTTTAGCTGCGTCAAACCATGGTGGGAAGATACTGGAGTACTCACACACATCTGCATGAGTTGGCTTTGCAAATCATGGTATATTGGCTTTACATGGTACTCTTACTCACTGTCATTTTTTTTAAAGTTGGTGCACATACAGCTCTGCTACTACACTCTACACTCCTTGAAACAAAGAACACTGATCCCAGGGAATTGTATTAGACTCTTGGGACCTCATTTCATCTTCGACTCTTTTCAACTCTCCAGGACAAAAGAGTATCAGAAAGTCAACAAGAGGCTTTTGTAAGAAACCAATGTTCGGGGGTCTTGAAGAAAGCCAGTGGGCACATGTGGTATGCTCTGTCGTAGGGAGAGATCAAGGAATTGATGATGATGTTGCATGAGGAGCAGAGGGAGTCTCATCTGTTTGTCTTCGATTTTTTTAGCAGAGAGGAAACTGGACAGAAAGTCATCTGAATTATTTAATCTACCCTGTATCCATCATTTGTAAGCAGGCCATCATTCCTTTTTACAGATTGAATGATCAAGCACCAAGCAAGGGATTATGTTTTTTCCTTTCCTCCATCACATTGTTGACGAGGGACCATCTTCTAAATCCGTTTGGTCTTGTATTGATATCCTTTAGATTTGGCAGACAGCAGTCTCCCTTCCTACAATGTTTATCCACATAATGCATTGCTAGGCAGCAATCACATTCTCTATCAGCCCTAAATAAGAGCTAAATAAGCCAAGCTTGATTCCTGTTTTATGCAGGAAAAGGCTTCAGAGTTCCCCTGCTCCTGTGGCTATTCTAGTTTAAAATAATCCATCTACACCACAGCTAGCCAAAACTGGACACTCCACCAGGCTGTATTCCTTGGTATTAACCTTACCTCAATGCATCTTGAGATCACAGCTGTTTGCTTCTCTCGTACTGGTGGGACAGAGCCAGCCTGCTTTTGCCAGTCACTCACAAGACTTTCCTCCGTTGAACTGTTGAAGTTCAGTGTGTGACATGTCTTACATGGTCTTCTTGATGATTTCAACTTTAACAGGTTATCTTTTATCCACACTCTCCGCTTTATTATTTTAATCTTCTGCACGCAATGTTTCCCCACCTTTCTTTTTATGTGTATCTGTCCCACGTAAAATATGTCCCTCAGGACAAGCAGCAATGGGGAGCTACTAGGGTGGAGATAAGGAATAAAGTGAAAGACCTTCTGGGCCCCTTAAGAATCACAGATCTGTATCCTCCCATGGAAAGCAAATCAAAGCCAATTTGTTGGCTTTTGTTAACTCTTATTTGTTTCAACACATGATTTATCACCGGGGTCTCCTCTCACATCTCTGAAACAAACAACAGATGCTTTCCACATTTCCTTATTTCTCCAGCCACTTCAGATTCAGCCAGCATCAATTCCAATATCTCAGCGAGTGCCCTGTTTGTGCAGTCTGACAATAAAATCTATATCTTTATTCACAGCATTTAGTGAATTCCTAAAATGGGGTCGATGGCATCCTAATGGTTATTTCATCTCTGGGTCAGCTTTTAGCAGATCCTGGGAATAAAGATGGATGCAAGCCCTGTGGAAGCCAAGACCCCCATCACTGTGGTGGCACAGTGCAGAAATCGCAAGCAAATTAGCAGGGAGGCTGGGCAAGAAAGCTGATCTCTAGGCAAACAGTGTGAGCACCAATTCTGACTTTTCCCTACAAGGAGGTGGAAAGAGGAAACAGGGTTCAGCAGCCTTTCTCACTGGGTTTTAGCCCATCAAGGTGGAAAAAAAAAAATTTTAGTTGTGTAAAGACTCATGAGTATTCTTACACGCTTCTTTTATTCCTGATGGGACATCATGAATCTTACCATGGATTTTTGGAGGGAAAATAGGAAGGAAAAGCAAAAGGCAATACATCAAAAAAGTTCCTTCTGAAGAAAAAACCTCTAGAAGGCAAGCATCAGGCGAGATTCCACTTGTCCCACAGTTCTGAGTTGAGTGAACAAACCCCTATGATGACATCACTAATTTATCCGGCCTTTCCAGCCTTGGAGATAATGTGCCCACTCTGAAAGCCTGCAAGGTGCAAGGAACTTGCACTGAGGAACTTCCAGCGGGGTGTCATTAAACACAGTCTCTGCTGTTCCACTCAGCCGCCCCAGTGTCTTCTAGGCCACTATCCCCACATTTGACCACTATCATTCCATTAGGAATTTATTTTTCCCAGTGTCTGATTGGAATTTTCTTTATTCTCTCACAAGTGCTGAACAGAGTGGAAAAATCTCTTCCCCTGACACAAATGCAATCCAGTGACTGGTTGGCCTTTCCCACAAGGAAACACGAATGACTTGTCCTAAACTTGTCCATTAAGATGCCTGCAAGTCCCTCCTTTCACCAGGACTGAATTTCTCAGAGAAAGCAGGAAGTTGTACCATTTGGGGTACTCATTGCTCTGAACAATCACAGGTTGAATGGGTGGTAAGCACCGTTTTCAAGTATGACCTTTTGATTTGAACTCAGGCCCCCCAAAAGAAAGAAATCCCTGTGTTCTCCTGTGTGCCATAAAGACATCTTTCAAGAAACTTTTTATGCTGTTTCTATTACAGATTTCCAGTATTTATAGCTTTAAATGCTTTTATGCAGGGGGAAAGACAAGGAAGCATCATTATCATGTTTTAAAAAGACAGCGGAGTGCTTTTTTATTTCCATTACTGAGAAATCGAGTCAACTTTGCTCTATATAAATTCTATCTCTGAGAGCTTTTGTTCAAATCACATTTGCTACTTAACAAAACTTGATTTACTGAGGGGGATATGCTAAGAAGAGATGGAAGGGAAATATTAGCATTTCATTGGGAATTTTAATATTGATATTAAATGGCACCAAAACCCAGACAAATTGGTACTTTTATTAATTTAGACTGCTAGGAAATAAATGTTTTTCTTCTACTGTTTCTCCTTCTTTTCCTGCTTTTATTACTCCAGTCCTACACATCACACCATTTTCTCCTGTGTGAGATCTTGAAATGGTATCATTCATGATTTTTTCCACACTACATATACTGAAATTATGGACAAAGTGGTGTCAATAAAAGAAGTGAAAGGCAAATAGCAATGACTACCTCCAAGCAGAAAGCAGATGAGCCTTTCCCACAGGGCTCTAGCAGGACAGTGTGCAAACTGATGAGATGAGGCCACTGACCCTCAGCCAAGGTACATTCTGTTACTGGCACTTCTGGTTTTAGACCTTCAAGGTTTTTAGACCTTAGTCAGGTTGGTCACAGCTCACCTTAAGGATCCCAGCAAAAAGCTCCTTTTTGTCTTCATGTGTTGGAAGGGTCACCCAAGAACACTTCTTCTTTTCAAAGAGTGCATTGAATTGTGAAGCCAAAGGTGATTTGTCTGAATAGGTCTGGGAATGTTATTAAAGTCATGCATAATAATGATATATATTTCATTCCCTTTTCTGATCACTCCTTTAATTTTGGTGAACATAAAGTTTTATTTTGCCTGAAAGACAATAAAAACGTGGTGGTTTTTATACAGAGGAGAGCAATATCAGGACAATACCAGTAAAGAACATGTTCATGAATCACACATCCATATAAGACCATTAGGAGTCACTAAGTCTGATATCAAACTAGAGGTGTGGAACTACTTTGAACAATTCCAGCTTGAACTGAGGAAAAATATTTGAGCTTTACTTAAAATTGACTGAAGTGAAAAAATGATCATCAGCCTTGTTCACTGCTCCAAGCTGATAGCGATACTCAATCTTCCAAACTACCATCAACATGACCATTTCAACATGATCATATCCACTTGCTGCTTTCCAGCCAAGATAATTTGGGATTTCTGCATGAAACTTGGTGAGAAGTCGCTATGCAGGAAGTTCCTCTTTCTCTCAAAACCAGATCTAGTGATTGTCTGTTTCAAGCCTCTAGGAAGAAAAACATTGTTTGACTCTGGAAAAAGCAAGTCAGTGCTTTTTGAATTATTTCTTGTTGGTCTGCCAGGACTCAAGTTAAATTCTCCATTAACTGTGCCCCTGATTCATTGATCTTTACAGCAGCCTTACCCAGAACCTGTTGCTGTCACTGGTAAGCAGTCACACAGGCAAATAACACATTTACACCATTGATGAAACTCAGCTCAGTAACTACTCATGAGGGAGCCAGTAGTTTGTAGCTCGATGCAATGGAGCCACTTGCAAATAGTTTCCAGCTGTTCATTTAGATGTGTATGCTAAGCACCACTAAAAAGATGCTGAAATGTAAAGGCCAAAGAAGTAAAAAATACTGGTTTTAGAAAAAGTGGCAAACAAATTAAAAGAAATCAGGACCGCTGCTACACATTCTTTGTAAGAAGAAAAAAAACTTACAAGAACAAAATATGAAGAAGTCTGAAAGAGTTAAAAGGTTCAGATCAGTCTTCCAGTACTGTATAATTCTGCACCACTCACTATTTACACCTCCCACTCAGCCTTTCCCTTGCTTCTTGTTTTGTGCTGTAATGGAAACGCACTGCTGAATCTCTACTGTTGACTTTATGCACTGTTTATTAAGTATGTAGAACATATTTTGAAAGAAACACATCCCAGGGTACTTCAAGCTATGTCAGGCTGTGATAGGTTTTCTCAGAGTGTTCAAGGCTGGTGAAGCAGAAGAATTTGCTTATGGTGAGGACTAAAATGATTGATCCGTTTGCTGGCTTGAGATGTGTTGATTATAGGGTATTGTAGGCTTACGTAGGTGTATGGACAACTGACTAATTAGTATTTCACCATATTGTATAGTAGCTAGCATAAGCAACAGCGGTATTTTTATCCTGTATAATAATGTATGTTTGAACTTTAGCACATTAAAATCCCCTATTTCCTGTTTAAGTGATCTATTTCTAGTCACCTAGAAATAGCCTCTTTTGATATCCACACAGTTTTTAGGAAAAACTTAGAGAATTAATACATGATAATTTACTTCTGAGGTGAAATAAAGATCAGACTGGAAAGAAGACATTTTTATGGAATTATGAAATGAATGTAATTAACCCTTAACCATTTTCCACTTAATTAACTGCTTAACCCTAAAGTATTTATAAAAGAAATACAGTGGAGTCTGTGATGATGTGCAGATTTTAAATCACACTCGAAAGCCTTTCTAAGAACTACCTTCTAGCTAATCAAGTACCTATGAAACTGCTGTAGGAATTGCAAAGAGAAATTCCATAGCTAAATAGATGATTAGGAGATCAGACAAAATTCTCTGTAATTTTATCATTCATAGCTTTCACAGAATAAAAGATCTTTCTTCTGCAGCTCTCCAAGCACTTAAAAAATGAATACATGAAACTTAATCATGGACATATCATGTGCCCCTTTCTCAGCTGGGCAAACTGAGGCACAGGGAAGTTGCAGAGCTGGTATTTTTAGAAGTGGCCTGGAATGCTGGGTGCCATCTCTTTGGGATGTTCAGCATTTGATGCACAAAGGTGGATTAGACATGTCACATTAAACTGTCTGAGCTCCTGCGCTCCACCCGTGCAGTAAAAGAATATGTGACAGCAGGAGACTGACATCCTCACATCCTCATTTTCTCTTTTATTCTTCTCCTCCAGTGCTACAGGGAGCTTAGCACATTGCTCCGTGCACTGGCAACTATGATTCCAGGTGACTGAGTGGATCTGCCAGTCTACTTCTCATGCCCTGACAAGAGAGCCTCCATATTCAATGTGTGGATCCAAAGTCCACACAGTTGACTGAGGAAGGCCAGAGAGTTTAATGAAAAGTAGGAGTGAATTGCAAAGTGCTAAAAATGTTGCTTCTATGCCAAAATCTAAGATAATCTCCCGCTGCTTCTCCTTGCCTTTTACCCAACAGCAAACCACATACCCGTAACACGTTATGCTGTGACAATCATTACCCACCAACCTTCAGAAATACAGAAAAAAGACTTAAGAAGATAACCTGGAGCCCTGCCTAGTTTCATTGCTTTGACATCTCAGCCTGTCTCATAGTGCTGTCTCCAAGCACAGGTGTACATAGGCTGCCTGTGTAACATTTTTGGCTTTCTCCCTTGAGTACTTGCTCTGGCCAATTTTTCTAATTGGTGATCAGTGATCACCAGACCAGCAAATGGGCCATACACACCCAGCAGATGGCAGTGGCTGTACTCAAGCATGACAGCTCTTTGCACGCAGAACTGGCTGCAGAACAAAGCAGACTGTTCAGGCCACCAAGACACAGTTCTGCCTCTGCTCTGAGCCTCAAGTAGAAAGCATTTTGCAACCTGCTAAGGCACCTGAGTGTCCTATTGAAGGTCTGGAGCATTCTTTGCTGTAAGTTAGAAATGTGCCTGGGAAGCAGAAGAGTTTCACTGGCTTCTGCTTTCTAGGACTCCATAGGAGGCCTTTCAGTTGAGTGAATCCATAGTGTCTGGCATAAGTGAGCAGGAAAAATGGCCTCTGTAGAACTATTCAGCCCAGGGATACACTGTCAGCAGGAGTAGCCATACCTGTGACTCTACAGGAAGCACTATCCTTTGAATAAAGCTTTGAGAGGTGCCAAAGCTTGTATATGTACTCTATGGTTTTCTATTTGCTCATGTATTCTACTTCCAAAACCTTCTGGAAACTCCCAACAGCTATCTCCAGCATTTGCTTCCACGTTTCTTGGGGTGGGAGGAGTAACTGAGCTCACTGCTAAGGGAACTGTTCTTTATCACTCTGTTAGGACATTTTGGAAATCATCCAGCCCCATTTCACCTAATCACACTCTTCTCAAATGGGACAGATAATTCCTCTTATGCTAGTATTTAATAGCTGTGAATATAGAGAAAGCAATTTTTTTGTTTGTTTATATTAGGTAGCAACTTCAGTTATAGGCTAGAGCCCCATTATGCAGAGAGTTGTAAAAACAGCACTCACAATAAGCTTGTAGATGGTTATCATATCCCTCAGGCCTTTGGCATGTTATTTTTTAAGTGGAGGAGAGTTTGAAGACGGATGAAACTAATCTACTGTATAATTCATACCTTTACATAATTTTGATTAACTCACGTAATAAAGAAGTCCCAGAGCATCCCCATGGAAACAGACTCCGAAGCAACTTGTCTGCATGTACCTCACAAGATGATGTCCAGAACAGGAGCCAGTATTCCTATTATGCTCTCAGCAGCATCTCACAGGGGACTGCCAGTCCTGTCCTGTGACAGAGCATTTCCATTTGTGCTGCCCAGTGTTTGCACAGGTATTTTCTGACACTGGCAAATGAGATATGAGTTTGTGTTGCAAAGATTGGTGCATATTTCATGAGTATGCTGTCCTAAATTGAGAGAGTCTCTCCCCTCCTCATAACTGCTGGAAATCGAAGGCATATAAGAGTGCAACGCAGCCACACTATTTAAATCAATATGTTGTCATTTGCCATTAACCTTTCCATTCACCTCCAGCATTGCTCTTTTCCAAATCTATTGGAATCAGTTCTGTGCATGAGCTTTCCAAAAGCACCATAACAAACTTTACAAAAAGCAAGCAAGAATACTTGGTGTGGTTCATCTCCTCATGGACCTAAACTCGTTGTGACAAAGAAACTGGGAAGTCAACCTAGGTGAGGAGCTTACAGTACAGCATTTGGGAGCCCTGGAGGGAGCAGGTGGAACTGGCATTATCCCTGCATTTTGCATATTGCCAACTGGATTGGAAAGCGAGGGCAAGTCGGTTTGGTTTAAGACAAGTGTGAGTTAGATTGCAAGGCAGGTCTAGTCCTACCTTGCTGAAGACAGTAAGTGGACTGAAGAGGCTTGCATTCAAGTTGGAATTCAGTCTCTGCCTTCCAAGAGCTCATTAAAAAAAAAATACATCTGCTTCATGTAGCACCTCTATAATAGAGACACTGTCTATGGAGGAAATCATTAGGACCCACTGGAACAGAAGCAATCATCCATCTGCAAAACACGAACATAATACAAAACAGACTGAGAATCCCTGCTGTAGAATTAACTGAATTGGATGCAAACTATTTTTTTTGTCTGTAGAAAGCACTCAGAGTTTTTTTGTGATCTATCTGTATTACATGTAGCAGTAGAGTGTTATCCAAAGGTAGATTAAGTTAAACTTCTCCTCCTCTCAAGGGTCATTCCTTATAGCTACAAAATCCCAAAGTTAAGAGACTTTAGTATAAGATTTACTGCTCACATTTATACCATAGTTTTAACATATGCGCAAGCAATAATAAAGAACAATTCCATTGAAGAACTGAAAAGTACATTTATTGCAGAGAGCCACACTTCTATTTAAGAGGGAAAATATGTTTTGAAATATAACTTTTGTAACAAAACTTACTGGTCCATATTTAAAGTAGACTGTGAAAGGAATTATAAACAGCTATAACATTGTTACTACCAGAGTTTATAAATAACAATAAATGTAAGAGCTCAAGTTGTGGCCACAGTCCTGTCCAACTAGATATGGTGAAAACAAAAAATGGAGACATTCTCTTTCCACAACCTACACTTTGGTGGCTTTTTCTGTATTGTGACTTAACCTGACAGGCAGCTAAACACCACGTAGCCACTTGCTCACTCCTTGCTCCAACCTTGTGGGATGAGGGACACAATTGGGAAAAAAAGTAAAATTTGTGGGTTGAAATAAAGGCAGCTTAATAGGACAGAAAAGGAACTGAGGATGATAATAATAATAATTTTAAAAATTATTAGGACATACAAAAAAAGTGATATATGATGCAAATGTTCACTTCCTGCTAACCTATGCCCAGACTGTTCCTCAGCAGCAGTCCCTGGCCAGCTTTTCCCTTAGTTTATATCCAGAGCATGATGTCATAGGGTATGGAATACCTTTTGGGCCAGTTAGGGTCAACTGTACTGGTTTTATCTCCTCCCAGCTTCTTGTGTGCTCCAGCCCACTCACTGCTGGGGTGGTGTAAGAAGCTGAAAAGTCCTTGAGTTAGAGTAAACATTGCTTAGCAACAACTAAAACATTCGTGCATTAGCAACATTATTCTCATCTGAAATCCAAAACACAGAACTGTGACGGCTACTGGGAAGAAAAGTAACTCTATCGGAGCTGAAACCAGGACACTCTGTTGGAGGGCATAGTTAATGATTTGGGATACCTTAAAATTACCAGCTACATCTCTTAAGTTGTAGTAAATGCAGTAGTTTAATATCCTTGCATGATCGTCCTAGATCTTGTCCCAACATGGAAACCTAGACACAAATGCCTCTGTATCCACCAGAAGGAACAGGGAAATGATCTATAATTCTTAGCAGAACATCTAGCTACTTACCAAAACAGGCACAATACCCTGGAAATGACAGAGGAAAGCCATGAGCCAATGTCTTATGTCAAATGTAAAATTGCTTTTGAAATTGGCATTTTTTGTCTTCCAGAAATATTTAGGGGGTGAAGACAAGAAACAACTCTCAGACTTTAGGAAAATATTTTCTTCTGCCTCTGAAGTACATTTCACATTTCCCTTCAAAATTGCCTTTAACAATACATTTCTACTAATACTACAATAGTTGTAAGCCAGGGTCCTGGTATCTTGATGTTTTTGAAAACTACATTGTTATAATATTTATCACTAAATAATTGACATTTCTTTTAGGTTTTCTTCAACAAACCATCCCAAGTCACCCTCCTTGTTTTGGCTTTATAGAAATAGCACACACACTTTTTCCTAGCTTGCTTTTTTGACGCCTAGGTCACTTTTGCTGTCAGAATGTATTTATTGAATAAAACTGATTTTTTCCCTTCTCAAGATATAGTGAAAAATGTGGAAGAGCTCCCAGTACAGAGATGTTGGTTACTAGGAAACAAGCTCGAGAGAGCAGACTAGGAGCACAAGCCTTGGACTATAAAGATTTATTTGGGGAAAATTCCTAAAATAAGGGTTGGAATTAAAATAATAGTAATCTAAAAAAATGCCTTTCCTGAACGACAAGTTTAAAGAGAGAAATGAGTATCTGTAAGAGTCTTACAACAGTCTTCTCTTGTTCTAAGAAGATGCTTTGTGTAATAGTCCAAAACTGGTAGATATCTCTCAAGAAAGAAATTGAAAACACTCAAGTAGAAAAAAAAAACCCAAACAAAAAGGTATGGGAATTCATGAATCATATAATGGTTTGAGTTGGAAGAAATCTTTGAAAGGCCATCTAGTCCAACTCCCCTACAATAAGCAGGAATATTTTCAGCTAGATCAGGTTACTCAGCCCCATCCAACCTGACTTTTAATGTTTCCAAAGATAGGGCATCTCCCACCTCTCTGAGAAACTTGTGACAGGGTTTTACCACCCTCATTTTAAAAACACTTCTTTCATATATCTAATCTAAATAAACTGTCCTTCAGTTTAAAACCATTGCACCTTGTTCCATCACAACAGGCTTCCGAAAAAGTTTATCCCCATCTTTCTTTTAGGCCGCTTTCAAATACTAGAAGGTCACAATAAAGTCTCTTCAGAGCTTTCTCTTCTCCAGGCTGAACAATCCCAACTCTCTCAGCCTTTCCTCATAGAGAAGGTGTTCCATCCCTCTAATAGTTGAATAAAATCCATCTGCTTTGAATTTAAGAGATTTCTGGTCTTCTTTGGGATGAATTCCTACAAAGACGTATTCTGGGCACAACTGCACTTGACTAATTAGGAACCTTGTCACAATTCTGCATTTGAGATATGTTGTCCAAAGCTTTTCCTAAATGACTTTCTGTCTCTCCTATGAGAAAGACCACAACACCCAGTGGGTTTTATTGTTTGAAATTCCTCGATGAGGTCTGGAAAATATGTAAAATAGGAAATGATCAAGCCAGGAGTCACTGACAACAAATTTGATGCAAAACATTTGTAGTACTGGAGCAAGGCCCCGAAAGTATCAATGTGTCTGTTTTACTTATTTAGAATGACATATTTTAGAAAGAGTTGTAGGGAAAGTCTTCCCTTTTAGCCTCTTGTAGTTTCGCTCATCTATCACCAAACAGAATAATATTTGTCCCAAGGAGATTTGAAGTGAATAAAGATCCCTGTATTAAGGTGGCCTGAAGGTCATCCCAGTAGAATGGAAAGCCCTCTTGGAAAGTTCCTAGAGAGACTATCAGCTGATGACCTATTATGTCTGCTCTGAAAGGACCATGTAAGAAAGCACTGCCTCTGCCTATTCATCTTAGATGTAATTAGTGTGTCAGATTGTCCTGGGGTGATGTTATGAGGCTGCTTTATTCCTTAACCATCTGCTTAATGCCCAAAGACATTGTGTCTTTAAGATGGACCTGGGGCGCAGGGCCGGAGCCGCAGGACCCAGGTGTGGTTGGGTTCAACAGCTGGGCCCAGCGGCTCTGGCTGCAGCAGTTTCGGCCATGCTCTGGAGGGAGCGCACTGGGGGTGCTGCACTGCTTCTTGGTGGCTTTTTGTTCTCGCTAACTGGAAAAAAGGTTTTGTTGGTTCTTTTTTTCCCTTCCCTCCCCCTGGCCTCCCTGCCCTCCTTCCCTTCTCCCTGGTCCGCGGAGCCTGCGGGGCGGCCCCGGCTGCTCCGGGGAGCCTGGGGAGGGCCAAGCCGTTGAGCGAGGGGATGCAGAGGTCTGCCAGCTTAGCCTGCTTTGAGGAGAAGGACCAGCGCCAGAGAGGCAGCAGGTTTTTTCCATCTGTTCTCCAATTTCACCTGCTGTGGGGAGGAGGACCAGTGCCGGGGAGTCGAGAGGTTTTTTTCCATCTGCCCTGCTCCAGGCTGCTGTGTGGACTCTCCTTCCCTTTCCCCTTCCCAGAGACTGGGGGGACCAGTTGCAAGCCCATGTGTTTTTTCCCTCTCTGGGCATCTGTTATATTTTGAGGGTTTTTTGTGTTCTACCCTGTTTCATTCTGCATTAATAAACAGTTCGGGTTTTTTTTCCACTTTCACCTGCTGTCATCAATTTGTCTCATTGTCGGAGGAAAGGGGGAGGCCCTTTCCCTTTGGAGGAGGCGCTCATTCTGGACCTTTTCCTCCTAAAATTTTGTCTCCTAAAAACTGAGACACAGATTCTCTCATGTTCCAAAACACAGAGTGGAGGTAACTGCAAGAGCCAGCTGGAGGCTGGCCCTGTAAAGTTGGTGCCAGGCAGTTGAAACAAACACTGGCCTTTCCCACCCAAGAGTTTGCAGTGCTAAACTCATTGAAGTCAGGCAGGCAGGCAGGGATGGACTCATGGAGGTAAGCACATATACATGATGGGGTAGATACCAGAAGAGGATGTAGCCTTAATCTTGATAAGGTGTTCTCAGGTGAACAGAAGAATAACGAGCTCTTGTACTCTTAGTTTAAAAAAAAAAAAAAAAAAAAAAAGAGAGAGAGAGAGAAATCAAACCAAAACAAACTAACAAGGTGTCTGAAAATAAGCAAAGAAAATAAGCAAAGAAAGCACCCTTTCATGCTTAGGAGACTGAAATGCCTCTAGAAAAACAAAAACTTCTCTTGGACTTTGACCTCAAAGGCTGGAGGAGTTCTCCAGGTCACAGGGAAGGTGTGTTTTCACATAGCACTGAAGACTGGTGATTGACCCCCACAGTAAAAAAGCAACCAGAATGGCCCCAGGAAAATTGAGGGACATCAGCAGACCAAGGATAATTGTGGTTGGGTCTACTGTGGTGTAGTTTTTATTGCAAACACTTGCAAACATGCTTTTTTGGTTCAGGCAAAATATCAAATTATGGAGAAAACCTGGGATATCTGCAGCTGATCAAAGAAACCAGGAAAGATAATGTCTCTAAGAGAGGGATTCATGGCCATTTACAGAGAAAGAGTCAGTGTCCCATGTACTCACTTCCAGGGGCCTCCAAGGAAATGGCCTTAGTTAGTACATACTTAAAATTGAAAAGGCACAGAAGCATTTAATCAGCTTACTAAATTGCAGCTTTGATATTAAAAAGGAAGAGCTCCGTTCCTAAGCCTTCAGTCTGGTATTTCATTCATTCATTCATGCATTCATTCATTCATTCATTTCCATGCTTGAATTTGTGGGGGGGGACTGCCAGTTTAGAGAAAGAAATAGCATTGCATTTGAATTTTGCTGGTTATTTGACCATGCTAAGCACTTGGGAAAATACATCAAGAACATCAGCATAGTAGAATCACTTTTCAAACATTTCTCTCTACAGACCCACAGGAAGAATTGTCACATGTTCTACATCAACTGCTTCAGAGGAAATAGCTATAAAACCTGGTCAGCACTGACTAAAAGCATTTAACATGGTCAGTGTCAGTTAAATATGAGAAACATTTAGGAGTACATGGTTTGGAATACCAAAATCAGGTTGTACCCATAAGCAGACACTTGGTTTAACAGAAGTAAAAATCTTCTTTTACATAATTTTAGAAGCTTTGCCCCCTGTGTTCGTTAGTCATGGACTCATGTACCTGGCAGGATGCATAAATGTGAAAGAAAAATCTTCTTAGGTGTAAAATACAAAGGGAGGTCAAGAGATGGCCCTATCAGCTTGCACTTGTGGCAGCTCACTGCAATCAACAGCCATGGACTGTGGCCTTTGAGCAACAAATTTGCTGATCCCTATGGAAGCCTAGTATTTGCATGTGGTGTGGGTGGACCATGGCCAGCAGCCAAGAACTCCTACAGCCACTCCCTCCCTCCTGTCTTCTGTGGGATGGAAAGAAAATAGAAAGGAGCTGAGGAGACTTGTGGATCAAGATAAAAATAGTTTAGTAGGTGAAGCAAAGTTGTGCATGCAAGCAATGCAAAGGAGGAATTTGTTCACTACTGCCCTCTCAGCAGCAGCCAGATGTTTAGTTGCTTCCTGGAAATCAGGGCCTTTGAATGCTAGTGGTTGTTTTGGACGACAAGTGCCATAAGAATATTTTCATTTTCCTCCTCCTCTCCTTGAGTTTTGATTGCTGAGCATGGCATGATGTTGCATGGAGTATCTGCTTAGTCAGTCTTGGTCAGATATCCTGCCTGCATCCCCTCCCAATTTATTAACTACCCAGCCTACTCTCCAAAGGAGACAGAGTGGGAAAAACATGCATTCTTGACATTGTGCAAGCACTGCAGAAATAGCTGAAGGCTGGTGTACTATCAGCACCTTTTTAATCACAAATCCAAAATCCAGCACTGTACAGCCGCTATGAAGAAAGTTTACTCCATCCCAGCCAGACTCAGTACACATGGATTCATAAGAAAATACCAAGCAAGGGAAATAAGGAGAGAACCACAGAAATTGTAGTTGTCAATAGGAGCTAGTGAGGAACAAAGTCTTAACATCTTCAGTCCTAAACCAAAAATCATAGTGCTAGGCCCAGAGGAATATAGTGGGTGATACTTCATTGCAGGATATGGACTGCAGGTCTTGGATCTGAAATAACACCACATCCAACCAGTAAAACAAACTACAGAATCAGAGATGTATATTAGGACATCCTGGGAAATGTCCATTAATAACAACTGCATTAACTACAATAACTGCATATGGCATTCTAACTTTGTTCTTGTTTCTGTGCTAGGAGGAATTTTCAGGTCATGAACAAGAAAGCATTCTGATATAATTCAGCAGAGCATAAGATCTGTTCATTTGCTGGAGGTTCTTACCCAGAGATACAGTATCCTGGATCTGCTGATGTATCAGCATGCACAGTTCTTCCCCCATCTTCACCAGTTAGGACTAGACAATATTCTGTGACTCTCATCTATATGATAGCATCAAAAAAATCAAAAAGCCCAGTAAATTGTTGGTAACAATGTTAAGACACAGAGATTGACACAGAAGCTCAATAGGAGAGCAAACCCAATTCTGTATTAGCAGGAGAAGTCTGGAAATTGCAAGAATTTAATATCAGAGTCTTCAACCTTGTCAGTCACCTGATTTGTTCTCCCAGGAGGAATCAGAGTAAGGTGGCATAAGTCCAAGAACATACTACTTTTGAAACTTTGTCTGTCCTAGACAAAGAGAAGTTGCCAGACTGTTCAGCTGGAGGTGTCTGCAGACCTGCACAAACATTTGACATGTCAAGTGTGGTATAAGTAAAAATGATGCATAATACTTCATCTAATGCACTAACCTTCTATGCAGTTTGGTTTTATTTTTCCTATTTACCTAGCTTTTCTACACCTTTATTGCTTTGCCACCTTACTTTCATGGGATTCTTCTGCTTAAATAGGCTAATAAAAAACGTAACAAAAGTTGTCAGTTTTGGTAGACAGGACATCAGGGAATTCTTTTCTACAGTCTATTATGGAGTTTATGAACAGCTTGAATGACTCCCTCAACGTAATCCTCCCTGTCGGTGAAACACAAAGCAGCATCTCCCCCTTGGCACCAAAAAGCCTTGACCTAGTTCTTTAAACCTCGCCCTTTACCTCAGCACTGTCTTTTTCCTTATGTACCCAAAATGTCCCCAGAAAAACCCCATACAACCTCAAACCCTAAGACTGCTCCCTTCCTGTCAGTTTTACCTAAGGTACAGTATTCATATCAGTGCTGTTTAAAATTTGCAAGGAAAACTTTGGTAAGCCTTGGAGAAGCCACACTTGCCATTAGGAGAAGGATTATCCTGAAAAAACCCACCAAAGACTGCTTCTAATTAATTCAGATAAGTTTAGAGGGAGTGCCCTTAAAAGACTGGCAAAAAGCATAAAAACCCAGAGGAAGATTCTGACACAGAGGTGCAAGTTAAGCATAGGTAAGTGAACAACAAAGATTTAGGACAGTTATTTAGGACAGATCAAGGTCTGAAACACAAGACAAGGGGATCTGTCTGGGGAGGCTTACAGCAACCTCCTTTTCTCAATGTGCTGTGGTCCTTTTCTAAATTTTTAAAGGTGGCTGTGCTGCTCACTAGCTGAGCCATGGCAATTGTTCATGCATATTCCTGCCCTGTGGCAAATGTGAATTAATGTGTGATCTCTCAGCCTTTGCATATTGAGGCAAAGCTCAGCTTATCTTTTATTAGTTGCAGGCTAACCCTGCACACAGACCATGGCAAAGGATCATCTGATGTTATTACCTTGTTCAGGAGACTGAAAGCTTCCACTGAGGCACTTAAAAATAAAGGCAATCTGACAAGTGTCAATAGTCATTAGTGACTACTTTTTCAGGGATAATGACCAGGGAAAGAAGTTGAATGTCGCAGCAGTAAAGTCTCAAGTGAGCCACAGGTTTGAATAAATCATCAAAAATGGATCCAAACTACCTGTTTGAAAGTGAGCTGTTTACAGGGAACTCATCACAAGTACACAGATTTGTAAGTACTTTGGTCTTTGAAAAAGGTTGTTGATTTTTCCAGGTGTCTCCAAACCTCTCAAATAATAGATCAACACAATCTCCTCCTTTACCCTTGACACTCACTCCAAGAAAAGGCAGAGGTTTTGAAAGTGTCTCCTAGATGACTGCTTACTGAACTCTGTGAGCTCCAAGCAAGTCCAGGATGGGGCATTAGCCCCACAGCTTTCTAACAAAAGGCTAAAGAATCTACATTATTAAACAGTGGTAGGCTGACCAGGCCCTGAAGATCTCTTTAAACCAGGCCTGGTGAGACCATCAGCAAAGATCAGCTGAGTCCTTTGATGAACCATTACCTTCTCCTTCCTAGGAGAAGACATGGATAATTTCTGTCAATAGGGTCAAATCCTGTCTGACTGGTGTCCTGTGAATCTTGGACATTTTCTAAGCAAGGTTGAAGGATATTTTGCGTAAGGCCATCATTGCAGAATAGCCCCTCCAAGCACTTACTCACATTGTTTCATTTGCTATGCTGGTTCTGCTCCAGGGAAGGGGGGTATTTTTGTGGGACAGATCTGGGATAAGAGGCATGAAGCTGTGCGGCAGGACATATCACCCCTCTCCCCACCACAGGTGGCCGGTGCAGATAGGAGAGATAACTCAGGCTGGCAAGGCCCAGCAGGTATCATCTCCTAGGGCCAAAAGGTCTGCCAGCTTAACAGATGTGGGAAGAGATTAAAAAAAAAACCATAAGTGACCAAAAGGCCTGTTTTACACTACAAAAGTACTACAGATTATCACAGAGGCAGAAGCCTTCTACCCACACCCCCTGAAAGTGTGTGAGACTTCTTCCTGGAGCCTGAATGCAGGTTCCGTAGTTACTTTCCTGGGAATTGAGGGAAAGGATTTCGATGTGTGCTCCATCAGGAATTGGACGGTAAGAAACACTGGATCCTAAGTTACGTAATTTCTTCAATAGCTGTAAAATTGATGGTACCTTTAACCTCATGTGTAATACTAGTTGTCTCTTTTTGTCTTATCCCTGTGTAGTAATAGTCTGTTTTAAGCCTTATGTCTGTTAGTTTTGTGTCTATTAAATAAATAGTTCTTTCTATAATAGACTGAATCAGCCATTATTAAAGAACCTGCGAATGAGAGTGCGTCTTGAGGTGCTGGCCACCTCAATAAAGCCACTGCCTCCTGCCGGAGGCCTGGGCAAAAGGCAGGGACTTATTTAAATCCGCATCATCCATTCATAACAAGCTGCTTTCCATTTGATACAGGAATACAGTTTCCCTGTGCCTTGCTGATCACTGGCTACTGCAATTGCCTTCTGATTGCTGCAGTATGATAGAGCAGCCCATTTAATTTACACTTACAAGGATCTGGCCCTCCCCATACACTGTCTGATGCTCAGAAAAGAATCCTTTCTAACTTTTCCTCTTTCCTTCCCAGTATGCTCCATGCCCCTCAGCTATAGTCATGCACATGGTGGACCTGCTCTCCAGGTGGAAGATCTGCAGGGACCAGCAATAAGCACATAAATCTGCAAGCAAACATTATATGGTATGGAGTATCATTTCTGCTAGAAGCAAACCTCTCTCTGTGTGTGTGTGTGTGTGTGTGTGTGTGTGTGTGTGTGTGTGTGTGTAGAGGAACACATCAGGATTGAACAACATCTTCTGCTCCATAAATCTATGGAGGAGAAACCATCAGTTTTTCTTTCCCTATCAATCCCATTTTTTTGGTGGCAGCAATGAATCAATAGGGAAATGGATCTCTTGAACATTTAGTAGCTTTCCTCCAGTCCTATTGCTGTTTTCTTCATCCAGTAAGCCCAACCGAGGCTTCAAATGCCTTCCAAAAAGCCCAACCACTGCTTCAAATGCATTCAGGATGTTTTCAACAAGCACAAGGTCTCTGGCAGGTGATTTATTTTTCTTCATGATCTGTTTTCAGCAAAATCTAATTATAAGTGCAGCCTCCACATCTATGAGACAACGGTTCAAGGCTGCGTAGCTGAGTTGACAGTAAGGCTTATGGAATTGCCCATTATAGAGGGATTTTTGAGGAGCACTGGAGCTAGACAACCTCTTCAGATTGCTACACTGTTGCTCTGTTCTGCACTGTCATCCCCTGCTGCACTTGAGGCAAGAAGGGTCATGTGCAAAATATGCCACTGTGTGACAATCTTAAAAATTGAAAATTTTCACTTCTGTTTCCTTGTAAGAGAATAATTTCAAATAATTTTGAAGAAGTATGCACTTATTACTGCAGTCCATTGGCCCCAGTATAATACTATCTCACTCATTTAAATTCTTTCCCAAAAGCATCACAGTAAACAAGGGTTCATCACCTTCATGTATTTCTTTTAGATCTGCAATAGTAAGTAATTTATGTGTGCTTACTTAAGACACCAATAATCTAAAGCAATTAATTTCTGTGAATTTCAGCTTTTCTCTAGACTTTATCACCAAAGATTGAGACTGACTGCATGTAGGCATGTAAAGGATGCAATCAGTCCCTTTACCTCAAGGACACCACACAGCAACAGCTCAAATAGTAACAGTTACACTGCATAAAACCACAAAGCAAAACAGAGCTTCACATCTGACAACTGGAACATGACACAGGCAGATAGAAATTATTTTTTAAATTCCTAATTCCACAGAAATAGTTCTATACATTTGTTGTGGGGCAAAGCTAATCTAACGGCAAACTATGAGTCTTCTTTGGTTGGAAAAAATTAGGGGATTTACAGTCTTCTTAGATCATCCATGCCATGGACATGGCTGGGGAAAAAGTTGATCCATCTTTCCACCAGAGGACCCCTCAGCTGCTGGGAGGGACAGCTGTAAGAATTTTGCTGAGTGGTGTGGAGACTGAGGAGAGCTCCAAGGCTGATCCAAGCCACATTCTCTGATGATAGAAGAAGGGACTGTGTTAAAAAAAGGCAGCAGCATCAGTTCTGCATCAGTGCAAGACTCTCCAAAAGAGGATAGATGCCCATTAAAGGCAATTCGGGAATTTTCTGGAACAGGCAAGAAAATCTGTGCCAGTCTAAATTTGCAAATAAAACATCAGAGTAAATTTAGCTTTTGGCAAGGGAAATGCATTCCCTACCTTAGCTGTGTATTAATTAACCAGGCCTTTTACTTCAGGGAATAAAATATTGCCCTTTGCTGTTTACAGCACTTTCTGCTAACACTCTTTATGTAACCTGAACCTGTTCACTAAACAAAGTTATAAACTGACTGCTAATTTTATGTTGGGTCAAATTAATTTTGAAACCAGATTAATTAAAGCAGATGAAGCTTTGTTTATCCATTATTCATGAAGCACATTGGAACAGGAGAGAGTACCTTAGCTTTATTTAGGATATTACTTTAATGAACTCTATTTTTTGACCCTCAATACTCCTTTTGAGCAGGAGTTCAGGTTTGTGTTGTTGGGTGGTTTTAGGTTTCTTTTCCTTTGGTGGTCTTAGTGCAAACAATGGAATTAGCTGATTTTCTGGTTCCAGAATCTACAGCTGACAATCTCCAGCAGTGACTGCCTCTTGCCGTAATTCTGCAGAGGGAGAAAAGAGCACATGTGCATTCTGAGCAAGGATCTTCTGCTCATCCTCTCCTGATGCAGATGGAAACTGAAGAGACGAGATGATATGTTCACTCCGCATCAGAGCCAGATAACCCACAGATAGTCGGAAGAGGCTGCTGGATAATTAAAATAGAACCACCTAACAGAGAGTGTTTGAGTGTCCATGCAGATGATCCAGTGAAGAATTCTGTTCCTCACAGAGCAGTGATTTATAAAAGCTGAGCTGAGCATGAGGGGTGTGAAGTATGGGCTAGGAAGCATTACGGGAACTATTACAGTGCTCTTTGCACAAACGGTGTATCCTGGCTGCAAGTGGTTTAGTTCTAGTAGCCCTGTCTACAACGATGTATTGAGACCTTAGGTACTACTTGTCTCAGAAACTAATGGTGTTTCTGAGCAAGTGGAAGGCTGGAGTCCCTCAGAGTATGCAGAATAAAAATAGAGCTTTGCTCAAAAGTTGCATTAACATCATATTTGTAAATAAAATTAGCCAAGCAAATATAAGTTAAACAAAGGAAAGGTTGTCTTCACAAAATGGATTGGACTAGATTAAACAAAATACCAAGATGCCAGTTAAAGAAGATATGAAGGTAGGTCTGTGTACAAAGATAAAAGGATAGTTTGCAAATATGGAAGGCAAAATATTTAAAACTGCTAAACCTCAAATCTTTTTCCTGCAAAACAACAAACTGATTGACAGATCTCATTGCTGCAGGATGTTAATGAGAAACTGATGAAATTAAAGACAGAACTGGTTACCCATACAACTTAGGAAAACACCTAGGTACAATAGTGAGAACACTATAAAGGATCCAAAAATATATTTCAAGTTGTGAATCAGCAACAAAATATTAGGATGAAGCTTTCATAGAAATAGAAATATATTTTCCTTTTACATAGCTTGGCTGAAGATATGATATTGGCCACTGAAAAAACCCCAAAACAGTATAAGAAAACACACACAGCAATCACTTGATCCTCTTAACTGTGGTATCCGAATATCTCATGATCTCCATGTATTTATCCTCACAATCCTCTTGTGAAAGCGGGAAACTAATTTGTGTTTTAAAAATGAGGAACTGAGTGGAAAGAAACTAGGGCTGTGATCCTCAGAAGTATTTAAGCACCTAGTTACTCTGGTTTCACACGAAGCTGCACTAATAAGGAACTGATCTTTATTCCCAAGCTCTATTTCCCTTTTCACTGCTTTGCTTCTCTTTTTAAGAGTAGGTGGTCCAAATTGACTTTTATAGCTATAATTTTTTGTGTCTAACAACAAGAAAAGTATTTTTATTTGCTTCTGAAGAGAAGGATGATTGCTAAGCAAAAGCATACCCATCAACGGGAATGTGAAGAGGTTAGAGAGATCAAGGCAAGAAACCAGAATGATGGTGTGAGACCTTATGTTCCCTTTTATTAGTGCTGTATTTTCAGATAGCTTAAGTGCTGTTGTAACGTCACCACAGAAAGCACCAGAATCTGGAGAAGAGACAGGAAAGAACAAAAGACTGTAAAGCACTGCATAGGGGGGGATAAAACTTAGACTAAAACTACTAGATAGATTCATGTCTGTTGAAGACTAAACCTCATTTAATGGGGCTGTATATCTGTTTTACTTATCATTGTGGTCAATGTCATCCAATAAACTTCTATTAAGTAGAGGGGTACCAGAGGGCATACTTCCTGTTTATGAGCTGGTAATTACCACATCTTGAACTAAATAAGCTTGGAACCGGAAGGCTGAAATTTTTATAGAGAATAAATTTCTTTAGCCTTGGTGTTTTTTAGCTCTGGATACAGTGAAACCAAGTTAAGTGGGGAACACCACAGTTTGTGCACAAAGATCTGATTGCCTGGCTGCTCCAGAACAGCTCTGCTCACTCTCACACCATTTCCAGATGCCAGCACACGAAAAAAAAGATAGTCAAGCTAGTTTTATTTAGGAACTGCTTTGGCTTTCCCTCTGAACAATAATATTTTTCATCTGGTAGAACTGGACTGAAGGGGAGCAGCCCTCAGGTCACCCAACTGCCCATCTGCAATGCTTGGGGTCAAGAAGGTGATGGGACTGATGGCCACTGACTGCCCAAAGAGAGACTATTTTAAACAAGCTTTAAAACTAGCTGAAGGGAATTTACTTTGAAACAAGTCAACGCCACTAGAAGAGTTCAATAAAAGTACGTCAAAGCCTCATCTTAGAAGGTCTACATTTCATCTATCTCATGGCCCCTTTTGGTCAGACCAGTTTCTCAGTCACCTAAGACTGAAGGTGAAACCTGGGGTGAAGTGTTGGCTCCTCTGTAGTATGGAGGAGATTCACTGCTGATTTAATGGAGGAGTGAGTTAATTCTGTGTATCTGGCTGGGTGAATTGAAGTCAGGCAGTGGCCTGGCTGGTGAGGGCAGCATGCACTACCAGAATAAATAGAATTTTCGATACAGTGAAAAGTAAGTGCACTATCTCTATGTAAATTGCAGCACTTTGATTGGCTGCTGCTTATAAATAGTTAAATTTATACGTTCCTCTTACAAAAGGAAATGAAATCTTGAAATTGGAGAAAAAAGTCTAACAAACACTCTGGAAAGGAGATATGATGAAAGCAAATGCACTGGGAAAAAAATAAAAACTTTGGAAATGAAGTGAATGCAAAGACATGGATTGGGATGAAATGAGGTGAAGTGAAAAGGACTGAAACTGGCCAAAATTATATTCACTGAAATCTCAAAATCAGGGAATGAAGTGAAATAAAGAGAGAGGCGAAGAAAATGATGAAATAAAATGTCATAAAAAAAAAATTCTGAAACGAAGTGAAAACAATAAAATGGCATGGGATGATATGAAGTGCAGGGAAGTACACCAAACCTTGCCGAATTGATACTTGATTGATACTGTTCTCTGATTTTGAGATTTCATTTCCTTTCATGAAAGCAAATTCTTCATTTCATGAAAGGAAATGAAATCTTGTGATTTCAATGAGTACCAATTCGGCAAGGTTTGGTCCATTTCCCTGCACTTCATGTCATCCCGTGCCATTTTGTTCAGAATTTTCTGATTTTTTTTTTTAGCATTACATTTAATCACTTTCTTTGCCTGTCTCCTTGTTTCACTTTGTTCCCTGATTTTGACATTTCAGTGAGTATCATTTTGGCAGGCTTCGGTCCATTTCATTTAAAACAAAGAACACCCCACTGCCCAAATATTGTTCCCTCCACACCTTTCTTCTTGTTACAATCCGTGTGGTGGGCACCTAGGCAACAAGCTGTTTTGATGATCCACTTAGAATTAGGCATAACACTTTGGTATGGGGTTGAGGTAACCACAACGCCCAGAGATCCAGACACACTGCAGGTGCAAAAGGCATGCCAAGGGGAGCATAGTGCTGCCCAAACATGGTTCTTTCCTCATCTTCCTGCGTGGCACTCACCTCAGACCAATGTCATATTACCAGCTCCACCTAGGTTTAGGGTTACGCCTAGGGTTAGTGTTCAGAAAACCACAAAAACCGGAGCTCCAAGGACACTGACACAGCCAAGGTGAGTGTGGCACTGCCCCAACCTTTCTCCCTCCTCATCTTCCTGCTTGACACTCGCCTCAGGCCAGTGCGGTACTACCAGCTCTGACAAGGATTAGGGTTTTGTGTAGGCTTCGGGTTTGGGTTCAGTAAACCACATAGCCCAGAGCTCCAGGGCAACTGACAATGCAAAAGGCATGCCAAGGGGAGTACAACACGGTGCCAACTTTACGGCCTTCGTGTCTTCCTGAATGGAACTCACCTCAGCCCTAAGTTGTGACTTAGGCTACGCCCAGAGTTATGGTTAGGGTTAGGGTCAAGGTTGGGTTAGGGTTAGGGTTTAGGTGAGGTTGCGGCTTAGGTTTAGTGTGGGTTCAGGGTTAGGTATAGGGTTAAGGTTGGGGTTAGGGTTAGGGTTCAGAAAACCACAAAGCCCAGACCTCCAGGGACACTGACAATGCAAAAGGCATGCCAAGGTGAGCACAACACTACCCTAACCTTGCTCCCTTCTTTTTTCTTGACAATCGCTTCAGCCTAGTTCCAGATATCCAGCTCGAGCTAGGGTAGGGGTTAAGCCTAGGGTTAGTGTTAGGGTTACGCCTAGGATTAGGGTACAGAAAACCGAGCTCCAGGGACACTGACAGTGCAAAAGGCATGCCAATGCTAAAGTGACAATGTCCCAAACTTGCTCCTTCTTTTTCTTTCTGTATGGCACTCACCTCACCCAATGCAGTATTTCAGCTCCGCCTAGGGTTAGGGTTAGGTTTATGCCTAGGGGTAGGGATAGGGTTCAGAAAACCACAAAGCTCAGATCTCCAGTGACACTGACAATGCAAAGGCATGCCAAGGGGGAGTGCAACACTGCCCAAAACTTGTAGCCTTCATGGATTCCTGCTTAGAACTCGCATCAGCCCAATGTTGTTTCTTAGGCTGCACCTAGGATTAGGGTTTGTTTTAGGGTTACACCTAGGCTTCACAAAACCACAAAGCCCAGACCTCCAGGGACGCTGACAGTGTGAAAGGCATGCCAAGGTGAGCCTGTCACTGCCCCAACCTTTCAGCCTTCATGTCTTCCTGACTGGAACTTGCCTAAGCCCAAAGTTTTTTCTTAGGCTGCCTTTAGAGTTAGGGTTACGCCTTGGGTTAGGCTTCAGAAAACCACAGTGCCCAGAGATCCAGGGACACTGACAATGCAAAAAGCATGCAAAGGGGTGTATTTTCCCTATGTTGTTTTCCCGAGTGCTTTTCCTGCACCCTTTCTTCCCCGTCGGACTTCTTATTTAGAGAGATGCAACTAAATCAACTTAAACAATTTACTGCTAAAATAACAATCAAGGCATCAGTCTCCAGTCAGCATTAGATTTTAACAACACATTGTAAAAATGGCAAAAGTCACACGACGCATCGTTATATGGCAATTTATAACTTTCTAATCCAATAGACAGTTAAAACGAACCTTCGTTTTTACCTGTTGACCTATCCTTGTAGACCTTGCTGCCTGAAATGCAGGTGTCTCTTAAACAATGACCTGTCATGCCACATACCCCCATGTACTTCTATTATAACATCTAAATTTCTAACTTAAACTATTAAGTCCCATTATTATACTTAAAACCCTTCACTATAAACACCCAAAACGTGCTTCTGTTTATCACTATGAAAACACAAGTCTGTACTGCTCCTGCTTAAGAACCATAACTCATTCCCAATTAAGTCAGAACAAGTTTCTTCCAGGGCTGTAAATCAAATCCACCACTCACTGCAGGAGTTTTCACTTCTGTGTATCCTCCAAAGGGGAGCATAACACTGCCCTTACCTTGCTCCCTTTTTCTTCTTGGCAATCACCTCAGCACACATCCAGATTTCCGCCTCCACCTAGGGTTAGGGTTACACCTAGGGTTAGTGTTCAGAAAACCACAAAGCCCAGAGCTCCAAGGACACTGACAATGCAAAAGGCATGCCAAGGCTAAAGCGACAATGCCCCAACCTTGCTCCCTTCATTCTTCTCTGCAGTCTCCCCAGCCTAATGCCAGATCTCCGGCTCCACCTAGGGGTAGGGTTAGGGCTAGCCTAGGGTCTGGCTTCAGAAAACCAGAAAGCCCAGAGCTCCAGGGACACTGACAATGCAAAAGGCATGCGAAGGGGAGCACGACAATGCCCCAGCCTTGCTCCCTCTTGTTAGGAGTCACCCAGGGCGGGGCTTCCTCGGGAGAGCAGTGGGGCGATTTAAAAACAGGCTGAGCAGGTGAGTTCTTCATTCTCGTTCTCGTGACTCACCCAGGGCGGGGCTTCCTCGGGATAGCGGCGGGGCGATTTAAAAACACGCTGAGCGGGTGAATTCTTCATTCTCGTTCTCCTGAGTCACCCAGGGCAGGGCCTCCTCGAGAGAGCGGCGGGGCGATTTAAAAACACGCTGAGCAGGTGAGTTCTTCATTCGTGTTCTCCCGAGTCACCCAGGGCGGTGCTTCCTCGGGAGAGCGGCGAGGCGATTTAAAACGGTCCTAGGGAGCGCGGCGACCCGGAGCGGGCGAACAGGGGCGGGGCACGTCTCTAAGGGGGTGGCACGGCAGTTTGCGCAGGCAGGACAAGCAGGCAGGGCTGCAGGTTTACTGCTAGTGGGGGTTTTAGTTTGTTAATTGTTGTGTTTTGGTNTTTAGTTGTTAATTGTTGTGCTTTGGTGGTAATGGTCTTTACACCATCAAAACCAGGAATTTCTACAAGTCTATGTAGCCAAATAGAACCCTCCAAAAAGGATGCATCTGTCCAGACCCACTCCTGTGCATAGTGTTTGAGCTTATCAGTGCTGCTGATAGCATAGGGTT